>JAHRHZ010000140.1:24793888-24867439 GCA_024137785.1 Ginglymostoma cirratum
AACGTCAAGCTTTCCTGCTCCTATGATGCTGCTTGGCCTGCTGTGTTCATCCAGCTCTTACACCTTGTTATCTCAACGTGAGAAGTAATGAATCCTGGACCACAATCAGGCAGGATAGCTGACAAACACAAGCAGCCCTCTCTTATTCTGTTTCTCTTCTCAGTGCTCAAGTCTTCTCAATGTTTTGAACACCTGAGGTGAGTTTGACCAAAAAGTTGCCTTTGAGGACTGCACTGAACTTTTCCAGATTATTTTACATTAGTTCCCCTTTTTCAGGGGTTCTTACCTGAATGAGTTATTGACAAAGCCTTTTGGACTATAAAGATTTACTTTATTTCAAAATATCCTGTTAGGTATAAGTTATTTGTCTAAACATTGGGCTTGTTTAGTACATTGAAAGTACTACCTTTAATATAATGCCTGTCTCTAACGCCTGAACATTTGTACATACCTGCAGGCCTTTATCAATCACTTTTACCTTATATTTTCATTCTCTTATCTAAAGATGTCCTCATCAAGTTGTTGAACCATGATGTTGTTCACTAAGGTCACATCTATTCTACATACAATCACAAATCAACTCAAATTGTTCAGGATAACAAGGCGTGGGGCTGGATGAACACAGCAGGCCAAGCAGCATCATAGGAGCAGGAAAGCTTGACGTTTCGGGCCTAGACCCTTCATCAGAAATGGGGGAGGGGAAGAGGGTTCTGAAATAAATAGGAAGAGAGGGGGAGGCGGATAGAGGATGGATAGAGGAGAGGATAGGTGGAGAGGAGGCAGACAAGTCGAAGAGGCATCCCCGCCTCTTCGTTAAATGTTAAATGAAGAATCCAGCATGGCTTTGTGTTATGATTACTTGGTTAAGTATCTAACAGTTTTTCCCACTTCTGAAAGAGACTTTTTGTCTACCAAGGGACCCATTTCAGGGAAGTCATCCTTCATTATTCTACTAGCCTTATTTCTAGGGAAACCAAACCTTGACCAGTTTATAGATGAAATGAAACTTACAGCACCAGTTTAATCTTGTCCTCATTTCAAGCTATTTGTAAGCATATAAACTAATTTCTAATAATTTGGTATGTGTAAGTTTCAAATGTAATTTGCATCACTTCTGGCCTACCAAAATCACAATTCACTTTTTTTAATGCTCTACCCTCACTTCACTGTGAGTTTCATGAATTTAGTCTAGTTCCAAATGCCGAATTTATGCCATACATTTTTAGATGCTGTGAAACTCAGGTATATTATGGTGCATTTTTTTTCACAATTTAAAAAAAAATTTTCTCACTAAGCCTCATTCTAACTTTGATCTTCTAACAACATCAGGGTATATTACATTTGGAAAAAAAATGTCTAACAGAATTATTTCGCTGTATTTAATGTACATAAATAATGATTCAATAGCTGTGAACTTTACCTTATTAAAGTTATGCAAACAAATCTTATAACTTAATGTTATTGTTTTATTGTTTGCATAGTACTGTTCCTTTGTTGAACACTAATTGTGTACATTAATTTCTAGTTACTTTATGCCAACTTTAATATTTAAGTATATTTTGAAAAGATACTCAAGAAATTTTATCTTAAATTGTTATTAGCAAGATATGTGTAGAAACTATCTGAATTTCAGCTTAATTAGATTGAGAAACCTCAGCTCTGTGGCTCAATTTTACTGATGCTAGGCTGAACAACAAAGCTAAACATTTTTGTTTGAATCATTGCAGCGTGGCATGGCTATAGAATTTAATCGTAGACAATTTTTGTAACACTTCTGAAGAGAGAAACACACCTGATTCATGCAAAGATTGTAGAAAAATCATATTTTAATACATCAATTTTAATTCGTGATTAATTGCATGTAATCATACCATTCTTTTAAAGGGTTTACCTTTTATCTTTCATACTTGAGTCTAGCCTTGTTCGAATTTTCTGGTTCTTTTTGATGCAAGAATCATATCCCTTTTGAAGCGTCATGATGAAAACCTATCAAAGTACACCAAGTATTATTCCTTTTCGTCATGCACACACATTATCTCCACCTGAGAAAGGGGAACATTTTAGCAAGATTCAAAAGTGGAGTTTTTTTCCATTCTTTAATAATATTTACTGGCCCTGCTTCCATTGTCTTCTAATCGGGTGGTAAGCATTTGGACTGGTGATATTGTATTACAACAATATTGTGCACAAAAATATACCTCTCCCCCTTTCTTTTGACACCATTGCACTTTCCAATTAAAAGACTTGCCCTTGTAAATATTTGCAGTCTTGACCCTCACCCTGTCTGTATTTACACAATTATCTTCCACTTCTCCACAATCTAACTTAAAGATTGGCTACATTCAGAATACAAAATAAATGACATTTGGAGGTTTGCTTGCATTATGTTGTGGTGTATATGTAATTGTAACTGACAAGTTCTAATAATAAATTTATAACTTTTCTATCAAATATGATGATATAGAAGAATATACTAATGTACGAACAATATAATTTAAGTAGATACAAATAACGTGTTGTTATTGCAGGTGTGTATCGGTTATGTTAGATAACATAAGTGGTACCACAGTGTGTCATTTCCATGAAGCTGCATCAAAGGTAAATAACTATAATGATCTCTAATTATCTCCAAAATGATACTTTGCTGACAACTTTGAGTGTGTCATTACTTCACCTCACTGATTGCCAACACATGGGAAAATAATAGGGATAATATCACAACTTTTCCATTTATATTGGTGATAGGTGAGAACATTAATTAGCTAGGGAACTAGGAGAAATAAATTGTGATGGCTTGAAAAGAGTTCATACCACAGAGGAGGAGGTGCTGGAGGTTTTAAAATGCGTAAAGTTCGATAAAATCCCAGGACCTGATCAGGTGATTCCCACAACTTTGTTGGATGCTAGGAAAAAGGTTGCTGCGCCCTTAGCTGAGATATTTGTATCATCAATGGCCACGGGCGAGGAGCTGGAAGACTGGAGGTTGGCTAATATGGTGCCATTATTTAAGAAAGACTGTAAGGAAAAGCCAGGGAACCATAGACCGGTGAGCCTAATGTCAGTGGTGGGTGAATTGTTGGAGGGGATTCAGAGGGATAGGATTTACATTGCATTTGGAAAGGCAAGAACTGATTAGGGATAGTTAACACGGCTTTGTATGGGAAATCATGTCTCAGGAGCTTGACTGAGTTTTTTGAAGAGGTGACAAAGAAGATTGATGAAGGTAAAGTGGTAGACGTTGTCTGTGTGGACTTCAACAAAGCATTCAACAAGGTTCCGCTTGGTAGACCTGGTTAATAAGGTTAGATCACATGGGATCCAGGGGATGCTAGCCAACTGGATACAAAATTGGCTTGTAGGTAGGAGACAGAGGATGATGGAAGGTTGCTATTCAGACTGGAGGCCTGTGATCTGTGGTATGCCTCAAGGATAGGTGCTGGGTTCACTGCTTTTCATCATTTATATAAATGATTTGGATGTGGATAGAGGAGTTATGATTATTAAATTTGCAGATGACACCAAAATAGGTGGTATAGTGGACATTAAAGAATGTTGTCTCAGAATACAACAGGACCTTGAACAGATGGGCCAATGGGTTGAGGAGTGGCAGATGGAGTTTAATTTAGATAAATGTTGAGGTGTTGCATTTTGATACGGCAAACAAGAGCGAGACTTATAAGGTAAATGGTAGGGCCCTGGGGAGTAATACTGAAAAAAAGAGACCTAAGCGTGCAGGTATGTAGCTCTTTGAAAGTTGAGTCATATGTAAACAGGATGGTGAAGAAGGTATTTGAAACAATTGCCTTCATTGGTCAGAACATTGAGTGTAGGAGTTGGGATGTCATGTTGTGGCTGTACAGGATCTTGTGAGACCACTTTTAGAATACAACGTACAATTCTGGTTGCCCTTCTACAAGAAGGATGTTACTAAACTTGAGAGGGTTCAGAAAAGATTTACAAGGATGTTGCCGAGTCTGGTGTGTTTGACATATAGGCAGATGGGGAATAGGTTGGGGTTTTTTTCTGTGGAGCATCGGAGGCTGAGAGGTGACATTATATAGGTTTATAAAATCATGAGGGGCACAGTTAGCGTGAATAGCCAAGGTCTTTATCCTAGGGTGGGGGAGTCCAAAACTAGAGAGTATAAGTTTAAGGTGAGAGGGTAAAGTTTTAAAAAAAGGCCTGATGAGTAACTTTTTCATGCAGAGGGTGGTGCGTGTATGGCACGAGCTGTCAGAGGAAGTGCTGGAGGTAGGTACAATTACAACATTTAAAAGGCATCTGGGTAGGTGTTTGAATAGGAAGAGTTTAAACTGATATAGGCCAAATGCTGGCAAATGAGACTAGATCAAATTGGGATGTCTGGTCGGCTTGGGTGAGTTGAACCGAAGGGTCTGTTTCTCTGCTGTATGACTCAATGGCTCCTCACTACACTGATTCAGTCACCAAATTTTTCTTTAAATTGAATTTCTTGCGTAGTCTAATCTTTTGGCAGAGTTTTAGTCATAAAAATGATCAAGACATAGTAAAATGTAAGAAATGTTATTTATCTTTGGACTGAAGAGTTTAACTTAACAAGTATAAAATAAGATATTAAATGAAAAACAAATACATCTTGATGAAGAGCAATTAATCAAATGAGATCAGACACAATGTAGCAAATTGTGTAGAGAACTGCTCAACAAGCACACCTTGCCCAGCGTGCTTGTATCATTATATGCTCATATCTTCACTAGTATTTTAATCATACATAATTTGAATAGCAGCAAAGACAAAATTGTATCGTGCTTAATTTAGAACTTGAATAGCCTCACAAACAAGAGAGCTGCATTTTGATGTTTGGTAGTTGAAGATAAATTCCACTTTAACACATCATTTCAACACTCTGCAATGGGAAGTAAAGAAATTTGATGCAGGTTGATAACCGTGCTCTCGTCACATTCCTTATCGCAGCATGGACACACACAGAATCCCCAGATCAGTCTGTGAGGTCCACACAGCTCTGTAGCCTCGTGGAAGGAAGACTCAGACCTCACACTTGAATTTATAGTAATGCATCATTTTTTCATTTCACCATGAGACCAATGTTAGCAGTCACATGACACAAGGCCCCATGTACCTTAGCCTAAGGGAGTTCGCTCAGTCTTTATACATTCTGAAGAATGACCATATATAAATCCCTATTATCTGAGAAGACCAGAACTGGAGAATTTTCAACTTAAAAGAATTGGTGTGTTCCCAGGAAACTAGTGCTTGCACACGCGTGGTCATCATCCATTGAAGACCACATTTGAAAGACATTCTCCATTGGATTAATGAACTTTGTTGCCACATATCTTACCTGACAGGACAAGAAAACTCCACGTACATTCAATTTTTTCAACCTCTTCCCTGTGAAGATACTGATCACAATTAGCATAACCTTTCTTGATCAACAACAATGAGACCATTAAAATAACCAACAGTGCTTACAAATATCAACTATTCATGCTTAGGTTTTCTCTTAGTGGCTATCCTATAAATGCTACACCAAGAAGCTGCAGCATTGTGAGGTTGATGTTCGTGGAAAATCTAAGGGCATTTGAAAAATCATCCTTGAATGACTGCCATCTCAAAACAGGCCAGTAGTTATTGCTACACAATTCCCATGTCACTACCTCGAGATATTTGTTCAGCCGGTCTAGTGATTTACTGGAGGTCAGATTTGTGGGTGTCAAAGGCACTCTACATGCCCCTTTCAAGCAAGAGGCACAGATCCAGTTGCATATTCTTTCATTGTAACACATTACTATTCCATGGAACATGCCAGCAATTCAATGGAAGTAGTTTGGACTATGGAAGCCATAATAATTGATCTGGAATAATTCTGTGCTTCTATTACAGGAATTACACATTTGATTTGATTTTATCTATTATTGTCACATGTACTGAGTTGCAGTGAAAAGTATTGTTCTGCGTGCTATCCGTCCAATTTATATCTTACATAAATACATCAGGTTACTAGAACAGAATGTAGAATATAGTGTTACAGCCACAGAGAGGGTGCAGAAAAAGATCAACTCCAGTATTTGAAAGGTCTGTTCATAAGTCTGATATCAACGGGGAAGAAGCTGTTCTTGAATCTGTTGATACACGTTTTCAAACTTTTGTATCTTCTGCCTGATGGCAGAGGATGGAAGACAATATAACCAGGGTGGGAGGGGGCCTTTTATTATGTTGGCTACTTGCCTGAGACAGTTTGAAGTATAGACAGAGTCAAAGGAAGGAAGACTGGTTTTCGTGATACACTGGACTATGTTCACAAGTCTTTGCAATTTCTTGCAGTCTTGGGCAGAGCAGTTGCCATTTTAAGCTGTGATGCATCTGGATAAGATGCATTCTATGTTGCATCTGTGAAATTGCCAGCAGAAACTGTGACTAGAGGCAACAAGTGCTGTACGATGTTATTATCCACAAGTTACCAGATACAATTAGCCTGCCTCTTCATGATAGAAAGGATAGGTTCTAGACCCTGTGTCAAACCACTGGCCACTGTGGAGTCAGAGTCTTCCATGCCCCTTGTGAAAACCACAAGCTTTAACACAGGTGATTTCACCAAACGTTTGGTTTGTTTCTCTGAAAATTGGCACTGCTCCAGTGCAGGGGAACTAACAGCAACCTTGTCAGTTCATCTCATGGTTCTATGTCAACCTCTGGAGTGCCTGTCTAAGCTTTGTCAACACAAATATAAACTGGTTTGTAAAGAATAATTTACATTTGAAATTCACTAAATTATATTCTCTTTCTAATTACAAATGACTATGCTTTGCTCCTAGGACTCCAGATGGAGCTATTGTTTAATGGGAGTTATTGAATGAACTACTGATTTGTTGTTTTTGATTCAGTATAACCAGAAGAAACTGGTACTGGCTTGTGAGAGATGGTTGGAGTTAAATCTCATTGTACATCTAAGATATGAAATCACTTTTCGAAATCTGCAAAAGGATGTTTTGCAAAAAACTTTGTTATCACCTAGGTGAGTAACCCATGTTATAGTGCAAGATTTGTTTAGAAATATGTTAAATAACAACTTAGCTTTAATAAATAAATACTGATTTTAATTGTGTTATGAAACTATTAGTATGCTAACCCCTGTATAATTAAAATACAGAATTTTCACTGAGCTAATTCCGTATTGAAACAGCACTGACTAAACTGAAAAGTCGAGTTTATAGTTTTGGGTCTTATCCTGGATATCCGTTTTGTTTGGGAATCATATTATTCTTGTCGGCGCAGATCAAGTAGTCCGTGAATTGGAGTGTCTCAAATTTTGCCCAATATTAAGTGTGAAACTGGGACTAGATAGTAAACCAGAGTATAATCACATTCTTCCCTTGTCCCTATTAGGCACATTGAATATCTATCTGTCATCTATCATGGTTTGTGGAATACGAACATAAAAAATGCATACAAATTGGCCTTCCCATGGTAGTCGGATTCCTTACCAGTGACCCTCACAAACCCTGTGAGGTCAGCATTCAAGGACAATGGAAACTGTGTAATCATAGGGACTACACCAGTTTCCTGAAGAATTTCAAAGCCTGTATATTTCAGTTTGTAAGGTTCAGTTGACGACATTAACAGGTTTCAATGTCTGATTCTCTTCTACTGCATGTTATGTGCTGAAAGTGGCATGTAGCAGGATTTCTGCCTGACAACATACCCCCTCATGAATTCAACACATTTTCCTGAGTTGTGATCAAATGTTATAAAGGATTTTCTCCCAGTGGTATTTCCACTTTTCAGAAAAAATTCTTCTTTGCACTGGAGGAAAATACAATGTTACCACAAGGAGGCAGTCTCTGCAGCACCTCAAGTGGCCAAGACAATGACCTCAGCGCCGTAAAACTATGTAAGATTCTTTCTGATTGGTATCCAATGACTCGTGCTGTGTAATACATGCACATCAGGACCAAGCTCAGTTGTGAAGTTCTCCACAGTCAAACAGCCACCCAGCAAATACTGGTCAAATTCACATACACAAAATGGGCTCCTATGTTTGTTGTTGAATGCTCTCCAACATGAATCATTGTCATTAGGAAAGTAAGGGAGTAAATGAAAGAAAAATCTATTTGTTTTACTGTATAATCCATGTCTATATGTAATATCTCAAACATTAACAGCTATAGTTACTAATTGTAGCTGGTATGATAGTTTGTAAGATACTTATATTTTTGACATTGAGTTATTTTTTCCATTAAATATTTAACTGATATTATTCACAGGAAAATACATATTAAAGGAAAAATCTTCAACATTGAATCATGTTTAAAGATTATGATCATGTTTCAGGGCTGGAAATAGTGATTAAGAGCATGATCTGGAAGAAATTAATTATATGCACGGTTGGCAATCTGGTTTATACATACTGCTTGCAACTATGTTAAAAGAAAGTCATTCAGTAATAATTTGGAATTATTTCTGTATGATAGATTAGAGATAGAATATATTTCAAATTGGGGTTTGTTTCTGAAGACATATCAGGATTCACCTGAGTTACTTCTTAGTTTTAAACATTATAAACTGAGATGCCTGTGCACTTTCTGTCATCTTTCGTCTGACTATTTTATGAAGTATGTCAGAGGTACCCTAGAGGCCAACATTTAATGTAGATTTCCATATGAATGCCAACTTGGAAAATTAACAATCCCCGAACAATAGTTTCCAACAGGCTGGTATAGTCTTGGAAAACCTGGCAGCCCGTAAGGAATTTAGAATATAGGCATGCACTTACTGAAAATACAGGTGGTGTGGACTTCACATATAGGGTGACATATATAACATATATAGCTTAACATGTAGGGTGATTCAGTATTCCATCATTTATAAAGTAGGTCATGATAACAATCGCAGGACTTTTCTATCATATTTTTATGGAAAGATCATGGGTTATTTTGAAATCATCTGTTGCTAAAGTTCATTGTTAAATTATTTTCCCAGTTGTCAGTGTGATACAGAGATAGTCTTCTCTCACCAAGCTTTCAGCCACACTGACACTCGCCCACCTCATCCAGGCAGTCTATCTCTCAATCCACAATGATGTTTGAACCCCTGTTCAATTGCACCATCAGCTACAAACCAGAATTAGCATTTCTTTTTGTTTAGGAATAAGCAGATACTTCAAATCACTTAGTGTAAAATGTGCTCGGTTGACATTGATGAATCTTACCCTCTCTTCAGTGAAATTATCAAATTTAAATTAAATGACATTCAATTGCAAAGTAATCCAAGCCAATAGGCTGAAGATCTTTAATCTGGCCTCACTGAAGAGGAAATTGACAAACAGTCTGATGGAATGGTGAAACAGAAACAGGGATTGACGTTAATATAATTGAGCTTATAAATCTCTTCTCTCATGACGTTGACAATTATGTTGCAATTTATAATTATTACATTACCCCTCTACAGTGATGTTACATGTTGAAATTCACATTATGGTGTTCTGCTGTTTCAGATTGTTTACTTTTTCTGAATACCATGTGCTACAAACTATCCTCTGCTGGATTTTCCTTCAGGTGAATACTGAGATACGGCTAGTACCACCATATAGTGCAATCATAACCTATTTCATCAGGTGATTACCTTAATCTGCTTACCATTATGTGTTGTAAAATAGTTTTAGTTTAAGTAATAACTGGAAGGTGAATATTTGTGTTCAACTTACTAAATCACAGAAATGATCAGCATTCACATTCCCACCTCCTATCTAGTATTGTGAAGTATCTTCATGCCAGTGAAAAAGATATAAGCAATTACCTGATCTTTCCCCCCCGAGTCTGCCCACTGTTCTCTATCCTTATTTTCCTGGATACCAAAATAAACATTACTGACCCCTTCTTCAAGGTGAGTATCATTTGTAAATTTTACCATGGATTTTCAAGTCCAGGTAACGCCTATGTACAGTATAAACATTTGAATCACATTCGAAATTACACCACTAAACTTGGCATCAGTTCCTAAACTGGCACCCGCACATTCCTTTCACTCAGCCAGTTCTTTCTCTCGTATGTGGTTAGCTGCCATCTCCATGAGTGTAGCAGAACCTGGTGTGGAATTTACTTCTTGACTGTTTTATAGGAGGCTAAATATATGGGACATACATGTGAAAATGACTGATACTGGTGTACTCTTGCAGCAGAAGAGAGAGACTAAGCTCCATCCTAGGCTTGTCCTTAGGAGTCATTAAAATAAATCAGGCAAGTAATGGATGCCAAATAGGCAATCTGGTGCAGCATGCTGATCTGAGATTTTTGTTCCTTGGCTGGCACGAATGTTAAGCCAAGCCACGCAGAAGCCCAGAGAAGGAGAATGGCTCTGTGCTGACTGCAGCCACCATTATGAATTAAAGGCAGTCTCCAAAATAAAAGTTAAAGTAAATGCCCGTATTCAGAGGGTGCCAGTAGGCTTTGTAAGGGCTGTTGCTTAGGCTGCTGCAGAATCAGAGCACACTTTGTGGCAAGTTTCAATAAATTTATCAAATAAGGGCTTGAATCAGGCAAGGGATTATTGGACCCATGCTCATTCAATGTGGGATTTAAGGCCACTGAGAAACTAATGGCCCTGACAAGAAATTTGTGACAACATCAAGCAAATAGTAAAATCATCTTTGGATGCCACTTCCTGTAAATAAAGTTTAAAACTTCGGTGATACAGGATTTCTTCCCTTTCTTAAATTGTTGTCTGATCCTTATTAGGTTGTTTTCATATTCCAATTCTGAACTTTATTCCCAATAATCAATGCATTATTTTGTTGGTAACTGAACAGGATCTTCAGTTACCTGAATTAATTTTCTTACTTATCCGGCCAAAGAGGTATCATGTTGGCATGTTTCCAAACCAGTAAGGTTTATTTGCTTCAGAATGACTCGGCTTTTCGTGACCTTCATCCCTATTCTGACTTATACAGTTGGGTTTACAAAATCTGTGTATAGGGATTACTAGTTTTGAGCCCTTAATGCCTATCCATGTCATTCTGTATAAATGATAACAAAGTTAGGTTTAGCTGTACAATCTTCCACGCTGAATATAACTAATATTTACTATTTTGTGATTATGTTCTGCAATTCACATATGTTTTCTACTTCTGTCATTATGTGCTTTAACACACTAAAACTAAAATACCCAAGTCCTTTGATACAGACTTTATAACTGCTAAAACCCAGGTGAAGTTCAGGGGACCTGGGTTCAAATCCCGCCACAGCAGATGGTGGAATTTGGATTCAAGAAAATATCTGGAATTAAGAGTCTAATGATGACCATGAATCCATTGCTGATTGTTGGGGGAAAAAACCGATCTGGCTCATTAATATCCATTAGGGAAGTAAATCTGTCATCCTTACCTGGTCTGGCCTACATGTGACTCCAGACCCACAGCAATGTGGTTGACTCATAACTGCCCTCTGGGCAATTAGGGATGGGCAATAAATGCTGCCTAGCCAGTGATGCCCTCATCCCATGAATGAATAAATGAAATCTACTTTTTTAAAAACCCTGAGAATAAAATAAAGGTTTGTATTTTCCTCTGAGAGGTTTATCAGGAAATGGGATTACATTTTCCAGAATTAACTATTTGAAGTGCAACAACATTAAAATCTTGAAACTCTTTGATGGTGCGAGACTACAAGTTAACTTCAGATTTCCACATACTTGAAGTTATAAATTGAGAGTAAGTAGAAAAGAATGCCTTAAGTAGCAATGATATATAGCCCCATCAGATCCTTATGCAAGCAGTCAAAGCGAAAAATGCTGTCTAAGTAAAATCTTGAGGAAGTTCTCTATTCCTGTGAAACAAAACATTCTATTGTGGAAATCTCATAATGTAACTGAAGGGGATAGGGGACTAAGCGAAGTTATGCTTTTCTATCATGTTAACAACTGCACTGACTTGAAATTGATGTTCTGTGTGGAATATATAAGAAATTTGAAGGGTAGTTTCACCCTGGAACTTGTTAACAGATTAGTAAATTCCATCTAACATAATAGGTTCCGACAGAAACATCGTTAATATCTCTCTCTCAGTCTTTCTGTTCTTAAATTGGAATGACCATTTTTAGCTGCATTGTTAACTTCTGCAAGTTCTAGCTGAATTGCTGATAGTTCTGTACACTTGCGTGTGCCAAGAACAAAGAATAACATAGCACAGGAACAGGTCCTTTGGCCCACCAAGCCTGTGCTGATTTCTCATCCTTATTTGGACTTGCTACTTATTGCCGTACACAGTTTCTGTTCCTCTATTCGCCTCCCATTCATGTGTTCATCAAGGAAAAAGTTGAGACTACTGAAGCCATTATGTGCACAATTATTATAACTAATTGCTTGACTTAAATTTGATACCAAACATCATGCAACACTTTCTCACCTGCAGCAAGGAGAAGGTACATTGTGAGTGGTAAATTTTTGAGAAAGTTGCAGGCTGATTTTGATCAATTTCACAAAACAGCCTAGGATTTTCAAAAAGTAATTGCCTGCTAATCGCCCATTGAGCTTTTATGTCGAAAGTCTTGTAATTATTAGCGTAAGCACCATTTTAATAACTAATGGCTATAAAATCAACCTCTTTTGCTAAAGCAGGTAAATATTTAAAAATCATTTTAGGAGATCTGAAAATTGTTGGATTTTGAATCTTATGGTTTTCTTGTTTTAACTTTCTATCTTTTCTACTCTTTCTTCAACTAATCTTTCTTTGCATCTCTCTTTTCTTCCGGTATATGATTTCACATTGAATTCACCTCTCAAATCACCTTTTTTATTCATTTAATTTTCACTCATTTATCCTTATCACTGGATGAATACTTGGCACCAGTATTGTCTAAGGAAGAGAAAACTGACAAAGTATTGGTCTGATTGAAGGCGATGGGGGTAATGGATGGAGGTGAAAATGTATTGGCAAGGCTGGCCATTCTTCAAATGGGATAAATCACTTTGCATTGCTGAAGTGAGTGGGTGTGGAGATTGTGGAAGAGCTTGCCGTGATCTTCTTGTCTTCCTTAAATGTGGGGGAGATGCCAGAGGATTAAAGAGTGCCAGATATGACCCCATTATTCAAACAGAGGTGTACAGACATTTGCATTAATTGAAGATTGGTCAGTTTAATATCAGAGGTGTGTAAGTTTTGTCAGGTAAGAAGAGGCAATATAGACTCAAAGGTTCAGATCTTAAAAGTATTCAGGGGCGAAGGGACCTAGGAGTTCCTTTACGTAAATTTTTATAGGTGGTAGAATATACTGAAAGAACAATTTGCGAAGTACATAGGAGCTTAGGCTAGAACTACAGCATCTTGTTGAATGGCCACTATATCTATTGATTGCCCTCTATCAACTCTGCCTGGATATCTTCAACGTTTTGCCTACAACAAAAGCATGTTGACTGTTTGATTGCCTTAAGTTTCTTTTTAAATGTTCTGCTACGTCTTCGTTAATAATGGGTTCCACCATTTTCCCAGAGACAGACATTCGGCTACCTGGCCTATAGTTTCCTTCTCTCTGTTTCCCTCCTTTCTTGAATGGGGGTTCACATTAGCAGTTTTCCAATCTGCTAGAATCCTCCCAGAGGCCAGTGAGTTCTGAAATATTTCAACTAATGCTTCCATTATCTCAGCAGACACTTATTTTAAAGAAATCCCTCGGATGCCAGACATCAGGTCCTGGCAATTAGTCAGCCTTCAATCTAACAGCTACTTCAAAGGGTTGTCTGATAATACAGAACTTGAGCATTGCTGAAAAAAAAGCATTTTCTCAAAGCTTTCCATCTTTCAAAGCTTTCCATTAGCGCAATTCAAAGAATATGATCAAAAGATCAAAAACTTTGACAAATATTTAATTTTTCAGCAATACTGATACAAAGGGACTAAATGGAAGCAGTGTGAGACTGAAAGGTCATCAGGGCTACAGGGACAGCACAAAATGAGGAATCACTGCATTTCAGCTGGATGCTGGAACTCTCTGCCAAAAATTTGAAGTGTCGGATTGAAATCATCTGTGCAATGACTGCTGAAATAGCTGACACCGCTTGCAGGGTGGGTAGAGTAAATTATTGTTTTGTTTTCAAGGGTGGAGTGAACTGTTTGAAAATTTGAGGATCTGCTGCGGCAATTGCAATAATCATGACTGCCGTGATTCGGTGATGCCACCCATTTGGCTTTAATTCATGTTTCATCAGTATGTCATTCATTGTTGAAGAATGCACATTAAGAATCATAGCATCAAGCATCACTGCCTAGTACATTATGCACACTAATTGCCACCTTGTCATGTCAGCCAAGTAATTTTAGTCGACAAATACTCTTAAAAGTATCACCCTGAACTTCTCATATGAGAAGCACATTCTTGCTTGGGGTGGAAGATGATGATTTGGAGCTGCCACATTTGTACACTAGGCCAGGATATGAACCGTAATGTACGAAGGTACCTTATTACTTTTTTTGGTGAGTGGGGTGCTATCATATCGACTTATTGGCTGAATTCTACCGCCCCTAATATAACAAAAAGTCCGGTTGCAGAGCATACATTTGGATAAAGCAACATATCTCAGTGCTCCTTATGAGCACATGACAATGACGTTGGAAAGTGCCCATGCCACACTGTGAGAGAATGTAACATGAGACTTCACTGTGGTAGGTATGAGGTCTCAGGAGTTCCTTCAGTAAAGTTACATTCTCTTTCTGACATTCCCTGCAGATTATCTGTTCCTACATCTCACATGGACATCGCCATGGCTGGAGGTAATGTGACCTTAATTCAAATACAGTGATTGAGTAGGAGGGGACAGCAATTGAACTGTCAACTAGTTCAGGAGCAGCAATAACCAGTGGCAGTTTCATATCCTCCAGAGGCACACATAGCAGCCAAACATCCACCAGGAGGTACAATAGGGACCCTACTGTGCCTACTATTATTTTCTTCAACTATCTGAAGATTTGGTGCCATCATCATCAGACTGTATCATCTGCTGTAGTAGGATTCATGCACAGAAGGGCTGGGTAACAATCTCATCCCAGTGCTCATCAAGGTCACAGCTCCCCAAAAAATTTATGCCACGCATTTCAAAGGTAACCTGGATCTATGAGGCATCTCTCTGTCCTTGAGCCATAAATGCATCTCAGATGTAACTGATGTCATTTTCTCCACTATCTTAATATCTTCATATCCCTTCCTTGTGATGAGAACAGACAAGCAAATGGACAGTGGGATTCTTCATTTCTGGCTTCTCCCTAGTGCAGCATTCTATCAACTGCACCCTCCAGCATGCAGAATTCATCAACAGGAAAGGAATCTACTCCATCAGTGTTCAAATTGTACATGATCATCAATGCCAAATCATTGGAAGTGTGTTGCAGACATTTTGGGAACTGCCATATCTCTTGTAAACTAGAGAACCCACACTGCATCCTTCCAAGGTCCTTGGGCCATACCGCGGTGATGCTTTGGGGAGCAACGACTTTTCCATCCAAACACTGCCCAAAGACTTTTTCATGAAACCATTGATACTGATGAAGAATGATGAAACAACACTTCTAACAGGGCCCTAGTAGAACAGACCTTCGACTTCCTTAGAATGAGGTTTTAATGCCTGGAGTACTCTTTCAGGGTCTTGCACTATGGCTCAGAATGGGTGTCCTGCATCATTGTGGCACGCTAATATAGCCACAGCTGGACCCAACAAATCAGGGGGTCCTGGACACAAAGTAACTGGAGAATTAGCAGCAATCTTCTGAGGATGATGAGCAGGACATTGAATGAGAGGGACATCCCTGGTAGCATGATAAAGCACTTTGTTCAGCATGAGAAACCAGAGGGAACTGAACTGAATCTCACTTCCAGGATGAATGAAGTGAGTTTGGACTTCCTTTCATTGTTGAAGATTCTGTTGTTCATCTGGAAAGCAGCCCTTGTTTAATGCAAAGGGCTTTTGGACCTTGTTATTGTTGACTTTTTCGATTATTGAATAAATGTCTCATTATCACTTTAATTATACGTTTGATATCTTTCAGTGATCCCACTTTCAACTACCTGCATATTACATATCCTACTGATCATTCAAGAAAAATCAGCAGCGAGAGGGTGTAGTTACATCACATGGTACTTACATTAGGTAGCTCTGAAGGCTTTGGCTAGTGTCTCATATCTGAATGTTGTGAAGTGAAGTCTCTCGTGACAACGAGTAGCTTGACAGGAATCTTGAATGATGTCCTTTCGACTCTTCCATCAGCAGTAGCCAATCAATGTTCAGAGTGCCTGTAAATTCTAAAGTTGCATCAAATGCTTGAGCATCCTGTAGGACAGCAATGAACCTGTGGAAGGCAGCACTTTCTACAGCTTTTATTGGCAGACAATATAATATAAGGAACAGTGGACATGTGAACTGACCATTGTACATCTTTCACCTTTGAATGGCAATACGCTCCCTTGAAAAGATGATACATAGGAAGAAGCTTTCGCTGCAGAGATGTGTGCAATCACTAATTAAGCCCTCTCATCTATAAGGTGGGCATAAGTGTGGAATGGTGTGTGCAGGCCAAGCCCTAGCACAATCTCTACACATTATGTTTAACCTCAGTGTTGTTCAAATCAAACTTCAGTGCCTTGGCTACAGTCAACAATGCCACTGTCAAGGAACTGTGATGTCTGAGGCTATCTCCAGTCAGGGAGTCAGTTGCTTGTGAGAGATGAGCAATACTTGACCCTTACAATTTCTTACAACCTTGAAAAGGGATGAAAAGGCTGCTCATTCCTCACATTGATACAACTTAGTCTGGTCTGACTGCAAAAATAACATTAGAGCAGATATTTAAAGAGTGCAAATGAATATATATTTACAAAAGTTGAAGATTATTGACAAAGATGTGTCACTGCTATCACCTGCATGCCCTCAGTATGTTTCTTTTTCCTTTCCATCTCATTACATCTAAGGATGGTCTCAACTTCCTTAGCTGGGATGACGAGAACCTGCAGTGTATTTGGCCCAGTTGATCTTGATGACTAGAATGGTTAAAACACTTTAAATTTTGCTCTGTGTTTCAATGACTTTATGACATATTTGCCAGACTAGGCCAACAGCAGGAACATAACAAACAAGGAAAAGAAGATCCATAGCCATTTGATCAGATCAAAGCTCTGCAATCCTGCCACCTCCAGTCATAAATGGTGATGGACAATTCAACAACTAACTCAAGCAGGAAGCTCCCAAAATATCCCCATCTGGTAGAGTGCAGCACTCCTATGCTAAAGGCTAGGCTGTCCATCTCCTTGACCTCCTCATGAAGTTTCCACCATGACAGTGCCTAAGTTCAGACCATTCAATTCAACTGGTCTCCTGATTTGAAACTACATTGCCATTCCTTGCTGCTGGGTCAAAAACATTGGATTTTCATCCCTAATAACACTTAGTGTGTGGATGCATCACAAGAACTGTAGCAGTTCAAGGAGATGGTTCACCACCTCCATCACAAGGGCATTTGAGGATGGGATATTAATTCTGACTTTGGCAGTGATGCTCACATCCCAGGAATAAATAAAGAAAATCACTCCACCCTACCTCCACCACCCTATGACCTCCTCACATATTAATTTTATGTAAGTTGTAAATGATTGACATTTCATAAAAACAAAAGACTTTAGTTAACAGCCAACAGTTAAAGTTAACAGAGACAACACAGTGTGGAGCTGGAGGAAGACAGCAGGCCAGGCTTCATCAGAGGAGCAGGAAAGTTAGCTGCTTTATTTTAAAACATTTTGCTGTTTTTCCCCAGGACATTTTTGACAGAGAGAACTGAACAGTAGTGCATTAAAACTTGATGAATAATCCATTCTCAATTTCTATTGTTTTTCTAACCAAACCTCAGATGAAACTTGAAACCAGAAGAAACTATCAGTGCAGTTTCAACAGGTTATTTCCCTGAGCTTGTTATATATTGGCAATTAAGTCTTGTTTAAACCAGGAAATAAAGCTGTTTTGGCCATGAATAGAAAATCTAATCATGTTGCTCTAAGTGACTCATTTTCTTCACAGTTTACAAAAGATGTTCGTCTACCTGGAAAAGGATATTCGACAGAAATACTTTGGGCTGTTTCAGGCTGTCCGATTACATGGAATAACTGAAAGTAAGCAAGTTCTCTAAACTGCTGACTTTTAAATGTCAGTGTTGTTATGTTCATTATTATGGAATGCATAAAATTTAAACCAAAACCAGACTTTGGAAACAGTGACAGCAACACACAGCAAGAGTATTTCAGTATCTCAATTGTTCAAACATGCTGATCTTATTATTCTACATCCTATTTTCACGTACTATTGCAAATTGCCTAGTTCCACCGTTTTATTCGATAACAGTTTTAATCGTTTCATTTGGCTTTGAAGAAGAGCTGCACAATAACTTACGGATCTCCTCATACATATGCTCCAATGGAAATGCATGCATTAATTTGGTCTGAATCCTTCTGGTGATATTAATCCAACTAATCTATCATCTAAAGATAAACTTATATTCAGAAATTCTTCACAATAAATAGATATAGCAATACATAAAGTATTATTTTTACAATGCTTATTATTTAAAAACCTAAAAGTAGTTCCTCTTATTGTTACTTATTACCTCACTCTGCACCTCTGGACAAACACTCTGGATATAGGACAAATAATATTCCTCATCATTCTTTAATCTATTTGTAAATTGCTGTAAGTTTACCAAATTTCAGTGACCTTCTTCGTGGATATAAGGATTTGAATCTTCAAATGAGTTAAACCAGTACCATCAAATACCATCATATATCTCACTTTGGTAATCATTTGCAGGTATTCACGCATGATTATTCTGGCCAGACTCATGGATTCCCCGCCTTTCAGTTCTATATTTCACTTTTTGTCCTTTTGTCCTAAAGATTCTTCCTTTACTTCATTTGCCCTTGATTCTTGCCAGCATTCCTCACTTCTCTTCCAAGTTTCTTCTGCTCTATTTATGCTCTTATTTGTTTTTATTCTCTTCCAATTTACCTGTGACCGTGTCAGCTATAGCCAGAAAGAAGCGAAAAGTTTCCTCTGATTTCTGCCACCTCCCCCATGCACTGCCTTCCAGTTCTGCTTACTTATATGATACTCTTAAATCCAACACAAATGTGGACCTAAAATAATTTGGTTGAAGATTCAAGTATGAATTAGAATCAGGGAGCATTGCACAGATGTGGGCAGGAACAAGGGTGAGGTGAGAGATATAGCATGGATGGAGAACACTTCCAGATTGGTCTAGCAAGGTTCAAGACAAGCTAGCAGGATTGATCATTGGAGGAAAACAACATTCTATGGACAGACTGGAGACCAATAGATGTTGTTTGTCACATCTGATTGGTCCACGCTAAGTATATTTAAGAATTATAATCGAAAAATGTACCAATGACCAATCACTGCTCAACTTAAATGACCAAATGTACAGCAATTATGTTGCTCCAAATTGAATCATTAGTTAAACCAAATAATGTTTCTTTAAAAATAATATACAGACATTTGTGAAGTACTTTATAGTGCAATGTAGAATTTTAAAATAATCTAAAATCTACTGATGCTGTTGACTGCGAGCAGGTTACTTTTACACAACTTTCTAACTTCAAAGGCAAAATATGACATTTTAGTCAAATAATGTATGTGACTAGCCAAAATATGAAATGTTTTAACCATATTTTATTGAAGGAAAATGGTACCATTTTTCCATAACTTTAAAAGATCTCCAAAATTTCACATCACTAGTATCTCACCTCTATCAAAGACTTATTTGTTTTTTCATATTTAAGTGTCTTTAACAGATACTCTGTTAAAACAAGGCTGACTTAATTATCCCTGAAAAACTGTATTTTGTATCTACCTTGTGCAAGGTGGCTTGTTTGATTTTGAGATTGCAATACTATTTTGTGTTCATTTTTGGCTGTTCCCTTTTCCCGGTCAGGTTAGCTGTGGCACAGTTGATAGCACTCTCACCTCTGAGACTTATGGTTCTGTGTTCTAGACCGCCCCAAGGATTGAGTCCAAACATCATCATAACCCATCTCTGTGGGTGTATCTTACCGTCAAAGGTGCTGTCTTTCAGATGAGATGTTGAATTGATGCCTCTTGAGTGGATGTAAAATATTTCATTGTGAAGAACCGCAGAGAAATTATCTTTGGCGTTCGTACCAATGTTTAACCCTCAATCAACGTCTCAGAAAAAGACAGACGAGTCATTATCTAATTTCTATCAATGGGAATGTATTGTGTGCAAGTTGAAAGCCACATTTCCTCCATTATAACAGTGACTGCACTGTAAGAAGTCCCTCATTGGCTTTACAGCTTTTTGAGATGTTCTAGTCATGAAAAGTGCTGTTTAAGTCCAACTCTTCTTTCTTCTACCTACTTGTAACTTCCAATTAATATGAATATGCTTTAACACACCTGTAATAGTTTAGCCATTGCACCTTGCTTCATTTTGTTCATTTGTTTTCATTGCATTTCAGATTAACTTTTTAAAACATATGTCGCATTTTTAGTGTTGTTCAAAACATCTGAATCAGTGTCAATTTGCTTTGATTTTTGTACATACATGCATAATATTATAAGGTGTGTAGGAAAATTTAATTTAAAATCACATTATTAAGTATTAATTTCTTCCTGGCTTGTATTTTTTATATGAGAAAATGAGTTGAACTGCAATTTGTGAACTTTACCTTGAATAAAAATTATGGAAAAGATATTTTCTGACATTAATTATTAAATCAAATGATAACTTCAAGTGTTTGTTGTTTAAACAATATGTTACATTGGCTGAAATAGATTGCTGAATCATCAGCAGTAATCAACCTTGCAGACCATAAAACAATGATAATGCTTCTAAATTCTTCGTAGATTTAGCTAAAGAAGGCAATTTTACTACACACTTCCTTTAGTTTCAATCTCTCCCTCATATTATTTCATTAGTGCCACCAATTTGTTTCTCTGGCTGTTTTTATCTTGTTGATCAAAGGGTCTACATAAATCAAAATAGAAGTTTTGAGTTTCATTTGCATTTCCTGTTTTTTCAGCTGTGAATCAGTCCTGTTCCTCCCACTCCAAATATGACAGTTGTGATGTGATATGTTGCAATGGCTGCTACTCAGTGATGAGCCAAGTTAATCTCTCCTAGTCCTTTGAGTTGTGTGGAAAGAAATAAACCTGGACTCTGATTTAGCTTTTGTGGCAAAATTGGTAGATGTGATTGGCAATTATAAGTGCTGTTCTGAGAATAACACTTACTATTTTCAGAGACAAAAAAAGACTGCAGATGCTGGCATCCAAAATAGACAAATAGGAGGTTGGAGAAACACAGCAAGTGAGGCAGAATCCAGAGGAGGAGAAGTCAACTTTTTAGGTATTACTCTTCTTCAGAACTGGAGAAGATGTCCTGAAGAAGGGTAATACCTGAAACGTTGACCTCTCCTCCTCCAGATGCTGCCTAATTTACTATTTTCACGTGGGCAGGAATGGAGTTAGCTCAGCATTCACTGACAGCTGGCCATTCAAATTGTTATTTGCCTCCACTTCTGCGAGATTTTGTTGAGGTAGGTATCTGAAACTCAAAATGTGCAAATTAGACCAGGAAATACCATGTCGCAGGGTCATACAGCACAGAAACAGGCTCTTTGGCACAACTCATCCATGCCTACCAGGTTTCCTAAACTGAACTAGTCCTATTTGCCTGCATTTAGCCATTATCCCTCCAAACCTTAACCTTACGCTGAAAAGGGTAAAAGCACGTCTAAACCTTATGGATTAATTTTCTTTCCAGGGTACTCTTTTGGAGAAGTAAGGTGCCTAGTATCTAGTCTTAGTTTACATTTGGAAGAGTTAAGTACACATACTTGTGCATAAGAAATGCATAAAATCAATGGAACTGTCACAGCTGTCAAAGGTTTGTCAAGCTATTAAAGGAACCGATCAAGACCTTCAAAGGAACTTATCGAGACAGCCAAGGCATTTCAAACTCAAAATTACTTTGAAAAAATAGTCTGTAGAGTTCAAACAAGTTTGCGGTCCATTTCACTCTGTTTGTTGACATTAGCCTGAGGATTTCCATAGGTGGATTAGTGTTGAATAATTGGCTTCACAAGAACTCATTGTAACGGTGTTCATTTCACAGTTTGATTGACAGCTACAAGAGGTTTTAGACTTTTGATGAGAGACGACGAACTCCAATGCTTGTTACACTTAAATTAAATATTTATTTTTCATTAGGCTTTACTAATGTGAAGAAATATAAATGTAGTAAATTTTTTTTTTACAAATGATAGAGTTTTTCTCAATATAGTGAAGGCTGCAATAAACCTAATTTAGTTCATAGAATTCTATTATTTTAAACACAGGAACAAAAACAAAGTTGCTGGAAAAGCTCAGCAGGTCTGGCAGCATCTGTAAAGAAAAAAACGGTCAATGTTTCGGGTCCAGTGACCCCTCCTCGAGCTCAGTTCTGAGGAAGGGTCACCCAACCCAAAGTGTTGACTGTTTTTTTCTTTACAGATGCTGCCAGACCTGCTGAGCTTTTCCAGCAACTTTGTTTTTGTTCCTGATTTACAGCATCCGCAGTTCTTTCAGTTTTTATCTATTATTTCAAATCTGTGCATGGGTCTCGAGGTCTGCTCATGGTGGAATCTAGGTGAGTTGGCATGGCAGGCAAAAGAGAAAAGGATGGTTGTTGCAGGGCATGGGTTGATACTAAATTGAAATAGAGTTCATAAAGGGCCACGTTGTAGGCACAGGAGCATAGGTTGGCATGGAACATGTGGGGCCATAGGAATTGTGTACAGGGCATAAGTAGACAAGTAGGGTGTGGGGGACCAGGAGGGGGATCATCAGGATCTAAGTTGCATGGAGGGTATGGGTGTGTCATGGAGTGAATAGATAATGTTAAGTGGCTTTGGGTGACATGGATGGGGCATGAGGAGTGTGGAGGGTTGGATAAGAGCATTGAGAGGGAGTGTTGAATGGGTGTGTTGTGTGTTGATCTTTAATTCAAAACTTTGGACTCAGTGCTGTAGCCCACGGGCAGGCTTTCCACCCATTTGGGCTCTGCACTGGGCATCCTTCTCATATTGTTCCAGTTGCCAACCTTGACCTCTGACCCAGCTTCCATTGCCTCACCAAAAATGCGAAGACTGGCAGTTATTATAGAAAGTTTGGATTGTGGAGCTGGGAATTTCCCATCCTTGTGGGTCAACCTGGGAATGAAAATCAGAGCCCTGGTTTTTCATTTTCCAACCAAGCTGGAATTAAAAGCTGGCTGTAAGATTCTATAACAGTTGAAGTGTTTCAGCTCTTGTCAAATTTAACATAAACTCAGTATTGTAATCATAATGGTACCAGCTGGGTTATTCTGAATTCCTGTTGTAATTGAGAATTGCCAACATTTCTACTCTTTGTATGTAGTCACAATTATATTATTCTCTTTCAAGATCCAATCTAACATTTAAATGGTTCTTATTTGGGCTCCTTCTGTGCTTTTTGTAAATTTCTCTGTAGTAATCTACAGCTGAAAACGCAAAAGGGACATCATTTTGTTCATGTACTGTATTAAAGTGCCCTTTATTCTTGCTCCCTCGTTAGAGAGGTGTGACTGATGAGGATCACTACACCTAGGGCAACTGGTTGAGTTGAGAAAGCAGGACCTTCACGGTGACCTCGGTCAACATGGGAGTTGAAGCCCCATTGTTGGCATCACTCTGCATGACAAACCAGCCATCCAGCCAACTGAGCTAACCAACCCTTTAATCTAAACTGCAACACAGTCCATGCAATTGTTAGAAATTTTTAAAAAAATCTTTAAACCATGGCAACGTGCTGTACAGGATGTTAAATGCTGACGATGTGAATGGAGGAACAAATTATGTGCCATGTTGCTCATAGTTGCTGGACTAGTGATCCACTGACCCAGATTAATACTAGAGAGACGATGATTCAAATCTACCACAATAGCTGGTGGAATTTCAGTTCAAATTATAACTCTGGAATACAAAACTTAGTCTCAGCAATGATACAATGAAACTAGCATTGATTGCCATGAATACCCATCTGGTTCCATTCATGCCATTAATGGACATCCTTGTTTTTTTTTAACCTACATGTAACTCCAGATTCTCAGGAATGAGGTTGACTCCTAATTACCTTCTGAAATGGTCTAGTAAGCCATTCAGTTCATGAACAATCATGATGTGCTGCAAGTTCTGGCCTTCCCAGAGATACCCAGATTTCATGAAAGAATAAAGAACAAAAATTCAATTGGTAATTGACTTTGCTGTTTGAATATTCTGCCATCAAATTGTTTGCACTTTAGAACTTAACTTTCACCTTTCCGGTATCAGCTTTGTATTTAGGGTTCTTTAAAACCATGAAACTTAAAAATTGCTAAATTACAAAATGTTTCATGCCTCATGATTGAATCATATCAAAAGACATGATTTTCCTTGTTCCTAAGTGTGGGCAAGAGTGTGTTAGGCGAAATAACATGTAGGATCAGCAGCCACTCAATACATTTAGAACTGAAGGATGAGCACCACATGCTATTGCAGGCCTCCACACTAGTGACCTAGGTCACAGAAAGCTGCCAACCAAACAGAGGCCAACAGCTTTTGAGTCCTAAAACCGAGTCTACATCTTGCGGAATCCAATGGTGAGAAGTTTTTTGTTTTGTCCTTCTTCTCGCAGGTTCGGGGTCATGGGGCCAGGGAGGTCGGAGGTTTGGAGGAAAGGGCAGATGAGTGGTTTTCAGAGGCAACCCCCTTGCCTGCCGTGCATCCCTCTGATTGAACTCAGCTTGGGGCCATTGGAAGGCCTCCCACAGGCTCAGCAGGAAAGTTGTCATGCTTTCCCAGTCAGGAGATTAACCTTCCTTCTTGCCTGCCAAAGGGGCCAGTGATCAAAAGGAGTCAGGTTAAGGCACTTCAGTGTCCATTAATTGATCCCTAAAAAACCTCAATAGTTGCTGAATCAAAAGTGACCCATGGATCTTCATGCCACTTCTGCAAGTTCAGCTTTAGGTGAGAAAGGGGAAAGTTAGGCTTCAAATTTGCCAAGTTTCTCTTTCTCACCATCTCTCTCACCTTCCAGGGGAGAAAAAAAACTGCCCAAAATATTGTCCTGAAGGATCTGATAATGGTCTTGCTTGAATATTTGTCAGCCCACACATATTTGTTTTCTTAATGTCATTGCTGCTTATCAGATAAAAGTCACTGAGTGATAGCAGCACTGAATCATCGAATCGCAGAGTCGTCGTAGTTTACAGTGCAGATGTCGACTTAACCAAATGTATTATAGAAAGTTACTGCTTATTCAAATTTTAGATGAATCTCTCCCTGCCTGTAAGACTTAAAAATTGGCACATGCAACCAGCATTTGTCACCACTGAATACTAACAATGTGAAATGATCATTATAAATGTCAACAGAGATCAGTGAGATCCAAAAAAACAATGAATGAAAAGAAAAATTAGTTATGCTTCCTGTTCTTGATTAATAGCCAGTGCTACCTTTAGAAATGTCACTGCAAGCTTACTGTTGTACTGTATTTCTCCCTCTTAATCAATCCCTTTGCCCTCTTTTGCTGAAATCTAAACAGTTCCCAATCCCCAGGTCGGCTGCTTTTTTTGGCCAATTTGTATGACCCTTCCTTGGATCTGATACTATCCCTAGTTTCTCTTTGGTCAGATTACCTTTGCCATTTTCTCTTCGTAGTAGACAGGAATGAACAATTGTTGCAGTTCTTCTATATGCGCTGTAAATATTTTCCATTGTCAATCCACATCATCCCTTTAAATACTATTCCCTGATTTATCATGACCTGCTCGCACATCGTACCTCCATCGTTTCCTACATTTAGATTTAGGACTTGTCTCACAGTCAACTAAGTCACTCTCCATCTTAATAAAGAATTCTATCATATTATGGGTACTCATCTCCAAGGAATCTCACACAGCTAGATTGCCAATTATGCCTTTCTGATTACACATTTCCCAGTCTAGGAGAGCCTGTTTTCTGGTTGGTTCCAACACATTGATCAGAAAACCATCCCCTATAAACACCAGGTAACCCTCCTCGCCAGTATTATGAGAGGAAATTAACATAATAGTATGGAAGGATATCAGCTCTTATGTAGTGGAATCTATATTGGTAGAGTTTAGAAACACCAAAATGATAGTGTGGTTGTTTATAGACCCCAAACAGTTGTGGTCATGGTGGTGAAGGAATTAAACAGGAAATTAGAAGCACAAACAATAAAGGTATAGTTATAATTATGAGCAAGTTTAATCTGCATGTAGATTGAGCAAATCAAATCAGTAACAATGCCGTACAAAGAGATGGCAGACCTATTTTTTTAAAAAATTGGTTTTACCTACACAAAGGAGGTCACGAGTAACGTGCCAAAAATGTTGGGAATGCAGGATCTCGTAAGAATTTTTTTTTAGAATTAGAATTAGAATCCCTACAGTATGGGAACAGGCCCTTTGGCCCAACAAGTCCACATCGACCCTTCGAGAATCCCACCCAGACCCATCCCCCTATAACCCACACACTCCTGAACACTATGGACAATTTAGCATGGCCAATCCACCTAGCCTGCACATCTTTGGACTAAGAGGAGGGAACTGAAAGAAGTCAGTTAGTAGGAACATGGTATTGGGAAATGGAGGGATTAAAGGGTGAAAAATCTCCAGGACCTAACCCTAACCCTAACCCTAACCCTACATCCCAGAACATTTAAGGCTTTGAAATAGTGGATGCATTGGGGGCCACCTTTCCAGATTCTATAGGCTCTGCAGCAGATCCTGTGGGTTGAGGGTAACTAATGTAACCCTACTATTTTGAAAAGAAGCTGGAGAGAAAATAAAATTATAAACCAGTTAGCCTGACATATTGGGAAAAATACCAGAGTTCATTATGAAAGATTTAATAGCAGAGCACTTGGAAAAGAGGATCATACAAAGTGAGCATGGATTTATGAATGGGAAATCATGATTGACAAATCTACAGGAATATTTTGAGGAAGTAACTAGAAAAGTTGATAAGGGGGAGCCACTGGATGTGGTGTAGTTGAACTTTCAGGAGGCTTTTGATAAGGTTCCACGTAACAGAGTCGCATATAAAGAAAAGGGCATGAGGATGGGGTTAGTGTACTGACATGGATAACAAAATATCTGGCAAACTGGAGACAAAGAGTAGGAATAAACAGGTCTTCCTCTGAGTGGCAGGTAGTAACTTGTGGGGTACTGCAAAGATCAGTGCTTGAACCCCAGCTCTTTGCAATATATGTGAATGATTTAGATGAAGGACCTAAATTCAGTATCTCTTAATTTGTAGATGACGTAAAAGTGGGTGAGATGGTGAACTGTGAGGAGAATGCAGAGATACTTCAGTGTAATTTGTGCAAGTTGAGTGAGTGAGCAAATGCGTAGCAGATAAACTATGATGTGAACAAACATGAGGTTATCCACTTTGGTAGCAAAAACAGGAAGGCAGATATAAAATTTGAATGGCAATAGATTGGGAGAGGAAGAGGTGCAACAAAACCTGGGTGTCTTTGTACACTAATCACTGCATGTAAACATGCAGTTGTAGCAGGCAGTGGTGCAGGCAAATGTTGGCCTTAATGGCAAGAGGATTCAAGTACAGGAACAGGGATGTCTTGCTGCAGTTGTGCAGGGCCTTGATGAGACCACACCTAGACAGCATTTGGTCTTCTTATCTGAGGAAGGATGTTCTGGCTATGGAGGGAATACAACAAATGCTTTCCAGACTGATTCCTGGAATGCCAAGACTGCTGTATGAAGAGAGACTGAATCAGTTAGAACTGGGTTCACTGGATTCAGGAGAATGGGGAGGGATCGCATCAAAACCTATAAAATTCTAACAAGTCTATACAGGATAAATGCAGAAAGGATGTTCCCGACAATCAGGCAGTCCAGAACAAGAGGATCTCATTTAAGGATATGAGGTTGGCCATTTAGGACTGAGATGAGGAGAAATTTCTTCACCAAAGAGTGGTGGGCCTGTGGAATTCTCAGCCACAGAAAGCAGTTGAAGCCAGAACATTGAATGTTTTCAAGAAGGAGTTAGCAGTAACAGGGTACTAGGTTGAATGATAAGCCATGATCATATTGAATGGTGGAGCAGGATTATGGTACTGAGCATACTCCTACTTTGTTTCACAATTTCTATGAAATTGCCCAGATGTAGATTTAATTAAGGATCCGCTGGACTTTGGCAGCAATTTCTTGAATAGCCTGCTTCAACACACTGACAAAACTCACAATAAAATGTCTCCCAAATTTTGCGACATATATATGCAATATGATTTACATTTATTGATTTTTCTCTACTCTTGGGGCAAGTTTTCTCTCCTCGTGCATTTTTTTACAGTATGCACTGGGCTGCTAAATGTGCAGGCAGCTGTATTTTTTTTTCTCAAGCCTCACGTAATGTTGATATTCAACTAGCAAGGAAGGAGATCTGTAACAGCAATGACTTGACCTGTGAGTTTCCTCTCCTTTCTGTAGTGAAGCCTATGGCCTCTTTTTACCACATCCTATGATGGGAAGTGGAGACTGAGAAGGCGGAATGCGAAGGATTGTAGATGTGATACTCTGTCCTTCCATTGTCTTGCACATTGCATTGTTAATTTTGTGTGATGACACATCAAGCTGTAACTACTTTGTATTTTTAGACTCTGAACAGCAAATTGATGGAGCCTTTTGTCTATTGATGAAGAAACATTGAGCAATTTTCAGTCTTGTTATTTGTAAAATACAGACCACAATTGCTTGTTCATGAATGAAAAAGAACCACAAAACACATATTGAAAACTGCTGTGGAACAGGAAAGTGACTGATTTCTGACTCATCGATAATAAAAGAATGAGACATTTCACCCATCTGAAAGGCATTTAATGTCTTTCTGCAGAGAACATTATTTCTTGCCTGACTGCATTTATTGTTATTATTTTATTAAATATCTTCTAACCTCTTGCAAGGTGATTGCCTGTCGTTATAGTTATGATAAATATATTTAAAATTCTATGTCCATTCTTTTCTTATGAAAATGGGACACACCTCAACATTCAAAAAGCTCCCAAACATGACATGTAAATTTGGTTGTATAATTTAGATTGACAATGGAGTCCGATGTTATAAGGATGGGAGTTATAGGGCCATTCAGCCCTTCAGCCTATTCCATCATTCAATTAGATCTTGGATGATTTGTGCCTCAGCTATGTTGACCTGTCTTTGATTGATGTCCCTTGATAATTTATCAGTTTTGTTTACAAAAGTTTCAATTGATACAGCATTCATAGCTTTTACTGGGAGAGGGTTCTAGATAGCTGTCAAACTTCATGTGAAATAAATCACTTCCTGATTTCAGCCCTCAATGGCCTAGCTCTTATTTTAAGATTGTCTTTGCTTCTTTGCATTCCTTTATCATAGCATATAGCTTATCTGTTTCACCTTTGGTATTCTTTAATAAATTTAAATATTCTAATTAAATCATCCTGAACCTTCTGACCTCAAGTGAAAACAATCCAAGTTTAGACAACTGTCCTCATATCTTCACTATTGAAAACTTGGCCCTTTTGAATCTGCTCAGTGATTCCCTTTAAAAGCTGATACTACCCTGCGGTGTGGTACCCAAAATTGAATAGTCTGCTTCAGGTTCAACAAAACTGAAGCACCACTGTCTTTCCTTTGCATCCCAGGCACCTTAAGATAAAGGCCATCATTCTATTAGCCTTTTTGATTACATTCTTCACCAGCTTGCTATGATTTGTCAATGAACAAGCTCTACCCTCTTGAAAATTCAGTGATTTTGCCAAGATTTTGCAGCATTCGTTCACCAAGCTGCCTCAGAAGGTTCTAGCATTGGTTAGCATAATTGCTGAAGAATAAAGCTCTGTACATTCTAATAACAAATCAATGACTGTTTCCTTGATTGGACCATGCCAGTCTGCCAAAGAACATTTCTTACCAGGAAAAGAGCTGAGACTATGAAAACAATGCAAATCTTTTTCCATCGCAGACAAAGAGCAATCGAATTTTGTTTACTTCAACATAATTTGTCCTTTGTATTTGTTACGCTCAAAATGCAGACATCATTGCAGAATAATTTTGCTCGGTCATCATTCTGAACTATCATATTCAGTTAGACAAACACACAATAGAAACAGTTGTATCTAGGAGAGAATAGATAATTTACCATGCAGAATCATGTGCATAGGTGCCTAGGGACAAGTTAAACTTATTATGTTCATGGAATGTTGGTTAATGCTATGATAATGTTGTAAATATTGTCTAAGTGCTGTTTACTTTGAATTAAGTGATGCTTTATTAATTTTGATTTCTTGTACTGGCGTTTTCAAGGCCTTCTCCACTTGATATTAATCACTTTCACATTAAGTCAGCCATCATCTCACAGCCAATGACTGTATTAAGGATGTGACACTAGCAGGGGGAGGTGATATTAATGCGAAGACCCAGATGATGTTTTGGGGATCTGGGCTCAAATGCTACCACAACAGATAATGGAATTTGAAATAAATTTTTAAAAATCTGGAATTAAGAGTATAATGGTGGCAGTGAAACGATTGTTGATTTTTGGGAGATACCCAACTGGTCCACTTGGGTCCTTTAGGGAAGGAAACTTTTGCCCTTACCTGGTCTGGCCTATGTGTCACTGTAGACCAACAGCAATGTGGTTGACTCTCATCTGCCCTCTGGGTAATTATAAATGGGGAATAAATATTGGCCTATCCAGCAATGCCCATATCCTGCGAAGTATTTTTGAAAAAATGTCCAAAAAAAGTGTTGTAAAGAATTTTGACATTTGACTTTTCTCAACAGGTAAACTCCATTTTCAAAAGTTCAAATATACTCACCACAGGAGATACAGCCGTTAATGAAGTTATTAAGTTCCAGTACTTTTCTGCAAGAACCTGAGGTTTTACATTGATATTGGCAGTTATATCCTTGGCTTATAGGTGCTATTACTTCTGCAAATAGAAGGAATGAACATCCATTTGCAGGCCACATGATGAGCCCTTTATATATGCTGAATGAGGTGGAAATCATCTTAAAGTTATTCATACTGTGTGACATTACAGTGCTGTTGTTATGGCACTTGATTTATCTTGTGATGGAAAATTTCAGTTTGGCAAAAACCCACCATTAATAACACAAACAGGGAAAATAGGATGAAGGACACATCAAATATAATAGAATCACTGAGGATTTATCTTTACTCATTCAATTGTGGTCTTATGTAGTGTGTTTAGCTCATCTACCTAGGTATCTTAAAAAAGTGAATTAAAGAAAATATTAACCAAGGGGATCCCACAATAGCTCAATAGTCTTTTTTAAATTGATTTACATGATGTATCACTCATAATGTCAACATTATTGCGCATCCCTAATTGCCCTTTTGAAAGTGGGAGAGTAACCATTTCAGAGGGCAATGAGAGTCAACCACATTACTGGGGTCTGGAGTTGGATCTGGCCCATATCAGGTCAGGACAATAGACTTTCTTCCTTAAAGGATATTAGAGTTATAATTGACTGAATGCAGCTGGGTTGCAGGAATTGTATTCTTATGGAATTTAGTGCTATTAATTTAGACAAGTCAAAGTCAGTTATTTTTCCAGCTTCTCATCACTTTCCACAAGATCCTGCTTGAAATATGTCTATGCGAACATCAAGTCTATGCAGGATCTCCACAGCAGCTAGTATTGACTGCGTTGGAACATATGTGAATAATGATGACTTAAGTGAGATAACGGAGTAACTATAGAAAACAAACTATTGCAGGCAACTGGAGAACATTAGCAGAACAATAGAAAAGATTTTATGACAGTAAAAGTTCCATTCTTCAAAAGGTATGCTGGCTCATTAATAACAAATGGTAGTCACATACGTGTGATATTTGATAGTTCTCAGCTGGACATTGTTCCTCACAATGTCTTAAACTACTGAGTGTATTTATTGCTACCATGTTTTACAAACATATAACCATATCAAAAAGTAAGTGTATAATTATCCCTTTAAAAAAATTAGTTATGCATACTTTCACTTTAAGTTGTAATTTTCTCCTGATTTTGCTTTCCCATGCAACACTTTGTAATGAGATCCTAACATATGTGTGAATGTTATTATTCTTATTGTAATTTTCCTTAAGCCCCACAGGACAGCATCTGATCTCTGGTTGCTACTTCTAATTATTGGCCCAGCTGGGAATTTGTCATGCACTAGCAGATCGTCCAGTAAATAACCTTCTCCAAACTGAAAATGAAGAACAATGAGAAATTTGAATGATGACTGAAATTTTAGTTTATGAAACAAAAACTGTTGTGGCCCTAACAAAATGACGAATTCAGACCCACCAATACTTTAAACGAATATGTCCTGTTTATAACCACATGCATCTGCTTTCTCCTTGAACTCATTTTCTTTTAAAGCACCCAACAACAGTTTTTCAATTACATTTTGCATCCCGTTTCAGAGGGCGGGACAGATATTTAGATATTTTTAGATATGTTTTTAGAGATTTTCTAAAAATGCTAATATTCAATTCTGGTTTCATCATGTGATTGTTGCTCAATCCAGTCAGTGTTAATGACTACGGGCCATGCTGCAAGTTTAGGATTGAGATTTCTGAAGTTTCTCTGAAATTTCAAATGTTTCATGTTATGGCCAGGCCAAACACCCTCAAAATAAATGAAGAAGATAGCCTAGACTCAATGTTTTCTTACTGTAAAAGCGAACGGCAAGAATTGCGATCCAGGTGCAATTCAAATGGTCTAACTACTGGATTTGAAGCAAAACGTGCTTTATTATTGCGTATTGGTTAAATACAACAGAAGACAGAAAAAATTGGAATAGTTAACTCTTTTGGAAAACTTAACAGAATAATAGATTATTTAAAACTGTTCCAAAGTAGTAACATCCCATGAACACACCCTGGACAAAAGCAAGTTCAGTAAAACAGAATGTCTCACATGCAATTCTAGCAGCAGAAAAAGAGCCTCCAGCTTTTAGCTATAACCTAGAGCCAGGAAAAACAGCTTCCATATCCAACATCGAGGCCCCAGCAGCTGCTACTGAGAGACTAAAACAAAAAGTGCTGGTTCTGTGGGAGCTTGTCCCTCCTATCAGGCTGCTTCTATGGTTCCAATTTTAAAAAAACCCAAGACCTCAAAAGCTATTTATGGGCTTTCAATAGACAGCTTTTCACCTCTGTGTTAAAACCTTTCTTCACAAAAAAAAGGACAAAATATACCTCTTAAAGTCATAGTATCATCACGTTCATTTTTACCTTGGAATAAAATGTACTTTAAACAAATATATAACATTTTTATACATGCAGCTGATTAAAAAATACTGTACAATCAAACCAAAGAACTGCAGATCCTGGAAATCAGAAACAAAAACAGAAACTGTCAGAGAAACTCAGCAGTTCTGCTCTCATCTGTGAAGAGAAAGCAGAGTTAATATTTTGGGTCCAGTGCTTCAGAATGGCAGAAGAAGGTAGAATATTCTGACGAAGGGTCACTGGATGTGAAATATTAACTCTGCTTTCTCTCCACAGATGCTGCCAGACCTGCTGAGTTCCAGCAATTTCTGTTCTTGTTTCTGAAAAATACTGTTGTTGTGTCATGTTTTAATAGAAGTAGACTAGTCTTAGATTTAAGTTTAGAATTTGGTGCAGCAGATGGAACAGCACTGCAGCCAGGAACACTGGTGTAGCTTGCAGGTATTCACACAAGATGGCTAAGTGCCCCCATTAAGGAACCTCAAATTGCCCAAAATATCTTTAGCAGCAGAATCCATTTTTACAACGAGCCTGTTCTTTGTGTAGGATAAGGTAACAACTTTATAATCAGAAAACTTTGGAAAAATTAAAATATAGTATTATCAATTTATTCCCTTATTCTGTGTAATATGTGAGACAGATAGGACTTTCACCTAGAGTAGTCCTGATGAATTGTGCACCCTGATTAACTCCTCACCTATGGATTCATGCAAGTCACTTTCCCGTGAATTAATGAACATGATTCCTGCAGTCAGCGGTACCATTTGCAGATTTCTGGGATTTCATCTCCTTGCGTTAAGATTCTGATGAGGTTCTGTTTAAGAAAGTACCTTGTTAACAATTTGAGTCTGGTGCGACTTCTTCAGATCATCAGAGTGCTGAAAAAGAGACAGACTAGACTCAAACATCAACTCTATTTCTCTCTGCAAAGATGCTGCCAGACCTGCTGAGTTATTCCAGCATTTTGTTTGTGTCAGATTTCCAGTATTTGCAGTATTTTGCTTTTAGTCAGAAAATACACAATTGGTTACCCAGTTCACTAGGTCACAGGTAAACGTTTTCATTCACTGCCATGCATCAGCTCACACTTCCAACAACTCTGTGGGAAACAGCTTTTTTTTATGTTGTAGGGTGCAGGGGCAAGTTTAACTGATGGCATATAGTACTGGATGCTGTTGACCCTAACCCTATATCTAATCCATTAGAGAATACACAATCTTTTTTGAGAAAGTATTCATGGACTATGGGTATTCCTGGCTGGGCCAGTATTTATTGCCCATCCCCAGTTTCTCTTGAAAAGTTAGTGGTGAGTTGTCTTCTAGAATCGCTGTGTTTGGCCAGTTACATCCACAATGCCGTTATGGAGGCAGTTACAAGGTTTTGACCAATGGCACTGAAGGAACGGCAATATATTTCCAAGTCAGGGCAGTGGCTTGGAGAAGAACTTCCCTTCACTGATAGTCTAGTGGTTAAGATTCAGCGCTCTCATCACCCATCTCTAGGTTCATTTCCCGGTTAGGGAGCTCAAGTTGTCCTTCGCTGGTTTTTAGGGTGGCACAGTGGCTCAGTGGTTAGCACTGCTGCCTCACAGCACCAGGAACCCGGGTTCGATTCCACCCTCGGGTGACTGTGTGGACTTTGCACATTCTCCCCGTGTCTGTGTGTGTTTCCTCCAGGTGCTCCAGTTTCCTCCCACAGTCCAAAGATGTGTAGGTTAGGTGGGTTGGCCATGCTAAATTGCCCGTAATGTTCAGGGATGCCTAGATTAGGTGGGTTAAAGGGGGACGGGTCTGGGTGGGATGCTCTGAGGGTTGGTGTGGACTTGTTGGGCCAAAGGGCTTGTTTCCACACTGTAGGGATTCTATTCCATGATAATGTTCCCATGTATCTTCTGTCCTTGACCTTTGTGAGTTTCTGCCATGTATCTTGTAGATAGTACATACTTCTGCTACTGTACATTGGTGGAGGAGGGCGTGAATGTTTGTGGATGTTGCACCAATCAAGTGGTCTACCTTGTTCTGAAAGGTGTAAAGTGTAAAAGGTCCACCTCATTTTCTTTTGCTGGGGATGACTTTTGTCTGGTTCTTGTGTGATGCAAATGTTACTTACCACTTATCAGCCCAAACCTGCATATTGTCCAGGTCCTCCTCCAAGGAAGATAGATGTGATCAACATCACCTTCAGCTTGATAAAGCAAAGTGGTCTCAGGTGCAACAAGCTAGATTTGACTTAATGACATATGCTCCCAATGGAATTCAGTTGGGTGAAATCATTATTCATTGACTGTAATGTTTTGATGCTGGATAGCCAAATAGACCCTGTCTATTCCCAAATGCAAATGCAGTGCTTGTATCTATTCATTTTTTGCTTTTCCTGATGTGAAATAAATTTAATGTTAAAAATTGCCTGTTGGAAGCCATTGTAACAAGTGATGCTATATGTTACCAATAGATTATGCTATGATGGGTATAATGGAAAGAGTTCTAATATTATATGACACTAAGGAATGGGAGTGTTGCTAAGTCAATACATGTGGTTGCAGCTGAAATGACAATCGTTAAGTCAGGTGATGATGTAAATCGAAAATATATTGAGCCTCTATTTATATTGAGTCATCACCAACACAATCTATGTGCCTTCAAATGGTCTTCTTTTTCCTTTCCCTCCTACTATGTGTACATTCTGTCCCAGTTTCTACAGACGGGCTGGAGGTAGTCTGCCCTATAGTGGAGACAGCTGGTCTTGGAATTTTGGGTGGATGACCACAGGGGCATTGATGTTTGAGGGCCCAGACATGCTGAGAGTCTTCTGGTCAGATTCAGATTCACCCCATCCTAAAACCAAAAGGCATATTTTTAAGGTGAGAGGAAAAAGATTTAAAAGGGTCCTGGGGGGCAACTTTTTTACGCAGAGAGTGGTTTGTATGTGAAATGAACTGCCTGAGTGAGTGATGCAGGTACCGTTACAACATTTAAAGACATTTGGACAGGTACATTAATAGGAAAGGTTTAGAGTGATATGGGCCAAATTGAGGCAAATGGGACTAGTTTAGTTTGGGAAACTTGGTCAACATGGATGAGTTGGACCAAAAGGTCTGTTTCCATTCTCTATGACTCAATGACTCTATAGCATACATAAATGGCAGACATTTTGCTCCGAAAATGATTCCTTATGAGTGATATTCAAATGTTTTCATTTAGCATTAACTACTTAATTAATGATTAACATTTCTTCTAAAGATTAACTTCACTTCTGTCATTTTATCAGCTCGACAGATTGAGGAGCTGCAGCAGATTAATTTGTTACCACGGGACTGGCTGCTGTACATTGTCACCCGCAGTTACTATGCAGTGAGTTGATACACTGATTTTTAAACTTTAACTTTGATTTGAGTCAGAAATGGTTCAACGATGCTGATTAATGATCCTTTTGTAATTTCTAAAGGTAACAAGTTCCTTTCAGAAATTAATTACTGAATGTTATCCACTTTAGTTTGGAGAAGGGCATATTGAAATATTGTTTCAGAGGTGGGAGACCAGGAATTGCAAGGGATTAAGGTGTCTGTACACTAATACACAGGTATAAAACATTATGGAAATGTTTAATGGACTATTGAGCCCGAGAGCAAATTGGTATTAAAATGTGAGGAAACTATGCTGAATTGCACTAAGTCTTGATCTGACTCAATTGAGAATGCTGTGTTCAGCTTGCTCGGGTATATCATAAGGACAGTTTGAATGCACCTGCATTCTCTTGAGTTGAAGAGTGGTCGAATAGACATGTTTAATTTAATAGGAAATTTCAGGAGGGTAATTACAGGGAGACTGCCTCTGTGGAGTTTGCACATTCTCCCTGTGCCTTTGTGGGTTTCCTTCGGGTGCTCTGGTTTCCTCCCACAGTCCAAAGATGTGCAGGTTAAGTGGATTGGCCATGCCAAAATAAATTTGCCCCGTAGAGTTCAGGGATATACAGGTTAGGTGGGTTAGCCTTAGTAAAAAAACCCTATACAGGGTTATGGGGATGTGGTGGGTGGGTGGGATGCAGAACGGAGTGCCTGATGGGCTGAATGGCCTATTTCTGTATTGTAGGGATTTTATGATTGAAGAAGATAATTCCCCTGGTGGCACTGTCCAGATAGAACAAGACGATTCAAGAGTGAAGTCAAGAAGCATGTTTTTAAGCAAAGGGGAGGCTGAATTAATATACAGAGTGTCTGTAACAAAGCAAAACTACAAAGTTGTTCTTCAAACTAAAATATTTACTGTGTTTAATGCCTGAGAAAAAACAAAATGTATCTCAAATAATTTTTAGATTGTATTACTGGGAATACCAATTATCGACCTGCTTCCATTTTAGTCCGATACAGAGTTTTGGTAATTTGTCTTAGAACAGCAGGAATGTACCTAAAATGGCCATACGAGAGACCATAAACTTCATAAATAAAGCATTTCTTGATCTGTGTGTATGAAATGGACTTGGGTGTCCAGGGTACAATAACTTGAGGCTGACACAAAACTTTTAGAGAGTTGCGAAGCAGGAACTGAAGAGTGATTAACTTCAAGAGTACATTGACTGGCTGATGGAATGGAGGTGACCAGGTGGCAGATAAAGTTTATGATGGACAAGCATGAAATGATACATTTTAGTAGGAAGACTGAAGAGAAGCATTATAAGATAATTCTATAAGGAGTACAAGAGCAAAGAAACTTGGTGCAGAAATCATTGATAGTGGCAGGGAGGTTGAGAAAGTGTTTACAGCAGTACAGGCAGTTCCTGTGATGTGAACAGACTCCATTCCTGAGTGTGTTCACAGTTGATTCATACACAAGTCAGAACGCAATGCAGGACAATATGAAGCTGCCAGTTGTAAGTACAGGAAATGTTTGTATATCAGAAATTTAAACTTACACCACTGTATGAGATTGCATTGGTAAGTACAAGAGTTCATAAGCCAGACATTCATAAGTCACGGACCCCCTATAAATGGGATCTTAAACTTTATAAATAGTGGCATACAGAACAAAAGCAAGGGAGTTATCTTGCATATTTATAAAATTTAGTTGTGTCCAAACTGGAACATTGTGTCTAGAGTGAGCATTGTACTTCAGGCAAGTTATGAAATCTTTCAAGACGATACAAAGAAACTTTATGAAGTTACAGAGATGAAATATTTCAATGCTGTGGAAAGACTACAGAAACTGGGTTTGTTCTCCTTGGAGAAGAGCTGGTTGAGAGGAGATTTGATTGAGGTGTTTGAGTTTGTCCACTGAGTCAGTATGGGTGGAAATTAGAAACAGGAAAGGAGCAGTCACTTTATTGGGAGTTTTCTATAGACCTCCCAATAGCAACAGAGACACTGAGGAACAGATTGGGAAGCAAATTTTGGAAAGGTGCAGAAGTAATAGGGTTGTTGTCATGGGTGACTTCAATTTCCCGAATATAGACTGGAACCTCCGTAGTGCAAATAGTTTGGATGGAGCACTTTTTGTCAGGTGTGTCCAGGAAGGATTTCTGACTCAATGTGTAGATAGGCCGATGAGAGGGGAGGCCATACTGGATTTGCTACTTGGCAATGAAGTAGGCCAGGTGCCAGATCTCTCGGTGGGAGAGCATTTCGGTGATAGTAATCACAACTCCATGACCTTTACAATAGTCATGGAGAGGGATAGGAGCAGATGATATGGGGAAGTATTTAATTGGGGGAGGGGGAATTACAATGCTATTAGGCAAGAACTGCAGAGCATAAATTGGGATCATATGTTCTCAGGGAAATGCCTGACAGAAATGTGGAGGTTCAGGGAGCACTTGCTATGAATACTGGATAGGTTTGTCCCACTGAGGCAAGGAAGGGATGGTAAGGTGAAGGAACCTTGGATGACAAGATATGTGGAACATCCAGTCAAGAGGAAGAAGGAAACTTAAGGTTGAGGAAGCAAGGATCAGACAGGGCTCTGGAGAGCTCCAAGGTAGCCAGGAAGGAACTGAGGAATGGACTTAGGAGAGCAAGAAGTGGGTATGAAAAAGCCTTGGCGGGTAGGATTCAGGAAAACCCCAAGGTGTTCTATACTTATGTGAGGAACAAGAGGATGGCCAGAGTGAGGGTAGTGCCGATCAGGGATAGTGGAGGGAACTTGTGTGCGGAGTTGGAGGAGGAGGGAAGGTCCTTAATGAATGCTTTGCTTCAGTATTCACCAGTGAGAGGGACCTTGATGTTTGTGAGGACAGTGTGAAACAGGCTAATATGCTCGAACAGGTTGATGTTAGAAAGGAGGATGTGCTAGAAATTTTGAAAAACATGAGGATAGATAAGTCCCCTGGGCCAGATGGGATAAGCCCAAGGTTCTTACGGGAAGCGAGGGAAGAGATTGCTGCCTCTTTGGCAATGATCATTGGGTCCTCACTGTCCACTGGAGTATTACCAGATGGTTGGAGGGTGGAAAATGTTATTCCCTTGTTCAAGAAAGGGAATAGGGATAATCCTGGGAATTATAGACCATTCAGTCTTACTTCTGTGGTGGGTAAATTATTGGAAAGGATTCTGAGAGATAGTATTTATGATTATTTGGAAAAGCATACATTGATTAGAAACAGTAAGCATGGCTTTTTGAGGGGCAGGTCATGACTCACAAGCCTTACTGAATTCTTTGAGGATGTGATAAAATACATTGATGAAGATAGAGCAGTGGATGTGGTGTATATGGATTTTAGCAAGGCATTTGATAAGGTTCCCCATGGCAGGCTCATTCAGAAAGTTAGGAGACATGGGATTCAGGGAAATTTGGCTGTCTGGATACAGGATTGGCTGTCCAATAGAAGACAGAGGATGGTAGTAGATGGAAAGTATTCAGCCTGGAGCTTGGTGACCAGTGATGTTCCGCAGGGATCCGTTCTGGGACCCCTGCTCTTTGTGATCTTTATAAGTGACTTGGATAAGGAAGTGGAAGGGTGGGTTAGTAAGTTTGCTGATGACACGAAGGTTGGTGGAGTCATGGATAGAGTGGAGAGCTGTTGTAGGTTGCAATGGGACATTGACAGGATGCACAGCTGGGCAAAGCAGTGGCAGATGGAATTGAACCCGGAAAAGAGTGAAGTGATTCACTTTAGAATGTCGAATTTGAATACAGAATACAGGGTTAATGGCAGGATTCTCGGCAGTGTGGAGGAACAGAGGGATCTTGGGGTCCACATCCATAGATCTCTCAAAGTTGTGACCCAAATTGATAGGGTTGTTAAGAAGGCGTATGGTGTGTTGGCTTTCATTGGCGGGGTAATTGAGTTTAAGAGCCGCGAGGTTATGCTGCAGATCTATAAAACCCTGGTTAGACCACACTTGGAATATTGTGTTCGGTTCTGGTCACCTCATTATAGGAAGGATATGGAAGCTTTAGAGAGGATGCAGAGGAGATCTACCATGATGCTGCCTGGACTGGAGGGCAGGTCTTATGAGGAAAGGTTGAGGGAGTTAGGGCTTTTCTCTTTGGAGTGAAGAAGAATGAGAGGTGACTTGTTAGAGGGGTACAAGATGATGAGAGGCATAGATAGAGTGGATACCCAGAGACTCTTTCCCAGGGCAGAAATGACTAGTACAAGGGGGCATAATTTTAAGGTGATTGGAGGAAGGTATAGGGAGATGTCAGAGGTAGGTTCTTTACACAGTGAATGGTGGCTGCGTGGAATGTGCTGCTGGCGGTGGTAGTGGAGTCAGATACATTAGGGACATTTAAGCGACTCTTGGAAAGGCACATGGATGATAGTAAAATGTAGGGTATGCAGGGTAGCTTGATCTTAGAGTAGGATAATAGGTTGGCACAACATCGTGGGCTGAAGGGCCTGCACTTGCTGTACTGTTCTATGTTCTATGACATCATATGAGATATAGACATAATGCATAGGGAGAAGTAGTTCCTTTTAGTGGAATTGTCAATAACCACAAGACACCAATACAAGGATCGGTGCTTGAGAAAATTTGCTTTTACACAACAAATGGTTCCAATCTGGAATGAGCATCCTGAAAGTATAATGGAGGCGGATTCAACCAGGGATTTGTTACCATCCTCACAGGACCTAGGAAAAAGATCATACAATGGGGTTTCACATTTTAAGATCTTTACCAAATAAAAACAAAATCAACTATTATTTCATAGGTAACTAATACATTATAAGCTACAGAAATGGTATTCCTTATTAACATTTTAATACAACTGAAAAGCCCATGGCACATTTAAATTTTGCACCATGTTCTCATCAGATATGTAGTCTTGTGGAATCAAGTCCAAATTGTTGCTGATATTCTGCCCAATCAAGTTGAATCATCCTTTTTTTTGTAATAAAGTCCCCTTCACTCCATCTTCTGAATATTTGACTCCTTGGCAACTCATCATTTCTCTCCAAGAAGCTTTGTTCCTTTAACAGCTATCTATCCTTACCTGCATCCCATTGGTGATTAACCCATAAACAGGCTTTTTCTTCTCCCTGGTATGAAAGACTGTGACTAACTGAGCCTACGAATCTGTAAGTCTCTCAACTTACCATAAGAAATACCATATTGTATGGACTGAATGTTTTCATTCACTTTGCAGCTACAACATGGTGGAGATGTGCCATGTCTGAAATACGTTCCCTCTGAAGCAGTCCGGTTTGGCTTCATCATTACAGAGGTATAAAGAATAGTTATAATAGAGGAGGTTACCCAAATTATTCATCTCCTGGAAAAGAAATATTTTATTCCCTGTAATATAGCTATTTAAATTTTATAACTTTTCCATAATTTAGTTTTCTGAATTTTATGGTAAATGTGCCATCTTGAGTTCAGATAACATACAAATGTTGTATCTTGTTCTAACAGTTTTTGATGTTATCTGAAACTCTCAAGCAGCTTTCTTGCAATTGTAGAGAGAGCAAGAACTGCAGATGCTGGAGTCAGAGACAACATGGTGTGGGGCTGGAGGAGCACAGCAGACCAGGCAGCATCAGAGGAGCTGGAAAGTTGATGTTTCGGATTGGGACCCTTCTTCAGAAATGAGGAGGGGGAAAGGAGATGAGAAATAAATAGAGAGGAGGGGTGGGGCTGGGGAAGGTAGGTGGGAAGGTGATCGGAGGATGCAGGTAGGGAGTGGTAGGGATTGGTCAGTGGGGTGGGTGGGGCAGGTAGGTGGGAGAGAAGATGGACAAGTTGTGTCAGGTCAAGGAGGCAGGGATGAAAGGGAGAGTTGGACATGGAATGAGGCCAGGGGTGGGGAGATTTTAAAACTGGTGAATTCTATGTTTAGGACATCGAGCTGTCAGCTCCTGAGGCAGAATATGAGGTGTTGTTCCTCCAGTTTGTGGATGGTGTTATTGTGACACTGGAGGAGGCCCAGGATGGACATGTCGCCCAGGGAGTGGGAGGGGAGTTAAAATTGTTGGCAACCGGAAGGTGTTGTCATTTGTCACGTACAGCATGCAGATGCTCTATAAAACGGTCTCCAAGTCTACACTTGGTCTCACCGATGTAGAGGAGGCCACATTGGGAGCAGCGGATACAGTAGACCAAGTTGGCAGATGAGACGAGCACCTGTCTGATGTGAAAAGTTTGTTTTGTGCCTTGAATGGAGGTGAGAGGGGAGGTGTAGGGGCAGTTGTAACACTTCCTGCTGTCTGCTGTTGCAGGGAAAAGTGCCGGGGGTGGGGTTAGTGGGGAGTGTGGAGAGAACGGGGGAGTCACGGAATGAGTGGCCCCTATGAAAAGCAGATAGGGGTGGGGAGGAAAATAACTCTTTGGTTGTGGGGTTGGATTGTAGGTGGCGGACATGGCGGAGAATGATACGCTGGATGCAGAGGCTGGTGAGGACAAGGAGGAGTCTGTCTTTATTTTTGTTGGGGGTATACCCTTCCACCTATCACAGCTGAAAAAATTGTCATGGAAAGGACGTTATTTTGTAATTTTGATTTTCTGGTTGATGGCTATAGAAGAGATCAGAACATTTAATGTTGCAGACTTGCTTTCACGTTGACACCAAGCACAGGGTTTAATGCTGACACTTTGTAGACATTGAGGATATAACGTTCACACTGAGTCCACCTGGAAGGGCTAGGGCAGAAATTGTGTCTCACTGATTTGCTTGTGTTTTTTGAACAAGTGACAAAGAAAATTGATGAAGGCAGAGCAGTGAACATTGTCGAACACCTTGCTGAAGTCCATATAGACAAAGTTCCACTTGGTAGACTGGTCAGTAAGGTTAGATCACATGGAATACAGGGAGAGCTGGTCATTTGGAAACAAAATTGGCTTGAAGGTAGGAGACAGAGGCTGGTGATGGAGGGTTGTTCTTTTGGACTGGCGAGCTGTGACAAGTAGTGTGCTGCAAGGATTGGTGCTGGGTCCACTGCTTTTTGTCATTTATATGAATGATTTAGATGTAAATATAGGAGGTATGGTTCATAAGTTAGCACCAAAATAAGTGGTGTTGTGGACAGTGAAGAAGATTATCTCAGAGTAAAACGGGATCTTGATCAGATGGACCAAGGAGTGGCAGATGGAGTTTAATTTTGATAAGTATGAGATGTTTACATTTTGGTAAGGCAAATCAGGTCAGGATTTATACACTTAATGGTAGGGTCCTGAGAATGTTGCCGAATGAAGAGACCTTAGAGTGCAGGTTCATATTTCCTTGAAGGTGGAGTCACAGGTAGACAGGGTGATGCAGAAGGTGTTTGGTACGTTTGCCTTTATTGGTCAGTGCATTGAGCATGGGAGTTGGGATGTCATGTTGCAGCTGTACAGGACATTGATTAGGCCACTTTTGGAATACCACGTTCAATTCTGGTCTCATTGTTATGGGAAAGATGTTGTTAAACTTGAAACAGTACAGAAAAGATTTACAAGATGTTGCTAGGTCTGGAGGGTTTGAGCTGTAGGGAGAAGTTGAATGGGCTGGGGCTATTTTTCCTGGTGTGTCGGAGGCTGAGGGGTGAACTTTCAGAGGTTTCTAAAATCATGGGGGCCATGGATAGGGTGAATAGCCAAAGTGATTTTCCCAGGGTAGGGGAGTGCAAAACTGGATGGCATATGTTTAAGGTGAGAGGGGGAAGATTTAAAAGGGACCTAAGGGGCAGATTTTTCACACAGAGGGTGGTGCATGTATGGAACAAGCTGCCAGAGGAAGTTTTAGAGGCTGGTACGATTACAATTGGTAAAAAGCATCTGAATGTGTACATGAATAGGAATGATTTACAGGGATATGGGCCAAATGCTGGCAAATGGGACTAGATTAATTTAGGATATCTGGATGGACAGGTTGGACCAAAGGGTCTGTTTCTGTGTTGCGCATCTCCGTGACTCTATGTGGGCCACGGCACGATGAACGATATAATCAGGCAAGACAATCATCTCACTGCAACTTACACATTTTGCTCAATCAGGGTGGTAAGATTCTCACCAGACAGCACTGTTCTCAGTTAATATTCTTTACTGCTTATTAAATCATAGAATCCCTTCGGTGTAGAAAGAGGCTATTCAGACTATTGAGTCTGCAGCAACCCTTCAAACACCCATTCCATCCCCATAACACTGCACATCCCTGCCCACTACAAGGCAACTTAGCATGGCCAAAGCACCTGACCTGCACATCCTTAGACTGTGGGAGGAAACTGGAGCACCTGGAGGAAAGCCACACAGACAAGGGGAGAATGTGCAAACTCCACACAGATAGTCGCCCAAAACTGGAATTGAACCTGTGAGGCAGCAGCGCTAGCCACAATGCCACCCAAATGGTTTGTTAACAGTCACCATGGATTATGATCTTATTAAACCTGCCATAAGAAGCAGACATTGGAAAAACTCAGGCACACTCCATGGACACTGGCCATATATATCTCACATCCATGAACACTGGTCATATATATCTCACATCCATGGACACTGGCATCTGACTTATGCCAGTCCTCATGAATCCTCATGGTACATCTCCAATTACTTACAGGATGCTTCTGCACATCAATGCTGCACCTCAGTCTTCACCAGCCATTATCATTGTAATGCTGCATCAAGAACACTTTGTAATTAGGTACACACACCCCCAGCTCATGGACTAGACTTGGCTGCACCTTTGGGCTCTTCACTCACTCACTCATTCTGAGCCTACCTGGATGCTTGCAGTCTCCCTGCCTTTCATTGCCTCACCTTTTTGCACTTTGCCCCCTCATCCAGAGTGAGTGAGTGCAATGACAGCAAGTGAAAAGTGTGTGTCCCTGAGCACAAAGAGTCCTTGCTGCAGCATCACAGTAATATCTGTACGTATAGCCCGAGATGAAGTATTGAGATGTGAGTGCCTGACACTCAATATGGAGGTCTTTTGGAGAAAACAGAGAGTTAAACCCAGCCAAGAACCTGTTCGGGTTTCCATGTCAAATTTTCCCGATGGCTAGTTTGTACAGTCAGTTTGGTGAGATTTCGACCAATGGTGAGTTAGACTGTTAAGCCATTTAACAAGCAATAAAGAGTATCAATTGTGAACTCACCACTCAATGGCGGGAATCTTGTAATGCCATTTGAACAGAGTCGCGAAATTGTGGGGAGATGATCATGCGTTGAAATAACCATTTCACCTGATTCTGCCATCCATCTTGCCATTGCCCATGTCTCTCAAAACCGGGTGAGTTTCTGCCAATAGACTGTGTTCTACTGACATAAATTCACAACCAGCCATAACTTTGGAAGATTGTATATCCGCTTAGTGAATTAATCTGGAATGAGAAGCTAGCCTTAGTAACAGTAGCTATACAATGACTCGATTTCATAAAAATTGGTTCATTAATATCTTTGCAGAAAGAAAAATTTTGTAATCTATATCTAGTCTGGCCTATGTGTGGTTCTAGCCCTTAGCAATGTGGTTGACTCTTAATTGTCCTTAGATATGGCCTGACAAGTCATTGAGTCAAGGACAATTAAGAAGAGCAATAAATGCTTACCAGCAATGTCAACAATTGGTGAAGGTACAAAAAAGAAGTTAAAATTAGAGGTACCATGGATTAGGTAACATCAATGCTTTCCATCTTTCCATAGATTGTTACTTATCAATGCAGCTTTTTAACTTGCTCAATTGGAAGCATGCTCATCTCTAAATCAGAGGATTGTGTGGTCAACTCCCTGTTCACAACTTGTGCGCAAAAATCTACTTGATACACAGTACAGTCCTGAGGGTGTGCTGAACTGTTGTGAGTGCTGTCTTTCAAATGAAACTTTGAATTGAGGCCCCATCTGCTTCTCGATGGTAATAAACAACATAAAACTTCTCTCTCAGAGTGGTGTTGGAGACTTATACCCAGCACTATGGCCAATATTTATCCTGCAAACATCAGCCTAAAAACATGTACTTTTGTCATTATCACATTGCTGTTTATGGGACCTTGCTGCGTGCCAATTCACTGCCACATTTCCTGGATTACAACAATCACTACACTCAAAAGTACCTAATTGCTACAAAATGCTTTGGTAGATCCTGTGATCATAATAGGTGCTATACAAATGTAAGACTTTTCTTTCTTCGGCAGAAGGTAGTGACCCTGCACATGCATGGATCTCTGCTTTCCAGTCAACAATGATGTGAATGAGCAGAACTACCATGGCTGCTCTCATGCGTAATTTAAAACTAAATGGCATCATTTGTTGCACCAGAACCAGACCATTCATTTACTGGACGTTTGACCTGGTAACTACTCAGGTCAAAATGCTGCAGCAAGGACTTTGTCTTATGCCTAGTAGTAAAATCCCTGTCTCTGAGCCAAAAGATCTGGATTTGAGGTCCATTTTGGACTGGATGGCCATGGAAGGTGTGTTTGCAGTATGGCTAAACAAATTGATTATAACCTCTTAAATCCTTCTGATCTGCCTGTGGTAGGTGATGAGTGTGGAAGAATTGCTTGGTTAATTATGCTTCAGGTGGACTGGCATCCCTCAAGCCGCAAACCCTGGTTATAGTCTAGTGACTTGTTCCTAGAAACATCTAGCTATGGAAACACATGCCTCATAAGAAGAACTACTGGGAGGACTGTTAGAATAGCTCCATTTGATGGCCGTTCCTAAAACTATAGTTTAGATATTTTCATTGAATGTTTCATCAACTTTACTGATTTTCTGATTCTATTACATGGAAAATAATCAGTAGATGGAAACAATTGCTAAAAGCTGAATAGTTCCACTGATATCATAAACTGGAAAAGTTTGAGTGGTTTATTGTTATTGTAATCACTTTTATTTTTATATGATACACGGCAATATTATTTATAATACAAAACTCGAGTCTGACATTCAGTTGCCTTAAGGGCAATTCTAGCTAATAATTAAATGCTAGCCTCAAGATTAAAAGCTCACACAATTTATATGAGTGAGGGAAACCCAATAGATTAAGTTGATTATTCCATTTCAAGTTAAAAAAAATATACTGGCAACTCATCAGATCATCTGATTGCATTTTGAATGTAAAAGTTTTCATCTCCATCAAACTGTTTGGGGGACCGCTTGAAAAGTTGTTCATAACGCAAGTTTATTTCTGAAATCAATTGAAAATTGTCCTTCCTTTCACTCACTTGCTCTTTTGCTCTCTCCCCCAATTTATTATCATTAATCTTAATGCACTTGATCAGTTTACACTTGGCATTGCAGATTCTCCACCTGGAAAAGAAAACAGCCTTATTTTACTTTGATTGAAATCAAAGTAAACAAATATCATATAGTTTCCATGATGGCAGCCAATCCACAATACCACATGTGCACTGATACAGCAAGTTTAAAACCACCTCACTCAGTTTCAGAACCCAAGTCACTACCAAATTGACTGCAGCAATTCAAGAACACAGCTTCTCACTTTCTTGAGTGCAGTTAGGGCTGGGCAACAAATTCTGTCTGCATGTGATACTCACACCCTACAAAACATATTTTAAAAAAGTGTAGGTTAGATCCAGGAAGCCTCAAGTTTCAATTTCTGGAGCAACTCCACCTCAGCATTTCCTGATCTCACTGCTTTATTTCCTTTTGCAAATTTCTTATTGACATGCAAGTTTCATTTAAATTTATATCGCTTTCAGTTTATTTTGCAGCCTTTCTCGGGAATTTGATTGAACACTTTCTAAAAATCTAAATGTTCCATTTCATATTCAGTTGTTGAACTATATCATCACTGAAAGAATAAACTAACCTTGAGTGAAGTACTGGACAGTAGGCTGCTACACAGAAAATATACTCCAATATTAAACTGATTAATTTTGTCATTTAAGTCATATGGCTAAAATTTACTAGTCTTTTGGAGTCAGGCTGGGGGAAGGGAAGGCTGGTAAAATTTAAGCCAATTTCAGAACCCACATTTCAGACACTCTATCCCATGGAGGTGCATTCTAGTAGAATAGCTGTCCCATTTTAATAGAACTACCTGGAACCTATCCCTCTCCTGTTTTGGACCGACCTTCCTAACTCTGGCTCCCATGTAAACTTCTTCAAAGACACAGAGATGCAGAACCAACAATGTATGCTCATCCGCGAGGTGCTGTCCCAGCAGTGGCCACTGGTAACTCTGATTTGGGGTGAACAGCTGAAGGGTGTGGGCCACTGTCTTTAATAGGAATGACAACTCTGTCAGTAGCCAGTTAATTTAGAAGCACCAACAAAATATGGTCCTAGGTGCCAAGGCCCATTGAAACGGCTCACTTCCCACTTTCAGGTATTGCAACATGACTCTTGTTGCCTCTGTCGAACTGGCCACCAATGTTACAACGCATTACCACCCCATGCATGTTGTTTGCCATGCAGGCAGCATACAAAGATCATGCTGCCTGGTGGTTTGCATGATAGTTGTGAGTAGCCAGAATTAAATATGCTGAGCTAGTATTAAATATGCTGCTAAGTGACTTGATTGCTCAGAGAAGACATATTATAGATTAAATTGGAGTTCTTTTTAGTTTTCTAGCTTACACGGTACAAAAAATGTGCTTTAAATAATGATCATAGCACTAAAAATAGACGATAAACTAAACCCTAACATTTTTTTGACACCATTACATCTTGAACCAGAAGACTCTGATTCATCTCCTGACAGTGAAACCAGAATAGATGCTGTGGATTAAAACACTTTGTACTAAGCAAATGCGTGGAATTTACTGTCCAGGCACAAAATTGATTTAGAAAGGTCCAACAGAATTTTCCTCAGCTCTGACCAGGTTTGAAAAACAGGATATGGCACAGGACAAATTGGGCTGCAGCATATGTATTTCCTCAAATAATATTAGCAGAACCAATATTCAAATAGTTTTGCTACCTGCAAATATAATCTACATATTGAAAAAACATGTTATCTGTCATTAATCTGTGGGGCTAGCCTGGAAATCAGTGGAATCTGACTCACTTAGATCTCAGAGGAAGTCCATTTTGTTTAACCTGTCATAAATTCCTCTGTGATATTCTAAGACAAATGACAGGAAGCACCCCACAGCTGAAAATCATCTAATAACTCAGATGCATTGAGCGGGAAAGTATATTTCTAGAGGAGGTTATAAATAGAGATTGTGATTCATCAGATAAAACCTACGATCAAGCTTCAGATACTTGAACAGTATTGAATTCCCTGAACTGTACAGAAAATGACCCCACCCCCTTAATATGCGTTTTTAACTGTAAGATTAAAACAGAAGAAAAAGCACCTAAATTTCTCCTGAAGGGGCAACTATGATGACTTTGCTCCCAGCTCCTTTCATTGACAAATGCAGTCAATCAGTTCATTCCCAGTGTAGCAATTCCAACACTGGAGTTTTGTGTTCATCCTTCTGAGTTTCCAGTGAGAAGCAGTGATATACTCATGGTGCCTGTAACTCCACAATCATGAAAAAAAGGTGCAGCCTTAAAAGTTTCAGGGAATAGTTTGAAATCTGGATGACGTCCTGAGTGGAAACAAACCTTCACAATTAACACCTGTTAGATAACACATTAACCTTATCTAATGTATTTCACAAGGGCAAATATTGAGGAAGCTCTGAACAGAAGTGTACCACTGCACTTGTTCCGCTATATCTTCTTTATTCACACTGTCATCATTTGACTAGAAAGAGTGCACTGATAATTGTGTCCCACAGTTCCATAAGCTATCACAAAATGTATAAGTGTATAAATTCTTAATGAGAAGACCAAAATGACCAATTTGCCTGACTAACTGCCATTCAGGAAAAAAATCACACCAGGTTTTAAAAGAAACATAAAATATAATTATACATAAATAAAATAAAATATAATTTCTGAAGAAGGATCCCGACCTGAAACTTCAGTTTTCCTGTTCCTCCGATGCTGCCTGGCCAGCTGTGTTCCTCCAGCTCCACACTGTGTCATCTCTGACTCCACCATCTGCAGTTCTTGCTATCTCATAAAATATAATCACTTATTGTAATACACTTAATGATAAGAAAAGCAATGAAAAGAGATGTCCAATTTATGTAACTTAAGCTACATCACATCAAAAGCTCCAAATACAGACACACTCAGTCATGATTAAAACAGACGAAAGACAAATTGTTTAAAATATATACCATGAAGGATAAATATATATGGGGCAAATCAAAATCCAAAGACCAAAAGAACAGATCACAAGGTAGTAAATTATTTTTTCACAGACTTTCAATTATTTCATTTTATCAGTTCATTGGTTGATCATGTGAATCTAGGCTTTTTCTTATCTTAGAATTCTTTCTTTTCGGTTTTGCTGTCTTTTATCTCACATGGATAGAGGAAGAGAATGGATGCTTTCTGTCTGCAGGCTCGAGATGTTTCTTCTCTGCTGCTCTTGGCACATACAACTTCTTGATAAGAGATAACACAGTGTGGAGCTGGAGGAACACAGCAGGCCAGGCCGCATCAGACGAGTAGGAAAGTTGACGTTTCGGGTCGGGACCCTTTTTTTTCTGAAGAAGGGTCCCGACCTGAAACGTCAACTTTCCCATGCATCTGATGCTGCCTGACCTGTTGTGTTTCTCCAGCTCCACACTGTGTTATCTCTGACTCCGGCATCGGCAGTCCTTACTATCTCCAACTTCTTAATAATCTGTAGCTCACCAAATCAGGCAGCATTACCAGACAGAATCCTTAACTCAAAAGAGTCTTGATGCTGCTCAGTCCCAATTTCACACTTTAACTACTTCAAAAACAATACTGTATCATGCAGCTCAACAATATATGCAGCACTTGATGTTGAAGTTGGAAAATTCTTCTGGTATTTCAGTTATAACAGTCCAATTTCCATTTTAGTTTATAATTCAAAAAAAACTTTTACCCTTTCTGAGCAACAATTAATGGACTACTGGAAAGATATGCATGCTAGGATTATTTACAAAGGAACAAACGCTTGGATTTTCCTTTGGCCAGACAATCATGATTCCAGCGTAGGAAGGAGTTATACCTGGAAACTGTATGAAATCCATAATGTAGGAAACTGAACTTTTCACTGAGCAAAATACTCCAAGACTTGAGGATTCCAATGAAATTAAGTAAAAGTTACTCTGTATAAGTTAGGCTATTAAATCCATAGTCTAAGTCCTGAGTGACTTTTACTCCCCACAATTGCAACCCCCCAGACCACTTACATTCCCAACACTCTGACCTGCCATCCTGTAGGACCCACCTCCCACTTGCGTCCTGGAACCTGACCTGAACTCTCCGGTGGAAGCTGACTTGACCTGACTCCCCTCCCCTCCTGGACCTGACCCAACACACCCCTTGGACCTGACATGCCTTCTCCCTGCCATCAGACTGGACCCAAGCGGACACTCTGGCAGACCCAAATTGATGATATTCCCCTGCATCGGACCTGACTCAACATCCTCACCCTCACTCCCAGCCAGACTCAATTTCTTCCACTCACCCTGACGCTGCAACATCTTGCCATCTGCACCTTGACACCTCTACCCTTCCCACTCAGCATCCTACCCATCTGGTACCCTTCCCCTTATCCAACTGGAACCCTATCTACTTGGGACTCTACCCAACTGACGCTCTCCTGCTTACTGATTTGGCATCCTACCCCTGCCACACTACTCCCTTCACAGCTGGCATCTTTCCAACATTCTACTTACCTGGCATCCCAACAGCCTGCTCACCTGGCAGCCTTCACTCCCAGGACCCCAACATCTCATTGACCGCATGTTCTTACAATGTGACAGCAGCTGTCAGAATGGCTCTGTGGACCTTTAAATGTCAGAATATGGCAGCTGGCTGCTGTGAAAAGGTGGGTTTGTGTTTGCCTTCCTTTGTCAGTTCTGTGCTATAAAAGAACTATCAGAACTGAAGTCCCACATTTCTGAAAGAGCCCTGATCGGAATTTCATCTCAGAAATGTGCAGCTCCCTTCTTTATTATAATGGAAGTGCCAAAATGGTAAACTGCATGAGATTGTCACTCCATGGAAAATCTGGCCCAAACTATCTCTGTAACATCCATGCTGGCACAACTATCATGGCTCAGAGATAACTGAGACATCCCTGTGGTAAAGCACAAAGCTAGTGCAAAGATGGGTCAAAGCTCTGTAAGAGGGCCATTTGTCAGACCTGATGTATAAACTTTGGCTAGAATGAAGGAAGTGGCTAGCAGTCAGGACACCTTTTATGGAAAGTCAAATGAAACAAACATGTCTTCTATAGACTTTAAAGAAAGCCATAGTTATGTTATAAATGCATAATCCCCAAACACAACTCCACAAGAGATGGTATCCAAACTCTACAACCTTTCATCATCAAATCTAGTAAATCCCTGATAACTTAAAAAGGGACTGTCACCAGAATTTTTATAATCATTCAACAATGACTGATCCCAAAAAATACACAGTCCTAAAATTGTTAATCTATTAATATATTCCTCTGTGTATGTTTAAGTGTAATACTTTGAATTGTCTAGTGACCACTGAATATAAAAACATCCATTGACCCTCCTTTCTCAATTTTGTTAGTAACATTTCCAAAAAACAATCAAAAATATTTGTCAAGCCTGATTGCCATTTATAAATCCATGTTGACTATGCTCAATCGGATCATTATTATCCGAATATTTTTTAAAATCATATCCTTTATCATAGTTTCAAACATCTTCCCTACTATAGATGTAAGTCTATTTGTTGTTCCTTGTTTTCTCTCTCATTCCCATCCTAAATAGTGGTGTGGCAATTGCTGCCTTCTAGTCCACAGGAATCATTTCAGAATCTGTAGACTTAATCACCAGTGCACTGACTATCTCTGTAGGCACCCCCTTCAACACTCTGTGTAAACATAAATTTAATAAATGTAAATTTTGAGAAAATGCAATCAAGGAAACACATCTTAATGGAGAACACATTCCCTTAGTTAAATATTTAGACATCATGCGCTCAGTTAAGTAGAGTTAAGTGTGGCATAGATATAGTTAAGCACTGTTATCATTATGCCCACCAGTCCTCATCAGCATTACTTACTTCAAGAAGGTCAGCCACAAACCATTTGGCCTAATCATTTTCATTTGTCGGAGTCCGTAAAAAAACACTCTACAGTTCTAGCAGCATTTGTGGAGAAACCAAGTTCATTTCCTCTGTCTACTCCATTACTGGTGACTGAGTCTTCAGGATCAGGGTCCTTCCTCTGGAGTTCTCAACTTTACTCATATTGCCTTCATTCTGAATTATGATTATCTGATACTGGATGGCCACTATCACCTGTCACCTGAAATCATGGATACTTTTCTCCTGTTATTGTGCTGAAGATGCACTAATTTTATTTCCACAGCAAACATTGAGTTAATTTGAATGCCTTTGGAAAACAGCCACAATCTGAAGGAAGAGTGGACAATGTGATCTAGCAACTCATCTTGACGTTAAAACTCCAACATTTTCAAGGGCAGCCTCCATTTCAATTTTTGTTCTATTTGAGAGAAATTAATACATTTATGGAGTTTTGTTACTGAAATATGGGATGCTAGACTAATAAGTGCCCAATCTCCTGAGTTAAATAATTAATCACATAAATTGAGCACACAAAGTAATTATCTTTTCTTTAGTAATAATAATATTAGTTAAGATTCTGACATTAAAAGATGTACCTGGCATATTTGTAAACAGTGTTAGAAACAGGCTGTTTGGGACTTGAGTTTTTAATTTTCAACCTAAATGTAAGCATTCAAAAGTTGAAATCTGGCTTAATTGTGTGAGAATTGTGACTGTTGACAGCAATGACATTGAATATTTGTGTAACATTGAACACTATTCTTCACGTTTCTTTGCCTTTGCTTGAAATAACTCAGATGCTTGTTTTTTTGGGATCAATTTGTTTTGGTTCTTACGTGCAAACAGGAGCCATGGTACCATTCGGAAATTGTTTCACACTGTGGATTTTATTTTGAACTCAAAGCTATTCAAGAAAAGAAAGGTTCCAGTTACAGTTTTTTTATGCAGGTAAGGCAACAATCAGGTTGGTTTGGCCTTAAAATCACTTAATCGTGCTTAGTCCAGTTTGGAAAGATTTTCTTTAAGGGCAGCATTGTTATTTGTGAATTAAATTCTGGTTGGAAACTGCAGGCGACGATATTTTTCATATGGTGCATTGTCTGCTTGCAATGAAGCAAACTGGCATAATAATAAGGAGACCATGTTTTAACAGTATTATATAGAATGAGGTTTCTTCTATCATGATTCATTTTAGAATGATGTCAAAAAATAAATTTAGAAAGGAACAAGAAACATACATGGAACAATGCATTAGGTTAATTTTTTTTAATCCACAACTAACTTCACAATGTAGCTGTGTTCCATAAGCAACTAAAGCACTGTTTAATCTAGTGCTTGGTCATCAGGACATTTAAAGGCAATGAATATCATTCACAAGGACTGATAGCATACCCTTTGCAAACTTCTTATAATCATTCCAAGTTTAGCATTGGCTGTTAGTTATGTTGTGGTATTCATTCCCAGATTAGAACTACCACTATTCATCCTACTGCAGGGAAATTTCCTGGCAACATGTCTTATTCTATTCCTACTGTGTAGTTTTATTTGTTAATAACAAGCAGAGAACTCTGGATAATGTAAAAACCAACAGTCCGTATAATGTGGGCTCTGAGCATAGAAATAGACATAATACAAAATTATCCACTATTAGGCCAGACTAGACAGCAAAAGAATTTTCACCCTCTGACCTTAATGAATATATGGAACACTTCCAACAAAAGTAATTGATCCTGTGACAATTCACCCTTTTCAAGAGCTGGAAAAATATCTTTTAGGAATGCAATTCTGTTATGAGGAGTACACATGACTGATTGAACGTATGCATCTGCAGTTGTACAGCTGTCAGTTCATTGTAAGAGATGGGTTGTAAAGCTGCACAACTGTCCTGGAATTTAGCTAGCCAGAGTTCCTTTGCAAAATTGTGTGCCTAGTGTCTCTGTGAAGAAAACAAATGTAAAAGGCTGAAAGACCTCTCCCATGTATTCTGAAATTAAAACCATAATTTCATATTTTGGGTATAGTTTGTTGCATAAATTTGCTTTAATTTCTTCCCCAATTCTTGAGTCATTTGCACATAAATATCATCACAAATGGATATAAACATAAGAAAAAGTGGCAGGTGAAGGCTGTACAAAGCAAGGCAGGTTTTCAAGTACAATTATTGATAAAAGATCATTTTTATTAATGTTAGTAAATTGGGTTAAAAAATTGGAGGAAAATCTGTGGTACTAGAACAGAGACAACCTACATCGAAAATAAACATTTTAATTTAGACTTTCTTTTTAAATCAACCTGTTCAGCCATGTTATGCAATACTTTTGGAGTAGGTGGCACCTGGACCTAGGGCTTCTGGCCCAGAAACTCTGGAATTTCTCGGATCCATTTTATGTTAAAAGACGGAGGATCTTAAAACAATAATGATCACTTGAGAAAAAGTACTAGGAACGCTAATGTGACAAAAGGCTGACAGAGTTCCTGGACTGAATGGCCTGCAACCTCAGAACTTAAAGGAAGTGACTGCACAGATGATGGATACTTTGGTTGTAATCTCACAACATTCCTTAGATTCTGGAAAGGCATCTGTCATTGGCAATACGCTGAAATCCATTATGAATGAGTACTAGCAAGACATTTAGAAAATCAAAATACAATCAGCATGGTTTTGTGAAAGGGAAATCGTGCTTAACAAATTTATTAGACTTATTTGAGGATGTAACAAGTAGGGTAGGTAAGGAAGAACCATTAGACATTGGACATCCAAACAGTATTTGATTAGGTGCCCATAAAAAGGTCATTGGTGAAGACAGGAATTCATGGTATTGATGTGATATATAACATGGTTGGTGGGTTGGCTAACAAGCAGAAAACAGATGGTTTTTTGTTAGTTAGCTTAACCTCTATCCATGTTTATATATCACATTAATTTCAGAGACAGAGAGACTAACTGTAGCCAAATGTGCTGATAATACAAAGTGAAGTAGGACATTGAGATGTTAAGAGGAGACTTTACAAAGGATACAGTTTAGTTAGGAGATAGCAAGAACTGCAGATGCTGGACTTAGGGTCAATACCGTGTGGAGCTGGAGGAACACAGCAGGCCAGGCAGCATCAGAGGAGCAGGAAAGGCGACGTTTTGGGTTTACACCCTTCATCAGGACTAACCCGAACTGTCGATTTTCCTGCTCCCATGATGCTGCCTGGCCTGCTGTGTTCCTCCAGCTCCATACAGTTTAGTTAGGTTGGGTGACTGGGCAAAAAAGTGGCAGACGGAGTATGAGGTGCGAGAATTTGACGTTCTCCATTTTGATAGAAAGAACAGAATGACAGAATATTATTTGAATGGAAAAAACTTGCAGCAAAGAGAAAATGCTATCTCTGGCGATGAACGGGAAAAGGAAAACATACAGGTGCAGCAAGTCATTAGGAAGGTAAATGAATTGTTGGCCTCTATTGCAAAAGTGTAAAAGTAATCTCGTTAGAGATGTGCAGGGCATTGATGAGTGTGCACCTGGAGAACTGTGTCCGGATTTGGTCTCTTTATTTAAGGGATATATGTGCATTGGAAGCAATTCAGAGAAGATTCACTAATCTGATTCCTGGTGTCATTGTATGGGGAAAGGTTGAGTAAGTTAGCACACACTTGCTGGAGTTGAGAAAAGTGAGAGATTATCTTGTTGATGATTCTGACTGGGGCTAGACAAAGTAGATGCTGGGAGGATGTTTACCTTCATGGAGGAATCTCGAACCAGGGACACAAATATAAAAAAAAAGGGGTCTCCCATTTCATACGGGGATGAGTAAGGAATCTCATTTCTCAGAAGATTGTTACTCTTTGGAATCTATTCCACTGACAGCAAGCAGTGGGGCTGGATCATTGAATATATCCAGGACTGAGTTACATTTTTGATTGACAAGCATGTTAACAGTTATGAAAGCAGGAAGGCAAATGGAGTTAAGGCTACAAAGAAATCAACCATGATCCAATCACGCAGCGGAGAAGGCTCAATAGGCCAAATGGCCGACTCCTGCTCCTATTTCTTATGGTCAAATGTTATGTAAAAATTATAGATTGGTTTCTGTGGCAAGCTAATGACTGGGAAAGTACACCAATTTTCTTGAAGAGTCAATTTGGTTTGTTGCTACGCTGAAACGCAAAAAAATGTCAAGAAAGAGTAAATGCTCCACCAGCAGGGTAAATATAAAACCACATCACTCCCACAACCTCTTCATCTCTTTCTTATGTTATTGGGGCATGTTCATTTTGAAAGCAATCCTAGCTGCTTAGCCATTCTGACTATATTTGTTGGTGAAGCATTGCAGTCTTAAAAATTTCAGGTATTCAGAGACTTTAAAAGCCTTTGTTAAGCATGGAGCTGATCTAAATACAGATTCAAAATCTTTAAACTGTCATGAAAATCACTATTGAACTTCAGAAATCTCAGTTATCCCGATATCAAGTGGTTGGGCGATGATGATCTGAATTTTTAGATGTAATTCCATGACAACAAGCTGCTCACAAAAATACAGAGGAAACTTGTATAGTTTGACCTGCTGCATGAGTAGTTGAGCTACATAACTAAGTGATGGAGGGTTTAGCAGGGCAAAAAAAATCAAGCAAAATTTGCACACATTGATGTTTCAACACAAGATCAATAAATCATGAATGCACAAATCCCATTAAAAAGGTTACAAACCACTGCTTTTGAAAGGTAATTATGTGAAACATTTTCTGAAAGTTTCAGGGTCTTTTGTGGGAAAACACAGCTGGAATTAAAATACTAATTCAAAACCCCAATCTTGAGGTATTGGCAATATTGTGCTTTCAGCTGGATTATGTGTCTGTGGTTAAAGCAACAGCTCAAGAGACTTGTTCTGTTCCAGTTTTGCAAAGTTTAACACCCCTGCCCCCAATTTAAGCAGGCTCCTAGCATGCAAAAATATGTCGAGTTATCAGTTTGCTGGGATCAGGAAAGTCAGCAGAGTGACGCCTCTTAATAAGTGTCAGCTCAACATCTAAGGGTGTGACTGTGATTGTGGTACACACAATCTTTAACGATCTCAAAGATAGAAGACACGTTTGCCTTGTCACCTGTCACAGCACTGACATTTTTTCACACCGGATGAACATGTGGCGCAGTAAATACCTCCAAGATATTTCTGAGCCTTGTCACATTGGATAGTACTGTTTAAAAATGGGTATGAGAAATGGATAATCATGAAGAAAGGTTTTGATGACACAAACCTAAAAGTCAAAAAATGGAAGGCATTTCAGAAAACAGATGCATATAGCAAGCCTAATTAAGACTTTGGCAGATACACAACAACCATCTCCATGCATGTAGTTAAATCACAAACTTCTTGCTGTGTAACATTATATAGAGAAGTCAGTACCAGATTAAAGTGTTCTGATATGAAGTAAAAGGCAGATATTTCAAAGTGAATGATTTAATGATCCTAATGAGGTTGTGCCAAGTAACTTCTCAATGGTTACAAAAGTCGACGCTGCAAAATGATTCACCAATAGTATACAAATTTACAAGAGGTTGTGGCCCTGCGGAGACTACGTCTTGGTGTGGTGAAGGAGAAATAGACTTAGGGAAGGAAATCTCCAGGCTACAAATAAAGAGACTACGGTTATTTTCAAAAATTCTTTGATTCAAGGTGATGCAAATTCCCATGGGTAATTAATTTTAAGAAAGGAGACACATGCCTTAAAATATCGTGAACCTGGATAAGGGGATGAATTCTATAGTTCCCTTGCTGGGGTATTTGAAAGCAGGGGCACATAAAATAGAGTAGACAGCTGGTCAGTTGTGCTCCCACCCACTCCCAGCTGTATCCACTATCACAAATTTTCAAAATTGCTGACCAATGACACATTTTGTTGAAGCTTTTCATCTTGCACTCATCAGGACAATTTGCAAGAACATCAATTTAAAGAGCAAACAACATTTATACTGTTTGACAGGAGAGTGCTGATTGGCTGTCAAGTTGACTTTGATTGTTAGAGGCATTGCCATAAAGAATGCATCAGTTATATTGTGACCGACAGTTAAGTGCCAAGCTTCATTTAGTTTGTAAACCAGGTAGGGTGATTTTGATTGGTAATGGCAACGCTCTGAGAAATAAAGCAGAAAATAGCCATCTTATATTTTGCTGAGTTGAACAGGTTTATAAAACACTGAAAGTGGAGCAATCTGAAGGCTGTTACTAAGCAGCTTTCTTCCTTGGCCTAAAGACTCCTGGTATCTCTCTGTCTCAGAAAGTATTTATCTCACTGCACCAAAAAGTAACATAGGTTTTTTTTTGTGTAGCTAATATGTGCACCAAACAATGCCACTTGATCTTCAAATTGCAAAGAAAATTCGCTGCTAGCACTTTTTAGTTGTATCCTGTGTTAAACTTCTGTTTTCTAATTTATAGTGCAAAACAAAAAATATATGGTCCCTTACAGCTGCAATACGTGCAACTGCACCACACTGAAAGCCTGACTGATTATCCTGATTTGGTTGTCAGCATAAATGTTCACACATTTAGGATTAGTTAGGAAATAATATCACTCACAGGCACACATCTGATGTTAGGCATGTGTTTTGAGTTTTGTAAGTACAGGCTGGTTGGGTGGATTCAGTACCATGCGTGCTGAGAACAGCCGAGGGGGTATGGTATTTCATATGATCCAGAGTCTTTGGGACATAGCATCTACATCCTTGACATCAGAACAGCACTGAAATTCTCATAATACTTTACTCGTTTGGGTAATAAGCATAACGTCTTTTTGGCTTGACAGTAGCATGTTAGTGACGAGCGCCATTCCTGTTACCACTGCAGAGTGACAGCTTGAAACAGCTTGCTTCACCTATTGCTCAATCTTTTCAGATACCTTGCCTTTACAGGGTATTCTGAGATGAACTCAGCATTTTGCAGGACATTATAGTCTTTCATGAGTTTGTGTGATATAATTTACTCATCTAGCTTTAGTGCAGCATCTTTAGAACATTGTACAACGAACTGTACAGCACATGAATGGGGCCTTCAGCCCCTGATGTTATGCTGAACGTGACACCAAATTACACTAATGCTTCCGCCTGTCCTTGGTCCACATCCTTCCATTCCTTGCATATTCATTTATAAGTCCCTAAATGCCCCTATCATATCTGCCTCTATTGCAACCCCTGGCAGCATGTTCCAGACTCCTATCACACACTATGTAAAAAAACTTGCCCCTCACATTTCCTTTGAACTTTTTTCCTCTCTCCTTAAATGTATGCCCCCTAGTTATAGACATTTTCAACTCTGGGAAAAAGATTCTGACCGTCAACCGTATCTATGCAACTCATAATTTTATAGACTTCTATCAAGTCTCCCCTCACCCTTTATTGCTCCAGAGAAAACAACCCAAGTTTTTCTAGCCTCTCCTTACATCTTATACCCTGTAGTTCAGCCAGCATCTTGGTAAACCTCTTCTGCATCCTCTCCAAAGTCTCCACTTCCTTTCTGTAATGTGGCAACCAGAACTGAATGTAATATTCTAAATATAGCTTAACCGAAGTCTTATAAAGCTGCAACATTACATCCTGACTCTTGCACTCAGTTCCCCAACCAATAGAGGCAAACATGCCATATGCCTTCTTCACCACCCTATCTACTTGTGTGGCCACTTTCAGGGAGCTAGGGACTTGAATGCCAAGATCCCTCTGAACATCAACGTTGTTCAGGGTCCTGCTATTAACTATACTTTATATATTAAAATTTTACTTTATATACTTTATATATTAGTATTTAATATACTATATATTAAGTATACTTTTCCTTAACATTTGATCTCCCAGCACCTCATTCTTACTCGGATTAAACACCTTCTGCTGTTTCTCCATCCATATCTGTAACTGATCTATATCCATTGTATCCTTTTACAATCTTCTACACTATCCGCAACTCCTCCGATCTTTGTATCATCTGCAAACATACTAACCCACCTATCTACGTTTTCGTCCAAGTCATTTATATATACCACAAACAGCCAAGGTCCCAGTATGGACTCCTGCGGAACACTACTAGTCACGGACCTCCAGCTTGAAAAAACACCCTTCCACCACTATCCTCTGCCTTCTATGGGCAAGCCAATTCTGAATCTACATGGCCAAGTCACTGCAGATCCCATGCATCTTAACCTACTGGAAGAGCTTACCATGAGGGACTTTGTCAAAAGTCTTACTAAAATCCATGTAGACAACACCCACTGCTCTACCTTCATCAATCACCTACCAAGTCTTTCTTTTGCTTTTCTTTGGCAGTCCTATAACTGCATCTCATCATAGAAATAAAGGAATGGTCTGGTAGTCTACACTTTCAATGCTGTACAAGCAGAATAATGTCTACTTTCTTTGTGGTTTATCTACTAAAATCATAGGGAATGGTGATTAGCAGGAATGAAAATTAGTAGCTAATCACAAAGTACTTGTGATAAGATGTAAAGATACTTCCAATGACTCCAGGCCAGTCAGTTTTATCCAGGTGACAGGAAAACTTATAGAAACAATAATTCAGGAAAAAGTTAACAGTCATTTATACAAGTGCACTTTAAGTAAGGAATAACAGCAATGATTTGTTAAAGGATGCTGGTGTTTAATTAACTCAATAGAGATTTTTGATGAAATAACAGAGAGTTGGTGAAGGTATTGCAGCTGACGTGGTGTGTGTGGACATTTTATAAAGTGCCACATAAAATCTTGCAAAGATAATGCCCCTGGAATAAAAGGAGCAGAGCCAGCATGGATACAAAACTGGCTGAGTGATAGAAAACAAACAGAAATGGGAATGATTTGTTTTGAACTGGTGGAATATGTACAGTGGATTACCTCAAGAGTCAAATACAAGTGTCACTGCTTTTCCTGGGCTATATTAGTGACTTTGACTGGAGTTGTGAGGCACAATTTCAAAATTTACATGTGTGAGGAGGATAACACGGCTACATGCAGACACAGACAGGCTGGTGGAATTGGTGGATGTGAGGCAGGTGAAAGTCAACACAGAGAAGTGTAAGATGGTTCATTTTGGTAGAAGAAGTGAGAAAAGATGATTTAAAATAAAGAGTACAGTTCTGTCAGGGTTGCAGGGGTAGGGAGACCTGTGTTTATACTCTTTTGAGTAATCAAATCAATAAGTAAGCAATTTTTTTTATTCATTCATGGGATGAGGGTGTTGCTGGCTAGGCAGCATTTGTTGCCCATCCCTAATTGCCCAGAGGGCAATTAAGAGTCAACCACATTGCTGTGGGTCTGGAGTCACATGGAGGCCAGACCAGGTAAGGATGGCAGTTTCCTTCCCTAAAGGACATTAGTGAACCAGATGGGTTTTTCCGACAATTGACAATGGATTCATGGTCATCATTAGATTGTTAATACCAGATATTTATTGAATTCAAATTCCACCTTCTGCCATGGCGGCATTCGAACCCAGGTCCCCAGAACCCTGGTCTCTGGATTAACAGTCAGCGATAATACCACTAAAGAGACGCTGTAACAAGAACAAAACTTGAAAGGAAGCTTATCAAGTTAAATTGAAAAGGTTATTATTAAAAAGCCTGATGATGCACTCTTGCCTGTGTGAAGGCTAGTGGTTACTGAAAGCCACAAGCATCCCATTCTCCCTCTATACTGTGTGGCCAAAAATCAGGAGTTTGGGACTGAAGCACAGCAAAAACTTTGGGAGCTGCACCCTCACACATTTAAAGTAAACAATTTCTCGAGGTCACAGAAATTACAAGTGGCCTGGCAGAGATCTGTGACTATTTGTGCACAAAGTATTGAAGATGGCCAGGCATGTTGAGAAGAGAAAAGGGATCCTGCAATGTAAAAACAAAAACATTACAGTGAACCTTTGTCACGTTTCAAACAGTGTGTCCAATTTTGGGCTCCACACTTTAGGAAACATTTAGAAATATTAGAGAGGGTGCAGTAAGATTTACAAGAATGTTTTCCAGGAATGAGGAACTTCAGTTATATGGATAGATGCGAGAGGTTGCAATTGTATTTTTCAGGGACCAAAAGTTAAGAGGGGATTTGTTGCAGGCATTCAAATCAGGAATGGTCTAGATAGAGTAGATAGGGAGACACTGTTCTCATCGTTGGAAGGGTTGAGAACTATGGGACACTAATTTAAGGTGAATGATAAATGCACTAAAGGTGACAAAAGGAAAAACCTCTTTATGCAGAAGTTATTCAGGATCTGAAATGCACTGCCTGAGAATGTAGGAGAGGCAGGTTCAATTGTGACTTTTCAAACAAAACTGGATAATCATCTGAGGACATGAAAAATGGTGGCCTGAAGTGATAAAGGTGGGAATGTAGGACAAACTAATTGTTCTTGCAGAGAGTTGGTGTGAATACAATGGGCAGAAAGGCCACCTCCTGTTCTGTCACCATTTTTTGATTTTTAGCGCTTCTCAAACGATTAACTGATTAAATATTTTGCAAAGTTTGTCAATTGGACAAGATTCTGGATATATGCCACAATTACAACAACATCAGCAGATTTGGATGAGGAGTGCCCTCACTCAAAATATGCATAGCATGAGAACTTAGCATGGCAAGACAGAACTTGCTGTCAACTTGGAGAACATGCCAGGAGTTCTGGAATAAGTTTGAAAAAGTTAGCACGTTAAGTAAACGATTTGAGCACAGTCAACCAACATGCACAAAGAAAAAGAGAATGGTAAAACATTAATATTTAAAAATTGACCACTGATGAAAGTTTATGACTAAGGAGAAAGAAAATAATGTTGTGGGAGTGAAAACTTCTGTGCACTATCATGAGAAAGAGCATGTACTGTGTGAAGGAATTTCAATGGTTCAATTCCCCCGTCTCATTTCCCACAACTCTTATCCTTAAAGGCAAATTTGGCACATATTCAAGTCTGATGGCACATAGTCAAGTCTGTAGTCTGGAACAAATGGTAGACCATACATGTCAATATGCAAGACAGAAGAAAAGTTGAATTATTTGCAGAATACAAAAGACACTTGGATGATTCCAACTTGGAACAACCACTTGTGCAGATATTGCAAATGAAGCTCATGGTCAAATTCAAGAAGGAACCACAAGCTCTATCTTTGGGTTGGTGAGTATGGAGTACCCTGCAAGTTCATGAGTTGATATGGACTGAGCTCAAGCAGGGAGAGATCCATCATGTTGAGCACCCATGTCACATTTCGTTCTGAGTTGACTGATCCTGTTTTTCAATGGAGGCAAATGCAACACTAGTCACCGGTCTTCCCTTACAAGATCAGCGAATGATGCTTTGATTAGAGTGTGCCCACTCTAATCAGTGTGCAATTGGACATGTGGCATTCAGTGGTGTATACGTTGCTAGCATTTATGTCAGCACAGATTCTGTGTTATCATACAACCCTGTACAAATGATTATAAGGTTTGCCACTGAAAATAGTGAGCCCCAAGTGAAAAGGAAACCCATGGCACTAATGCAGACGTATCAGAATTAAGGTACTGTTAGGCATTTTCTAATTACCCTGCTCAAAGGTGTTTTTGCATAGCTCTGGAGCAGGTTGGACTTGAACCTAGGTCTCCTGGCTTAGAGACAGCAACACTATCACTGCACCACAAGAGCCCTTAAGGTAGTGTTAGGTGTTTTTAATCAATCTGTTCAGAGATGTTATGACATACTTCCAATATAGGTGGGACTTGAACCTGCTTTTGGCCTCAACTACTGTGTCACGAAAGCCCCCTTAAGGTACTATTACACACCATAGAACTTTTGTTATCACGTGTAGCTCATCTGATGGCTGGCCAGTTACACGCCAGTGTTCATGTTCAGGCTACTTGAGACTTAACATAGCACACATCACAAGAAACACACAGGGGCTAAAATATCAGTTAAGTACAACGAATGGGAAAAAAATCAGCTCAATAAAATTAATTTACTTTGCATACATATTCACTCTGCAAGAAAGAAAAGCAGATCTACAAAGTGACTGACAGAGTGGAATTTGTCATGGCCAGATACAAGTCCCAGGTCAAAGCATTGCCAGTGGGTTTGTGTGCACAGTTGTTGTCACAATGAAGTGGCTGAATCTATTCATCACTAATTGGTGATATTTACATAAGTGTATTCATTGAAGTTCTAGTTTGCATGCATGGTTATTCCTTTGAAGTGGAGCAGAGAAATTTATGTTTCAATTTTTATACCAGAGAAAACGGCAAAGGTTTAGGGCCTCAGGTGATTACTGTGCACTCACCTGCATGCATAAATGTTGAACTACACTTGCCTAGATGTACTACAAACTTGTCCTCATTCAGAGACTTTTGGCCTTTCTTATTAAATATTCATTTTGGCATAAAGTGCATTCAGTTCAAGAAGAATTAGTTTGAAAAGTTAAGGCTAGTCAGTTTTTTACAAAAACACAACAAAACAACGTAGGGAGACAGAAAAATATTAGTGGCCAGGATTGAATATAATACAATAAAATACAATATGCACAGGTACAGGCCCTTCGGCCCACCAAGCCTGCCCTGATGCCTAGTCGTTATTTAGACGTGCGACTTATTGCCCATGTGCGGCTCCTACTCCTCTGTTTGCCTCCCATTCACGTGTCTATCAAGATACGCCTTAAACATTGCTAATGTGCCTGCTTCCACCACCTCCACTGGCCGTGCGTTCCAGGCACATGCCACCCCCTACGTGAAAACCTTTGCCTGCACTTCTCCCCTAAACTTACCCCTCTCATCTTGAACTTGTGCCCTCTTGTAGTTGACCTTTCCACCCTGGGAAAAAGCTTCTGACTATCCACTGTATCTACGCCTCTTGTAATTTTGTGGACCTCTATCAGATCACCCCTCAGCCTCCGTCTTTCCAGTGAAAACAATCTGAGTATATCCGACCTCTCCTCATACCTAAAACCCTCCAGACCAGGCAACTTTTTGGTAAATCTTTCCTTCACCTTCTCCAAAACATTTACGTCCCTCTGGTAGTGTGGCAACTAGAATTGCATGTAATATTCCAAATATGGCCTAATTAAAGTTTTCTACAGCTGTAACATAACTTGCCAATTTTTATATTTGATGTCTTGGCCGATGAAGGCAAGCATGCTGTATGCCTCTTGATCACTTCATCCACCTGTGTTGCTACTTTCAGGGATCTGTGAACTTGTACGCCTAGATCCCTCATAATTGTAACATCTTTGTTAATCAACATATAAAAAAACAAACCAAATATGTTTCAAATTAAGACTGTAGATAGGAATTACCTTGTATTGTATTTGCTAAAACATTCATTCTATAAATTTGTGAATAAATCAAGGATTCTTCAGTTTCACTGTATTGTGATTTCATTTAGTTCAGTATCTTCATATCTGTTAGAAATTAAACAAATAAAATTCCTCTTTTTCTATCTGTTATTCTTCTCTGAATGAAGAATGGGAGAACCTTTTTTTACATAAAGTTATGGGATCATTATTAACCGTCTTCCTGATGAGCAGGAAGCATGGAATGTGACCCAGCCCATCACATATACACTGTTGCCGTTGTTTTGGGGATGGGTTAAACGACGTGCATGTGTTCTGTTTTTTGAAGTGAGACACCTCTTCACAATGTTTAAACCAGCTCAGAACTTGATCTAAATTTAATGCAATTCAGCTTGTTTCCCCAAGGCTTGAGAAATTTGGCAGCTAAATGAAGAACTGAGAAGTTAAATGAAGCAGCTAAATACTTTCTGTGGAAACATGTGACTCTGGAAAAGTCCGAGAGGACCTTAGGCTCTCAAGTAAACCTTTAACTAAATTACACTGCAGCTCACTGATGCTATCAAGTGACCTCACCCTTCAACTTCTAATATATCCTTCTTCCTCAACTGGACTGCTTTGAGTTTCCCATCTGTCCAGAATCCTTCCCCTCCTGTTTCTGTTTATTGGTCCCATCTACACTGCTGCTTCAGCAACCAATTCTTTTCTCTCAATTACCATGCTGCAAGACCCATGGTTGGTCCTGATCTTTTCCAAATTTCCAGATGCTATCCCTAATGATTCCTCCTAGTTCACCCAACTGGCCACTCTGCCAATTTTACTGGCAGTTGGGCAGGAAAAGGAATTGTAAAAATGATAATTAAGTTTGCCCGGACTGCCACATTCCCAAGTTTTCCCCAGTACAACAACATCCATTTTTACATTCCCTACTTTTTAACATAAAGGTGCTCAAACAGTCCACAAGCCTTAAAGGAACTGAATATCAATAGTCAATGAACATTCACTGAAATTCCTATTGGTTTCAATAATATTACTTTTTAAAAAATCTGTTCATTTCCAGAGAATAAATCCAGCAGATTCAAGTTTGCCTTTTGGAATTACTGAACACAAAGCCTTTAGTTTGCGACATGAACGTGATGTGAAATATGAAATTCAAGTACAGGCTTTGGTCGATGAAGAATGGCAAGTCTTTAGTACTGGTTCCATATGCCAAAGATTTGGCACCACCAAAAAGTCTAGCCAAAGTCAAGTAAGTAATTATTTCAATATCTTAAATAAACAATTTTCACAAGCTTAAAAAAAATCCTACTAACAATTTAACCTAATTATTATGAATTAACAAGGTAATATTCCAATCGTAAAATGGATGCAGTCATTACAAATTAAATTATCATGTTAATTAATTTAGGGGTACTAGAAAAATGACGGTGTGAACCCTTTTATAGTAGTGATAAATTAATGTTTTTAATTTTTTAAGCATACACAGTTTCTGTGTGAAATATTCATGTTTTTGTTTGTTATTCCCTGACCATCCCACATCAACAGCATGGGCCATTGTAGCAAATGTAAACTTGACAAGTTTTATATAGTGGTGCAGAGCGTCTGCTTTTCACTGCACCTTTCTGACATTATTAATAGGCTAAAAAGTACTCTGCAGAAGGATTAGCATATTTTGGTGGTGACATTTTGTTCTGTTATGCCACACAAATTCTGTAATCATGATCTGTTTTGACCAAAATGTCAGACAGCCAGCACGTGCATGCAATGTTGGATCCTTACAATACAGCCTACAGGAATATTGGCTGTACATTGCAAATCAAAGGCCACAATATAAAAACAGCCTTTGTATCCTTTCACAAATGACCTATTCTTGTAATCTTGTTTGTGTCAAAAGAAAATTAATGATCCTTATGTTTTTCTCAGGTTCTATTGGTGGCTGGACTGACAATGCCTGTTTATGCGACCTTTGCTCTTTTTTTCCCTGTATCTTTCAAAGGAACAGAAAACAAACTATCCAGAAGTGTGTTGTAAAATGAGTGAATGGAACACCATTATTAGGAACAATTATTTGTTTCGAAAATTTCACCTCAGAGGGGATGTCAAGTTCATTTTACCTTTGTAAGTTTTCTGTTAGTAAATGTGCGGCTGCAAAACTATAGTGAACTCTTTTTTTTGCCAAAACACTAAACACGAATGGTAAAAGCCTTTTAACTGCAGAAGACACTAATCTGAAGTGTCAATACAGAACATGAAAAAACATGAAAGACACAAAATTCTAAACACTTAGCATTCTGAAAAAGGCAGAATAATTATTTGTTCAGGTGTGGATGCTTTATCAGTTTATTGCATAGATTAACATCACCAAATGCTAAAAATATTAACTATAAACTATAAAGGCTGCTGAAGCTGATTCCTCCCTTGTGATTACCAGCATTATTTGATTTTTGTATCAAAAGTATTAACAAATTCATCTAATTTTCACACCATCATAATGGAGAGAGATTGATTTTGCATTTGAGATTAAAAGATCATGTCAAATTGCTAATTTCTCTTTTCTTCAACTCTGATGGTAGGGAGCAACCTTGAGTCTGCTGGGAACAGAAACTAGCCTTTGTAGTGCATTGGCAACGGGTTTAAGAGTGTTAGAAGCTAGTTTGTAGCATAATGCTAAATTTGTGCGTTCTGTATCCCATGTTCAAGCAGTATTTGAAAACAGAGCTTTGTATTCAGCAGTTTAGGACTTTAGCCTCAAGTTTTGACAATGAAAATGAGAAAATGCTCGCCTTATGTTTAATCAAAGTAAGAAACCCACTATTCTTCACTTGTGAATGGAACAAATAACTAGGATCATGTGATATGGAGTTTATTTTGTTGACTGGCAGAATCACAGATCATGAATTTGATTGCCAGTGATTAACCAACAAACCCAGTCCTGATAATTCTTTGGTAACTTGTCAAGGCAAAAATCAACACTCTTATGCATTTGCATTGTAAAATAACATATAATCTTGTTATATTGGCACAAGTACTCTTTAAATACGAAGGAGCAGCAGACTGAAAAAAAGGGAGGGAGCCAGGGAATTTCCTGGGGATGTCAGGATCCTGAAGTCTGTGCTCTCAGCCTGTGTGTTTCAGGAGTGAGCCTGCCTGTCTAACTTAATAGCAAGGGGCCAATTAACAGGTCATCTGCTTAGAGATTGAAGGTCTGTTCTGGGAGGTGGGAGCTCAGGGCAGCGTGGCACATGGCAAGGGAAGCTGGCAGCCTACGCTGTGTGAAAAGTGAGAGCACTGCTGAGGCCGAGGCAGGAGAGGTGGCAGGGATGCCAGAATGACTGGAGCTACCAGCAACATCAGGCGAGCAGCTGCGACATGGTGAAGTATGAAGGTTGGAGAGAACTGCCTGCACAAATTCCACATTCTGTGTTCAGAAAGGTTACATACACAAGAGAAGACGGCCATCTCGCCATTTTCTGTCAGGCACTTTGCCGACTGGGTAGCAGGAGGCAGAAACTCATCTTGGAGACAGCTTGACATTTTTGTTTCTGAAATTGCATGCCTCCCCACATCACAAGCTGCCCCCATGGGGTTGTGAAAATTCTGAATAAGGGAATTTTTAGTTGACTTGGGTGCAAATCAGAGGGTCCAAAGACAATATAATCTGAACCTTACTATTCTCAATTGGTTTGGCATTTGGATAACAGAGGTCATCAAAGAAACCCAAGATTTCATGTTAGCAAACTGAAAGCTAAGTTTTAATCTTGAACTCTACTTAACACTACCCTTCAAAGCTTCACTGTTTGTAGAACATTACCTTCAATTGGGCACATTGAAGAATTTCGCATCTATTTTCATATGAATAAAGCTAGAAAACAATATAACCCTTTTAGACTTTTGTGTACTAAAAACAAATAGAAATATTCTGAATACAGACTATTCTACTGTTCATATCAAAAAAGATATCTTAACAAGTGAACTGATCCAGCTGTACAATGAAACCTTTATCGTAGTTTCTAAGTTTGAGAAAAGAATGATTCTTACTAATGAAAGAAGTGGGGGTGGTCTAAAAGTCTTCGAGTTGGACAGTGGAACAAAAGCTTAAATTTTTTAATCAGTTGTCTTTCAGAATTTTCACTACAAATTGCTGAGTGGGAAAAGAAAAAAATGAGTACATGTAGAATATTTTCCAAAAGCTTTTTAAGTAATCTTTTTATTATTTTAAAGTGCTAGAGAAACTTCTCATCTTCAGTTCTGAAGGAGTCATGTTGCACTTCAAATATTTACTCTGATCCTCTCACCACAGTTGCTGCCAGACCCACTGAGTTTCTCAAGAATGTTATGGTTTCACACTAAAAGATATTATTACAGATCTTGGGTGTCTTCCTGATGAATATGAACTTGAAGTAGAGAGCAAATCAACATCAGTTCCAGCTGCTGTCAAATTCAATTGGAAAGAAGATAGAATAGCTGGCAAAGAAAGGAGTAGCAGTCCATGTTTAAATGCAACAAGACCTGGACAACATCCAGATTTGGGCTGAGAAGTGGAAAGTAACATTTGCACCATACAAATGCCATACAATGACCATCTCCAATAAGAGATAATCTAACCACCACCGTTTGACATTTAGTGGTATTACCATCACTGAATCTCCCACTAACGACTTCCTAGGGGTTACCATTGACCAGAAACTCAATTGGACTCACCACATAAATACAGTGGCTACAAGAGCAGATCAGAAACTCGAAATACTATAGCAAGTTACTCACCTCTTGACTCCCCAAAACCTGTACACCATCTACAAGGCACAAGTCAGGAGTGTGTTGGTATACTCCCCATTTTCTTGGATATGTGCAGCTCCAACAATACTCAAGAAGGTTGACACCATCTAGGACAAAGTAGTCCACTTGATTGGCACAACATTCACAAACATCTGGGGGAGTTGTCACTAGCCTATTAATTCAGAGACCCAGGTAATGTTCTGGGGATCTAAGTTCGAATCCTGCCATGGCAAATGGTGGAATTTGAATTCAATAAAAATCTGGAGCTAGGAGCTTAATGATGACCATGAAACCATTGCCAAATTTTGGAAAAACCCATCTGGTTCACTCATTTTCTTTAGGGATCGTTATTTGCCATGCTTACCCAGTCTGGCCTATATATGACTCCAGATCCACAGCAATGTGGTTGACCCTTAGGGTGATTAGGGATGGGCAAGAAATGCTGGCCTGGCCAATGACACCCAGATCCTGTGAATAATAATAAAAACAATCCACTTCTTCCACTACCAATGCTCAGTAGCAGCAGTATATGCTAGTTACAAGATGCCCTGCAGAAATTCACCAAAGAAGGTTAGACAGCTCCTTCCAAACCCATAACCAATTCCATCTAGAAGGACAAGAACAGCAGATACATTAAAAAATCCACCACCTGCAAATTCCCTTCCAAGGGACTCACCATCCTGATTTGGAGATATATCCCTGCTCTTTCACTGTCGCTGGGTCAAAATCATGGAATTACCTCCCTAATGGCATTGTGGGTCAACCTGCAGTGGTTCAAGAAGGCAGCTCACTACCACCTCCTCAAGGGCAACTCAGGATGGGCAATAAATACTGACCCAGCCAGCAATACCATGAACGAATAAAAAAAAATCAAGAAAGCGACATCCCCCACAGGCTTGGATTAACAGCATGGTAGCAGTGGAAAAAATACTGAGAACCAGAATATACATAGGTCCAAAGGATCACAATAAAGCTTTGAAGATATCTCAGTAATCTGTGCCGAACATATATGAAACTTTGCCAAAACCTGCCAAGTGCAAAGGTCTTTCCTACTCTCAATAAGAAAGATGTTTACTGTTAAGTGAAGCTGAATGAAAGCAACTGTTATTTAACTACTTTCTGGATGCCATTAGGAAGTTAAAGATGGTTGTGCATGCTGTTTGGCATTCCACTGCTTCAGAAGGATTTCAGTGCAGACACATGAGATAGTCAGTGATCTTCCCAGAATGAAAGCTACCGTCGGTAATCTAGCCATGAATGTTGGGGTACAATGGAAGAAGTCATTGCACATCACAATGAAACTTTTACACACGAAGCTATCAGAGCCACAGTTAGAAATAAAAGTCAATATTATTTTGCATAGTTCAATCAAACTGATAAACAATTCAATCCTTGAGGAAAGTACATACAGCAAACAGAGTCCTGCAATCAACTACACAAGTGGAATAAAAGCAGGACAGTCAGCTCATTCATTCCGCAAGTGGGTAGCTGTTAGTTTCTCTCTGGCTTCTCAGGATCTGTGCATTATAGCTTGATCTTAGATAACAAGGTGTAGAGTTGGATGAACACAGCAGGCCAAGAAGCATCATAGGAGCAGGAAGGCTGACGTTTCGGGCCTAGACCCTTCATCATTTTCTGAAGAAGGGTCTAGGCCTGAAAAGTCAGCCTTCCTGCT
>JAHRHZ010000140.1:24867839-24927144 GCA_024137785.1 Ginglymostoma cirratum
AGCAGGAAGGCTGACTTTTCAGGCCTAGACCCTTCTTCAGAAAATGATGAAGGGTCTAGGCCCGAAACGTCAGCCTTCCTGCTCCTATGATGCTGCTTGGCCTGCTGTGTTCATCCAGCTCTACACCTTGTTATCCCGAATTCTCCAGCATCTGCAGTTCCTATTATCTCTGATAGCTTGATCTTACATTCTTTGACAGTCATCCTGGCCCATCTCAGGATTCTCACCGTCATTTTCCTCCTCAAAGGTTTCTTCTCACTTCTGCATCTCCTCTTCATGTAACAAATCTTCTCCTTTGGTGACTGAGATTGTAGAGGGCTCAGTAAACCATTATGATATGGGACACCCTATCTGAAGTAAGGCACTGCCTGACTGGTCCTGGCACGAGAATCTCATCTTCATGCTCCTCCACAATGGTTCTGGTTGACGTACGAGCTACATTGTATCTCACCTTGGCAGCTATCTAAGGATTTCTGAGGGATGTCATCGGTTAGGTGGGGTGTGGGAAGGTGGGAGTTGGCTGTGGGCGATACCCCTTGATGTCCAGTAATTATCCTTGTACTTGCCTTGAAAAAAGGTGTCCGGTGAGAAGTCCAGGATGTCATGGCAGCTCTCTGGATATCTGCTGCTGACCTGCAATATCTCATGGTTGTGGTCACAAATAAGTTGAACATTAAGGGAGTGGAATCTTTTACTATTCATGAAGACTAATGGTTCATAATTACTATATTGATTCATTTAATTGCACTCTAAGCCTGTGAGAAATCAGAATACCCCAAAGCCCTTAATGCCCGACACTCCATGTCAAGGGGAAAGAAATGGCTTAGTGAGCTCTTGTGGAGTGATGTCCTGTGTATGAATTGATATCTGTTATATGCCACCAAGATCTCCAGTAGATTCCCTGAAATCATATGCTGGCAAAGAAAATAATGGTAATGTTACCTTAGGACTACTGGAATGAAATTCTTACCTAGGTCTTGTAGAATCCTTAGATTATAGAATCCTTATAGTGTGGAAGCGGGCTATTGTGTCCACACCGACCCTCCCCTTCAGACCCCTACCTTATTACTGTAACCCTCCATTTCCCATGGCTAATCCACTAAACCTACACATCTCTGGACTGTGGGAGGAAACCTACACAGTCATGGAGAGAACGTGCAAACTCAATACAGTCGTCCAAGGGTAGAATTGAACCCAGGTTCCTGGTGCTGTGAGGCAGCAGTGCTAATCACTGAACCACCGTGCCACCTTTTGGTGTGGGATACGTAGATATAATAGCTCGGGACATCTTGAGGCACTGTCTACACTGCCTGTTACTCACTTGCAGCCAGCTGCACATAAACCTGTAGGTCCTGCTCTCTGTAAGAGCTCTCTTCCTCCCATGCGTCTGTTGGTCTGCTGCTCCTCCCCTTGAAGGTTGTGCATCAGTTGCTGATGGCAGTTGTTGTTGTAGACAGGGCCGTCAGTTGTTTTCTATGGCAATTCCTTTGCAGTAATAGAACCACAAGAAGAATTGATGGATTGACCTCTGCTATATTTTTCTATGGGAGAGGGGGAGGTTTGTGGGGATGTTGAGTACATAGCACAATGGTAAGTTCTATCCAGGACCCCAGATTATTTTTCTGGGAACATGGGTTTGAATCCTACCATGGTAGATGGTGAGATTTGAGTTCAAATTTCTGGAATAAAGGTTGCCTAATGGTGACCATTTAGCCACTGTCAATTGTCACACAGATCCTTCGTGTTCAGCATACTTGCCTATGTTGGCCAACTTTAAATTCCAGACCCACAACAATGAGGTTGGCTGTTAAATGCCCTCTGGACAGTTAAGGATTGGCAACAAATGTTGGCCTAGCTGGCAACGCCCACATCCCAAGAACAATTCCAAAAAAAAATGCAGCAGATTGGTGAGATTAGCAAGAGACAGGATACATTTTTAGTAAAGAGACACTTCACCCCTTAAGTATTTCCCCATGAGATTCCAGGTTATGCTCTCACAGGGGTATTCTTGTTGACCTCAGATGTTACAAAATGTCAATAAGGCACAATGTACTCAATCAGTTCTTCACAAGATGAGGTCAGGGTGGATGGTATGAGGAAGCTCTTTTAAGCCACTTAATATTAAGTAAATCAAATTAAACAAATTAGACTGGATTAAAGGATGACAGTGTGTTAAATGGGCACTGTAACAAAACCAAATGTTCAAAATTTAAATCAACAAAATGCAAAATTAAATGTCTTTTTGGAAGTTAATAATGCACTCCAGCCCCTATGTTATCCATTGCCCTCAAGTGGTCTCAATTGGAGACAACTGATATTCGGCGTAACTGAATAGAAGGCAAATGAATAGTGTGGAATCACTGGATTCCTGATGACTGGAGTAATCCTTTAGGTGTCTTCATATCCTAGGTCTGTGCTCTGCTCCTTTTCAAAAGAATTCTTATTACTCCTTCCACTTTGAGTTTGGGTCTGTTGATATTAAAACCTGTTGATTTTTTGAGCAATATGAAGTTTCAACTTTCTGTTCAGTACAGTGACTTGCAACTCCTGCCTGTGACACTTGAATCTTCACACTGCTGATTGTGTAGTGTTCCTGTCCCTCAATGATCCAGTTTGCTCAAATCCCTTCATGTGACCATGAATGTCCCTGCTTTACTACTGAGTTCCAATGTCTTTGCTGGTCCGGCATCCTCCCCACATTGAGGCAAAAGTGACCATGACTTACTGAGTTTGTATACTCCCCCAACAAGTTCACACAGTCCCTCCCTCTCACCCAACTGTCTCCAATGTCCTGATCACTGTGATCATTCCTGCAGCCACTGAATACAACCAGGCAAATCCCCAGACTTGAACATACTCAGAACTTTCACCTGGTGAATAGAGCAGACCCATTATACCATACAGCAGCATGCTAGGCTTTAATTTTAATTTTCATACTTTGTAGCTTTGAGACATGATCATGGACTCAACTAGAGGCAGGACTTGCTATCTAGACACATGCAAAGATTCTTTCAATGGTGGTACTAATTTCCTACTTTTAAACCCCTCAGTGGTTAGCACTGCTGCCTCACAGCGCCAGGGACCTGAGTTTGATTCCACCCTTGGGCAACTGTCTGTGTGGAGTTTGCACATTCTCCCCGTGTCTGCGTGGGCTTCCTCCAGGTCCTCCAGTTTCCTCCCACAGTCCAAAGATGTGCAGGCTAGGTGGATTGGCCATGATAAATTGCCCTTAGTGTTCAGGGATGTGTAGATTAGGTGGGTTACAGGGAGATGGGTCTGGTTGGGGTGCTCCTTAGGTCTGTGTGGACTTGTTGGGCCGAAGGGCCTGTTTCCACACCGTAGGGATTCTATGATGATTCTATGATTCTAAAAAAAAAAGTTTTGCTTCCGCCTCCCCATCTCTTCCTATTTATTTCAGAACCCTCTTCCCCTCCCCCATTTCTGATGAAGGGTCTAGGCCCGAAACATCAAGTTTTCCTGCTCCTATGATGCTGCTTGACCTGCTGTGTTCATCCAGCCCCACGCTTGTTATCTCATTTTGCTTTCTTTGCCTTCTTAGTGGATACATTGCCTTAGGTGGTTTAACGAGAGCTCTGTGCTCCTTAATGTACACCCAGATCTTTGTTCTGGTTGATGGTAGTTTTACCTGTAAAGCAGAATTTTATGAGTCTACAGGCAGGAATATCATGGGCGAGCTGTTACAATCGCTGAGTGGCCTTTGCCCTGTCTACCTACCTGCCTTGCCCTGACCTGTCCATCATTGTACTGGGGCATGCAGGTAAGCCCTCGGGTTACCTATCTTCACTTGCAAGTTAATGCCTCAAACAGCCAATTCATGACTAGAAGAAAACAGCACCACTTCCCTCCCAGCCACCGTTTTGAAGCAGCTGGAAGAGGTCAGGGACTTGCTGGTGGGGTGAAGGGCTTGGTGGCAGATCCCAACAGATTGCCATGCTTCAACAACTGTCAGAAAAGTGGGGGAGTGGGATAACAAGGTGTAGAGCTGGATGAACACAGCAGGCCAAGCAGCAGCAGAGGAGCAGGAATACTGACGTTTCGGGTCTGGTTGTCTCTCTCATGTGTCTCCTTCCCCAGTTTTAACACCTCCCTCCCCCACCACCATCACCACCACTGAGTTTCTTTGGGTGTTCCCTACCTTCATAGACTTTTCATCCTGGCCCTACCTCCCAGCCCTGACCACCCAGGGCCTCCCCTTCAGTTCCCACCTCAAGACTCCTGCACCTATCAACTCTTAGTGGTGCTGCTAGGACAACTCTGAGGCAGGGCATCCTTCAAGTGAGGTGCAGAAGTTCTTCCTCTCACCAATGGTGCATTCAATGGCTATGTCCCAATGACGTTTTTCAGCCCCCAAATAAGGCTGCCCAGGGAATATGCATTTTTACTTGGGACTGCTTTACCCATCTGATGATCTGAAATGCAAGTTACATAGAGACATATGAAAGCTTTTCTTTCTGCAGTCATTGAACATAAACATGGCCATGCCAAAATTACAAGTATTAAAATAAACGCTCTGTTGGACAATGTGTGTTTCATTAATTAGTTTTCAAAAAGTAAGCTATTTATAACCCATGTGCTCATGAGCAAATGCTAATAATTAACAAGGATAATAATTCAATAATAGGATTAAACATTTTTCACCCATTTATATGCTTCATTACTTTTTAAGGACCATATGATTTTCGGCTGGCTAGAATTAACATACACTCTAAAGTATTGTTTGCCTGCTGGCCCCCACACAACGAGGTAGATTTCAATCACAACCCGAACCTTGGTATTTCTCACTGGTTGTAAATCAGCTCCCCCCACCCAATGCCCCAACAATCCACTTACTTGGTACAAGCTTCCACTATTCTATTTAAAAGCATATAAACATATGAAATGGAAGGAGAAGTGACCATTCAGCTATTACAGCAAACTCCTCAATTGCACTTCCCATACACACCATTCCCCATCACTTAATGGCTTTATTTTACCTTCTCAAAAGTTGGCTGTTGGAAACTGTAATTCCACTTCTCCCAATTCTTGATTTTGCTTCCTCAACAACCTGTTCTTTCTTTGCTTTCTTGTTAAGTTTTACTCTCCTTGTTTAGTGCCATATCCACAAACATTCATGCCTGCCAGCACTGGAGCTTCATAGCAGCAGCATGTACCATATACATGATACAATGCAGAAATTCATCAAGGGTCTTTAGACAATGCCTTCAAATCCATGACCACCAGAAGGACAAGGGCAGCAGATGCAAGGGAACATCATCCGAACTTGAAACCATATTGTTGCTCTTTGTTTGTTCCTGAGTCAAAATCCTGGAACTCCTTCCATAACAGAAATGTGGGTGTATCTTCCCCAAACAGACTGCAGCAATTCAAGAAGGCAGCTCACCACCACCTTCTCCAGGTTAACTAGGAATGGGAAATAAATGCTGGCCAATGAAGCCCACATCACATGATGTTTTTTACATTGTGCTAAACAACTAAATATTAGCACGTGATATTTTAAATGTTGCTGGATTATACAATACTGAAAGAGTGTTTTGAGTAGATTCTAGATCACATGATAATATTTACACTAGTATGATTCACCAATTGAGCCTCCTTGTTTGATTTTCTTTAATATATTACCACTTAATTATTGGCAATCTGTGTAGGTTTTAGTCTAGATTACGTAAACATCAAAATGTTCTTTGGGAACTATTTGTGTTCTAAATTATTCTAGCGCCCAGTATCTGATATGCATTCCTATTGTTCAAACTTCAAAGACCCATCACTACTTGTGAATCAAATAATTACAGAAACTGTTTCATTGTTGCTCTTGGCCTCATGTCAGCATCACTAAATTCTAGTAAATTTGACACATCAGTCATTGTTGTCTCCACGCCCTTTGGCAACAACAGTTTCATTTTATGCCAAAATTATTGCACCTTTACAAATGTTTCTTTTCCAATTGTAAAAGAACTATAATTCTTATACTTCCCTGAAATGTTCTGTTCAGGTATACATTAATGCATTATGGCTCGAATGCATTGGAGTACGTTGCATTTTTCAACAGGAAACCAAGATGAAAGATAATGCTTCATGGTGCCAAATATCATTAGGTCATAGAGAATGAGAGAGGAAGATAAATAAGGCAAGAAACAGTGCAAAGATGATTCCAAGCTTTGAATATAGCACAACAACATAAAAACTGAGGGCAGTAAGAAGCTCTATAGTTGTGATGTACTGTTAGTGAATGAGTTCATGTAACAGATGATGAGAATGAAGACCATACAAGGACACATATTTTGCAGCTGATGAGCTTCAAAACAGGAAAGTTCAGAAGAGCACTGGTCATAGTCATGTCAACAAAATAAACAAAGGCAAGAAATGATGTGACAAAGAGATAAGTTGGAGGTAAAGGTTCATCTGTCAGTTGACAGTTACATTTTATGTCCTGTCAGGGTGCAAGGGTGTTTAAGTACACTGTAAAATTAATGATTGATACTTTCAAATACTGCCTTGAAGTGCACAGTGTTTGTCCACTACAAAATCCATGAGACCATAACATATAGAAGCAGAATTAGGCCATTTGGCACACTGAGTCTGCTTCACCGTTCTATCATAGCTGGTGTGTTTGTCAACCCAATTCTCCAGCCTTCTCCCCTGAACCTTTGAATCCCTGACCAATCAAGAACCCAACTATCTCTGTCTTAAATGCACACAGTGATTTGGCCTCCACAGACTTCTGTGGCCATTAGTTCCAAGGATATACCACTCTCTGGCTAAAGAAATTCCTCCTCATCTCAGTTCTAAAAGGTTACGCCTTCACTGTGAGGCTGTTCCTCAGTTCCTAGTCTCTCCTATAGAGAAAACATCTTCTCCATGGCCACTCTATCCAGGCCTCTCAGTATTCTGTAAGTTTTGATGAGATACCCCTTCATTCTTCTGAACTCCATTGAGTACAGACCCAGTGTCCTCAACCACTCCTCAGATGACAAGCCCTTCATCTCCAGGCTCATTCTTGTAAAATTCCTCTGGACTCCCTCCAGCAGCACTACATCGTTTTTTATACTTGGGGCTCAAATCTCCACAGAATATTCCAAATGTGGTCTGACCAGAGCCTTATAAGGCATCAGCAGTACATCTTTGCTCCTGTATTCTAGCCCCCTCAAAATGAATGCTAACATTGAATTTGCCTTCCCAACTGCCAACTGAACCAGCATTTTAACTTTAAGGGAGGCCTGAACTAGAAATCCTAAGTCCTTTCGTGCTTCAGATTTCTGAAGCCTTTCCTCATTTTGAAAATAGTCGATGGCTCTATTTCCCCTACCAAAGTGAATAACCTCACATTGTCCCACGTTATTTTCTATCTGTCACTTCTTTGCCCACTGGCCTAGAACGTCCTTCTGCAGCCTCCCCACCTCCTCAATATTACCAGTCCCTCCACCTGTCTTTGTGTCATCTGCAAGCTTAACACCAAAGTGTTAAGCCATCAGTTCCTTTGCCCATATCATGATTGTATAATGTGAACCTTGTAGTCCCAACTCTGCTCATTCAATTTGAAAGCATTATTTTGTTTATTTAATAATTAAAATGTACTTGAACTTTTTTGCCTGGAATTAAATAGAAGATAGAACAGTACAGCACAGTACAGGCCCTTCGGCCCACGATGTTGTGCCGACCTATTATCCTACTAAGATCAATCTACCCGGCATACCCTACATTTTACTATCCTCTATGTGCCTATCCAAGAGTCACTTAAAAGTCTCTAAAGTATCTGACTCCACTACCACTGCCGGTAGCGCATTCCACACACCCACCACTCTCTGTGTGAAGAACCTACCTCTGACATCTCCCCTATACCTTCTTCCAATCACCTTAAAATTATGCCCCCTCGTAATAGTCATTTCAATGGTATGAATATTTTGGAAGTTAAATACGTCTACAGCAACTAAAACGATCACAAGGACATTGATAAACTATAAAACATAATTAACTTTTGTTAGTGTATTCAATATAGGATAATGGAAATCAAGTTACACTAGCAAAGAAAATTAGACATGCGGTAAAATAGATTGCTGATTTAATAATGTTTGTTTTCAGCTGTACATCCTGCAGAAAATTCTACCCCTACCTGTTTTAGCACTACAAGTTGTCCAATGATAGTGAAGATTTTACTGTGTAAAACAAGGGATTAAATGCTTCTCTCCAAACAAACTACTTTTTATGGTTTTATATTTTCATTGTTTTACTCGTTGGAAAAGAACGCTCAAAGTCAGAGATCTTACAAGTTTATTTCCATATCTAAAATGTTACAAATATTACTTCGACTCTTAGACAAATTTTCAAGTTAAATTTGCAGTGATGGAAATGAATCCAAGATTAAAAACTGTATATTCTCGCTCAGGGAGAGTTATTTGTTTAATTGAGGTATTGCAGAACTAACATTGTTAATCTGCGTTTGGATTCGTCTGGGTCCACATGCCACACGATGGGGTTTCCATTTGGTTGAGCTACACTGCTAAACCTTAACTTTTAACCTTCTTTAACTCTATGACTTTAACCTTACTCTATACTGTGTACTATAAACTGGAGATTAGTGAAAAGCAGAAATTCCCTGTCCTCACTCACAAAACAGCTTCCTTCCCTTTGCCTCTAAACTTTCTTTCCTTATGTTAGTTTAGAAATTATAGTTTAAACTGCTGTCTTTCAGTTTGTCTCTGTTGGTAGTCTCTGGTGAGAGAAATGCTAAGACGAGCTCCTTTTACTATGTTAAAGCAATAACCAGTTCCAGCCAAAGACCTTACAGTGTTCCTGTGATGTCACACATTGATTCCTGCTCCAAAAGTAGTTCTCAGTCTCATCGCAGTAACAACAGCACAGCCTTGAACCTGTCCTATCACTTCCTCTTTCACACTCACAACTGAATTTCTCTGATCACTCCCTCTTTCACACCTTGAGCCACACTGATTACTTGCTCTTTCACACCCCAAACACCTCTGATTACTTGTTCTTTCACACCCTCTACCCCACTGCTCATTTCCTCTTTCACACCGTGAACCTCTCCAATCACTCCCTCTTTCACACCCTGAATCTCTCTGATCACTTCCTCCTTCACACCCCCTACCCCACTGATCACTCCTCCTTACGTACTCTGAACCCTTCCAATCACTTCCTGTTTCACACCCTGGTTTTAAAGACCTGAATCCCTCCAATCACTTGCTCTTTCTCCCCCTGGTTTTTATGGTCACAAGTTCCTCCAGTCTCTCACTCTTTATTGTTTCTGTTTTTTATAGGCCTGAACTCCTGCAGTCCCTCACTCTCTCTTGCTGGTTTTATGGCCCTGAGCTCCACTGATCAAATGCTGTCGAATGGTAGGGAGTGGTGACTAGATATTTCTTTGTTGGAGCTGGTCCCTGTCCGACACTTGAGTGGTACACATTTTTGTCTTGGTCTATGGAATGTGCTTTTGCTGCTTCACAACCATTAAATCTGGGTTGTGCCTTCAGCAGGTTGGCACCTTACTTTTTGGCATGTTTGGTGTTCTTCCTGGCATGCTTTTCTACACTCATGATTGACCTAGAGTCAGTCACCCAGTTTGACGGTAATGGTAGTGAGGGATATGCTAAACCTTGAGGTTACAGATTGTTAAGAATACAATTCAACTTCTGCTGTTGGCTCAAAATGTTTTATCAATGGCCAGTTTTGAGCTCCTGGTTCTGTTACTTTCCATCATTCCATTGTCACATGGGATTTCTAACTTGTGTACATAAACTATTGAGCTATTGTCTCTGGTGTGTCACCTTGTCCCGCAATATAGTGTAATAAAGTCCTGAGGAAGAGTCACTCGATCCGAAAAGTTAACACTGATTTGTTTCCACTGATGCTGCCAAACCTGCTGAGCTTTTCCAGAAATTTCTATTTTTGTCTGCAATAGAGCGTAATGTGTCAATGAGTTGTGTAATCTGTTTGGTTGATGTGGCTGACATGGATGAATGGTTCACAATGTGTGCAAGCTGTGAGATACTGCGTGTTTTGCTACAGTGTTGTGTGTGATAATGCAAAGTAGCATATGAATGCATGGTATGAATTCTGATGATAGAGATCATTGATTGATGAGTAATTAGGGTGTGGTGAATTACTGACTGTCTGAAGTGAGTGGAGTGATTGGCAGGAATTGGCATTGAAGATGTATTCATGAAGCTTGTACACTGCCTGCCTCGCAATCAACAGATGTGTGTTAATCACATATTAAATCCTCAGGTCTGATTTCATGGCTATCAAATGTGTGATAACCCTTTTTTAATAGATAGGAGTTATATTTGAATGCATTGAATACATCTATTTATGTTGTTTCAAATTATTCTGTTCATCTCAAATAATACTCATTTCTTGGATTAAGATGTTTGATCTTTAGGAACCTAATCAGCATCTACTAATCAAAGTTTAATTATGTAATTGAATCTAAAAGCAATTTTAATCTCTACGTGTCAGGTACAAATGAGAGGTTATAAAGTACTTCTTATGGAAAGTGTGGCTAAACGATTATATTACAAAAAGAGCATAAAAGATATTTGGAATTTGGTGCAGATCACCACATCAGAACAACAAGTGGGGTGTTGCATACTTTGGCTAAAGATATAAAGTACTTAGATGAACACTTGAAAAATCATAACATTCAATGCTATGGGCTGAGTGCTGGACAATGGAATGAGTGTATATTTAGAGTTTTTTTTGTCAGTGCGGACTCAATGGACTGACTTAATATACTGTATGATTTTATGATTCTAAGACATAAAGGGCTTATGTAAAAACATGAAGGTTAAACAAATGGAGAATTCCATCTAATCAATATGAATTGCAATACTCAAACAGTCTAATTTGGGTAAATCTAATGCATGGTTTTTTCAAAATTAATCAGTGAGACTACCAGAAGCTGCTCTCAGGCTGGATTTGATATCACTAAACATGACATAATTTAAAGAATGGTGGTGTTTGAACAATATGGAGAACACTGACCACAATGTAATTAAATTTCATTTAAACTGACATTCATCATTATTGAAGGGATAGCTTCTCGAAGTACAGGTTTAGAATGCATACACTCCACAACTGTAGGATGCTGTGTGGAGGTTTTGCTTCTTATAGACACTGCTGTCTTCATGTATATATAAAGCATGAATCTGCAGATAGGATCTGACTTAATGGATAAAACTAAAGTGAAGAACTAGGCAAGGCAAACTTCAAAGGGTTTTAGGAAAGAATTATACATTTACTTGAGGAAATTGTTCATTAACAAGACAGTAGAGGACAAAACAATACTTTTGAAAGCATTCTAAAGGGTTTCCAATGCAAATTTGTAATCTGGGACTGGAGAGTGGTGCAAAACAGGCAAAATCTGAATTAGTAAACACATCCATTAAAAATAATATTCTTCTTTTTCAGGTCCCTTCTTTCTTCTTGGCAAGGATTGGGTGCAATGTTGGCACAGTCACATTCCACTGTAAGCAACAGCATTTTTGTGACAAGCTTTCATTGCAAACTATGGAATGATGCTTGATTTGGTCCCAACAGCTTTCAATGTAACTGGCTCACAAATCCAATAAATCAGGAGAGTGCCGTGGATGTGTCACACATCTACATATTGTCCCCCGTTTTTGTAAATTTATTCTTCCAATGGGATCACAGGCTGGCATTTATTGCCCACCTCCAATAACTGGTAAACTGAGTGGCTTGCTAGGCCATTTCAGAGGGCAGTTAAGAGTCAACCACATTGCCGTGGATCTGGAGTCATAAGCAGACCCGACCAGAGAAGAATGGCAAATTTCCTTACCTCACTTATATCAGTTAACCCAAAGATTTTTACAACAATTAGTGTTAGTGTCATGGTCACCATTATAGCTTATGTGCCATTGTCATCTTTTTTGGATCATCTGTTATGAAGTCATGTCACATCCTGGGCTAATAGTGCACTTATAGAGTCATGGAGTCAGACAGCATGGAAACAGACCCTGTGGCCCAATTTGTCCATGCCAGCCAGACATCCCAATCTATCCTAGTCCCATTTGCAGCATTTGGCCCATATCCATCTAACCCTTTGCTTATTCACGTAGCCACCCAGATGTCTTTTAAATGTTGTAATTGTATATGTCTTCACCATTCAGTACACTGTACAGCAGAAATAAAGTAGATATAATACTAAATCTTAGGAGATGTTCTTCTGGAACTGTAAAGTATTGCAGTCAGGCCTGAAGTACTAAATCAAGTTTGGACACCGAGGCACTACAGAAATCTAAAGCCAGGGTCGAGAAAAGTACTCAACTAATTCCTGATATCAGAAGATATAGCACAAGTGGAAACTAGAAATCTGGGCTATTTACCATTGAAGAGTTTGATGAATAGATAAGGTGTTTAAAAAAAGGTGGAAAAGTTGGATCAGTGGGATTACTTCCAAAGAAAACATAGAAGAAAGACATAGTCCCAAGGTCTAAAATAACAAACATGAGAATTCAGAGATATAAAGAATTTCTTCATTGCAAATAATTTCAACACTTTGAATAGATACTCATCAGAATCTTACAGGTAAAATTGCCTGCAAGCATGGCAGATCTAATTAGATTCAAGGAATAGAGTTACTGCAGATTTTTCTTTCTGGAATGAGGAGCTAACTTTAGTAAATGTACCTCTTTGTGAATACATATTTTGTGAATACTTGTCTTTTACTAAACAAATAAAACGGATTGAATTGCCAATTTTTAAAAAATTGTTCTCAATCATTCATTTGGCACTTATTTATTTAGTTCTAAATTTATGTATTCACAAAGTTCACTTTTCTCAAATCATTAACTTATTAAAGATTAATTTTTCATTATCACGGTGGTAGATAACATTTATGGGAATTTTTTTAAAAAGTTGTTAGTAATTTTCCACGCAAGCTTTCATTAATTTTCCCCAATATGATGCTCTGGTTCATTAGATTCCACTTCAGGACTATGTTTGTAATGTTAGGTCTCAAATGGATACTCATCAAGTACAACGAGATTGCCAGCGTGGGGACGAAGAGCAGAATCTTATAAGGCTCGGTGCGTTGTGGGCCTTGGTGAGAAATCCAGGAGAACTGCGCGACAAGTGCACCATTGGGAGCAACTAGTTGTAAATGCCACAAAACATGCAGTGCATCTCTGGAATGCCAGCACTTGCCTGAGAGCGCAGATGGCCATATATAGATGGCACCAGTGCCACAGATTGCGATCTATTCGAGATTATTAATTCTCTCTCTCCGCACAGATGTTTTGCCAGATCTGTTGAGTTTCTGCAGTACTTTGTTTCTAGAGCAGAGGGCCCTGGAAAATGAACTACAATGCCCAGAGGGCCTTTGCGAGCAGACCTGTGACATCAGATCCCGCGTTCGGGATGACACCCTTGACCCGGAAGTGAATAGTTCGGTAGAGTGGAGCTCGCTCGTAGGGGAGCGTTGCGGATCTTGGGGCCGCTCTCCTCATTCTTTCCCCCCTGCGGGTGAGTGTGACAGCCGATCCAGTGAGTCTGCCTTGTCGTAGATTGTGCCTCCGGTCTGAGCGGGGCATTGCGGAGCTTTGATGGTGGATGGAGATGGAGTAGAGAGACGCAGCGTCGGCCTTTCCCGGGTGGGCGGCTGGCTGGCTGGCTAGCTAGCTATGGGCTGCTAAAAGCCGGCTGCCTACCGGGGAATATTATACTGCACAGCTGCCCCCTCACTTAGGACCAAAACCACAGACTGAGATACTAATAATCTCAGCCTAACCCCGTGTGCAGTCCAAGGACGCTGTACCTGTGTTATATGTTGTATGTATGCATGCATATTGTTAGGGAGACGAGGGACAGACGGTTTATCGCCGTGCTTTTGTTTGTTCTTTAACTATATACTTCTGCCTCATGGTTGATCGGTTATTCGTGACCTCGTTGAATATTGCTGTCACCTTTTATGAAATGGATAATTGGACGTGAGCGATTTTGCATCCGATTGGGAGGTTCAGATATTGACACCCAACAACTATGCGTGTCCAAGTGTTGTAATTGAAGTGAATGGTAAATGGGATACGACGCGAGAAAGTGTGAGATTGTCCATTTTGACAGTACGAAAGGACCGTATTGTCTAAATGGTCATAAGTTGCAGAAATCTGAGTGTCCTAGTGCACGAATTGCAGAAGGTTAGTATGCAGCTATAACAAGTAATTAGGAAACTTGAATGTCACGTTTTATTGTGAGGGGAATTGAATGAAAGAAGTGGGAATTTGTTTCAGTTATCCAGGGCATCGGTGAGACCACGTCTGTGGTACTGTATAGAATACAGGCCACTCTACTTACAGAAAGGCATAAATGTGTTGGAAGCAATTCAGAGAAGGTTTACTAGACTAATGCTTGGAATGAATGGATTTCTTTTTAGGAAAGACGAGACAAGCTAGGCCTGTATCCTTTTGAAGTTTAGAAGAGTCAAAAGTGACTTAATTGAACCATCTAAGATCCTGAGGGGACTTGACTGGGTGGATGTAGAAACGAAGGTTCTTGTGGGAAAATCTGGAACAAGGGCAGGTGGTAGAAGCAGATATGGTAGCAATGTTTGACGCATTCAGACAGACACAAGTACAGGCAGGGAATAAAGGGGTATGGACCATATGCAAGTGGATGGGATTAGTTTGGAATGGTGTCATGGTCAGTGCAGACATGGTGGCCTGAAGGGCCTGTTCCTTTAGCGTCTTATGTGAACGGGTCATGGTTTAAAAACGAGGTGCCCATTTAAAACTGAGATGAAGAATTCTTTTTTAAATCTGAGGGTTGAGTCTTTGAAATTCCTTTCCTCAGAAGGTAGTGGATACTGAATCTCTAGATATTTTTAAGGCAGAGGTAAGTAGATTATTGGTAACCAAAGGGATGAAAAATTATAGTGGATATGCAGGAATGTAGAGTTGAGGTTAAAATCAGATCGGCTATGATTTTATTGAATGGCAGAGCAGGCTTGAAGGGCTGAGTGGTCTATTCTTGTTTCTTCTTTAAATGTAAGGGCTTTAATGAGTTTTATCTGTACCAAATCTGATTATGTGAATGTAACTTTCAGAAAGAGCTTGATAATACATGAAGCACAGTATTGGAAGCGCATTGTACTATCTACATTGGGACAGATGTTTACGAAAAGAACTGAAGAATTCATGTTTCTGATGTAATACCTCTGTCAAACTGAGTTCTTAACAGGTGCTGTATGCCCTGAAAACAACATGGGATGTCTGTGTGCAAGGGGATATATGAGAGGAGTGGATGATTTAACTCCTTGAGTCTTTTCCTTATCAGTGGGATTGTTGTTGATCTGCAACCTGACTAAAAGTGTAACAAAATCTGTCAATCTTCATTTTAAACCTAACGATTTCTGCATTAGCTGCCATTTGCTGTAAAATTCCACCCATTTGTTATCCTTTTTTGTGTAGCTAATGGCCTGGATCTAAGTTTGAGACTCTGTCTTGAAACATTTGATCAAATCACACCTTATATTAATTTCCAGAGAATACGACTCTAGTTGTATATGTCGTAATTGTATCTTTGGAGTTCAAGTATCATTTTAGTAAATCTGTACACATCCTCCAAAGCCAACGTATCCTTCCTAAGATATGGTGTCCAGAACTGGACACAGCTTTACATACAAAGCTAAAATGCTGTACATGTTGGAAGTACAAAATGAAAACAAAATGCTGCAGACATTCTGGTATGACAGCATCCGTGGAGAGAGAAAAGAGTTGATGTTTCAAGTACAAAAATTCAGTTCTTTGGAACTGGAGAGAGAAGTGAAAAAGTGACTTATTTTATATTGTAGAAAAGAGTGGGGAGAAGCAGGTGGAACAAAAGGAACATTTGAGGGCAAGGGAGATTAGGGTATAAAAGAAGAAATGGCAAAATGAGAGGTGATAGTTGAGGAAGAAAGTAAGTCCAGAGCAGATATTAACAGCAGAATATAAATCAGCTCAACTGAAAGTAAAATTAAGAAAATCAGAAACTGAAGGGCTGGTGGAAATTTGTCAAAACAAAATGGAGGAATACAGTTCATGGTCTGCAGTTATTGAGCTTGATTCAGAGTCCAGAAGACTGTAAAATGGCCCAAGTGAAAAATGAGGTATTGTTCCTCCACATTGTGTTGGATTCTCTAGAACACGACAGCAGGCCTCGGACAGAAATTTGAGCGTGAAAGGAAGATGGTGTATTAAGATGGCATATGACTGGAAAGTCAGGGGCACACTTGTGGACAAAGTGGTCTCTCAGTCAGCATTTGATCTCCTCAGTGTGGTGGAGACTGCATTGTTAGCAGTCAGTACATAGACTAGATTGAAAGAAGTATGTGTCAATCATAGCTTTATCTGGAAGGAATTTTTAGAGCCTTTGATAAAGATGAGGAGAAGTTAATGGGCAAGTGTTATTGCAGGGAAGGTGCCATGGATGGATTGGGGTGGGAGTAGGAGTGAACTAGGGTGTCACAGAACGAACAGTCCCTTTGAATATTTGGTTGTGGTGTCATGCTGGACATAGCAGCAATAGTAAAGGTTGATCCCTTGCATTTCACCAGTCTCCATATTCAAAATGAGGACAAGAGAAGACCTATCGTGGTTCTGGGAGGGAGGGAATGGGTTAGGACAGAAACGCAGGAAGTGTATTGGATACGGTTGAGGACTCAGTTCAACACGGGGTGGTGTGGATTCCTCAGTTGGGGGAAAAAGGCATTAAAACCACTGAGGTGGAAGGTAGTGTCATTGGAACAGCTGCAATAAAGACATAGAATGCATTCTAGCATGACTTGTAACCCATTATGTTCTGGCCCTACAGGTATAAAGTTCTATAAAGAATTCCATTAATGTAGTTTTTATATCCTACCATAGATTTTAAAATTTCGGGACCATCTGGTCTTTTTGGAGCTCCATTGTTTCTAATTTTTTTAACATGAACAAAACCTATCAAAGATCCAAAATGAATGACTTCTCATTTTCCTAAATTGCAATCCATTTGCTATAGTGTTTTTCTATTTATTTGGCCTATTACTTCGTAGGTTTATATGCAATGCTATCTATCAGTGTGACAGGAACTCTTTGATATTTGGCTTTATCCTGGCGTCTAGGATGTTAATGAATACAGTGAATAGCTGAATCCCCAACACGGATCCCTATGGTATGTTCCTAGTTTCATCTTAAGACTACTTTACAATTGTCCCCACTCTCTGTCTCTTGCCAGTCTGAGAGATTTAAATGAGTGCAAAGCTGTGGCAGATGGAGCTCATTATGTGAAAGCATGTGATCATCTTTAAATCAGAGCAAGATGAGTTGGAGTATTAACGATTCGAGGGGCTGTTATGTGTTCATGTACGCTGTGCTTAACATTTCTTATAGAAATCAGTATGCACAGGATACAAAAGTGATCAGAAGGGTTAATGGAATGTTCTACCTTATTTTGATTGGCTTTGGAAGTCAGAAATGAAGATGCAGTACTTTAGTTTACAAAACGTTGGCCAGACTCTTTCAGGAATACTTTTTGCTTCCAGTCAAGACGGTTAAGGGAGGGAACATGGTGATGAGTGTATGAGACTTCATGAAAGAGGTAGAGTTCAGGGGTTAAAAGGTTCCGTTGAGGATAGTTTGCATGGACTTATTATGCATTTCTTTAATCTTCAAAAGCTGAGGTCTGAGTTCGTTGAGAGAGTGCAAACATAAAGGAATTCAGTCGGGCAGATACAGAGAAATTCTGTAGTTGCAACCCACAACAAGGTGACATAAAATTGGAGGGATATTATTTAATAGTAGATTAAAGAAGCATTTTTTGTACAGGGGCTGGTGGGAACTTTGGAATGTTTTTTCCTTAAAAAGGCTGTGCTACTGTGTCAATTCAAACATTCAAGAATGAGTTTCTTCAATCTTTACTTAGCCAGGGATTTGGAGGATAATGGAGAAATGTCACCTAAAAGGAGTTGAACAGCCACGATCCATTTCATGATGGAATGGGTGAGAGTTGAATGTCATCGTCTTGTTCCCAGTTTCAGGTGATTTTTGGTTAAAAAAAAACAAAAAAAAAGTTAGGTTGTAATGTACAAAGTACTGTTATGGGTGAAATACAGGCTAAGCTGATGGCTTTGTAGTTTTATGATTTATATATTTTTCCCATGAGCCTAGAGTTGAAAGTATTGTGCAGCTGTCAGGCATGCATTCAGCTGGGCATGTTTGTGATGAATCTCATATTACTTTGTAAGGCACTCTGGCAAGAGTTGAACAAAGTAGTGATCTAAACAACTTCAGTTTCCAAATGCATGCTTGTTATGTAAGGATCTTTGTGTAACTTAAAACTAAGAAAGGGATGATCACCTTCTTGGGATTGTATTGTAGGTCCCATAATCAACGGGGTAAGGAGATCTCAAATATCTGTAAGAAAAATAGGGTTGTAATGGTCAGGGATTTTAACTTCCCAAACATAGACTGGGACTGTCCCAGTGTTAAGGACTTGGCTGGGAGAAATTTAAGTGTGTCCAAGAAACATCCATATTGAATGAGAAAGTTATCTACTAGAGAAGGAGCAACCTTCTGTTGGGAAATAAGGCAGGACAAATGACTGAGGTGTCAGTGGGGGAGCACTTTGGGACAAGTAATCATAAGTCTATTAATCTTAAAATAATTATTTTGAAAGGATAGACCGGATCAAAAAATTAAAGTTCTAAATTGGAATAAGGCCAATTTTGATGTATTCGACAGGAACTTCCAAAAGTTGTTTGAGGATAATGGGACACTTGGGAAGTGAGGGACCTTTTAAGAATGAGATAATGAGAGTTCAGAGACAGTATGTCCCTGCTAGTATGAAGGGCAAGGCTGGTAGGTGTAGGGAATGTTGGCTGACTAGAGAAATTGAAGCTCTGGTCAAAAAAATAAGGCGCATATCAGGTATAAACAGCTGGGATTGAGTGAATCCCTGGAGGAATATAAGGGCAATAGGAGTGTACTTAAGAGGGAAATCAGGAGGGTAAAAAGGGGAAATGAGATAGTTTTGGCAAATAGAGTTAAGGGGAATCCAAGGAGGTTCTATAAGTACATTAAGGGCAAAGGAGTAACTAAAGAGAGAATAGGCTCCCTTAAAGATCAACAAGGAGACGGGTGAGGTACCAAACAGGAATTTCATTCGGTGTTTACTGTAGAGCAGGAGATGGAAGCTTTCGGCAATAAATAGTGATATCTTGAAAACTGCTCATATTACGTAGAGAAGATGCTGAAGGTCTTCAAACGTATCTAAATCCTTCTGCAGCCTCCAAGCCTCCTCAATGTTACATGTCCCTCTACCCTCTCTTTATAACATCTGCAAACTCAGCCAGAATACCCTTAGTTCCTTCATCTCGATCATTAACGTATAAAGTGAAAAGTTGTGGTCCCAACACTGACCCTTGTGAAACACCACCAGTCACCAGCTGTCATCCTGAGAAGGACCATTTTATTCCCACTCTCTGCTTTCTGCCAATCTTCTATCCTAGTATGCTAGATACTAGTATCTTGCCTCTAACACCATGCACCTAGGGGTGCAGGTGCAGGTAGACAGGGTTCATTGGTTATTAGTAATTCACAAGAATCAGTTCTTGAATGTACGAGTTGAGATGTCATGGTGTGGCTGTGCAGGGCATTGGTAAGGCCATTTTTCGAAAACTGCAAGTAATTCTGGTCGCCATTCTGTAGAAAGGATATTATTAAACTTGAGACTGCAGAAAAGATTTAAGGATATTGCTGGGACTGGAGTATTTGAGCTATGGGGGAGTTTGAATAAGTTGGGGCTTTTTTCCCTGAAGCATTGGAGACTGAGGCATGACCATATAGAGGTTTATAAATCATAAGGGCATGGATAGGGTGAATAGCCATGGTTTTTTTCCTAGCGTGGGAGAGTCCAAAACGAGAGGACATAGGTTTAGGGTGAAAGATTTTAAAAAGAACCTAGAGTAATTTTTTCACACAGAGGGTAGTGTGCGTATGGAATGAGCTGCCAGAAGTGGTGGAGGCAGGTACAATTACAACATTTATAAGGCATCTAGATGGGTACGTGAATAGGAAGGCTTTAGAGGGTTATGGGCCAAATGCTGGCAAATGAGATTATGTCAGATTGGGATGTCTGGTCGGCGCGGATGAGTTGGACTGAAGGGTCTGTTTCCGTGCTGTATGACTGTGTAGCTGTGATTCTAAAGTAGTGATTTGAGATGATTACTATTACTCTTGATCTGTTAAAAGCCAATAGCCTTTAATAATTTCTCAGCAATTGAACTAAAATCTTTCAGGTGAACCCCGTATTTGTGGAAAGTGTAGTAATTGCATGTAATTGTAAGTGGTGGAGATAGCTGGAATCGGTGTATTTTCCTTCCTAGATGTGTAGATTATTCTGTAGGTGAGAAGTTACATGTTAAATATGTGAGCATCTTATGATGCAGAGGAATAAAAAGAGTGTATGATTGTTTACAGTTAGTAAACATGGAGTTGTGCTTATGCTATATACAGGTATGGCTTAGCAATGTAAATATTTGTAGTTATAAGGTCAGGAGCAGTCGGTCTGTTTCTGTAGCGGCTGCAGTGCTTGATTTTGTGTGTTTATTTTTGTTCAATTTGAGCAAGGGCTACATCTTCTTTTACTCATCTCATTGAAAAGACAGCAAATCCTCCAGAAGGATAAGCTAGCAGGTGTGAAACTGAACCTCTGCGTGTTGAGTGTGACTTTGAGTATGCACTTGCTGGTTTTTGTATATACTTAGGAAATTTATATTTGAGTGTTAAACATGGCAATTGTTCTGCTTTTGTTTTTGGAAAAATCCACACCTGTGAAAATCCACTAATACAATGCAAAATTTTGAGCTTGTATACGTAGCAATTATATACTTTTTAGCATTTCGGATTTTATGGGAGTAATTAGTTTTCAAATTGTAAGGTATGTAACATACAAATCCAGTTAACAGCTATTGCTGCTCTGTCAGCCTTTTTAAACTAAATATGTTTTACGTATTTCTTCCTTGCACTAATACTTAGCATCGTTGCAGCTAATTTGTTGAAGAAATCTTCTATATGTTGCAATCGATGAATATATTTTTATTTGCATTCCAAGGTATACCAGATTAGTTATACAGTACATTACTGTCAATAACTTGACTTTGCATGGCATGCTGGGCCAAATTTACACTTAGGCTTCATTTGTATATTATTCAGTTGAACTTATCAACTTTTTATCCTTTTAAATGTAGTTAGATGTAACTAAGACATCTTGTTACTTTTCTAAATTCAGTTTTACAAGATGGTAGTGATTGAAGAAACACGCATGCACATGCTGAGATCTGTTTCCTTTATTATCTTTTGTGGGGCCATTGACCCTCAGTGAACACTTTGGCTGAAAAATAAAATCTAAACGAGCTTGGACTTGTTCAAACCAGTTCCTAGTTAAGTATTTGTTCAATGACTTGTACAGTTTTGGAATTTGAAACTGGCCAAAATTCAGAAAATTAATTCTGAGAAGTAATACTTTATTTAAGGAATTATTAGTTACAGCACATGCTTTTATTCAAAAGTACAATGCGTTTGGGTGCTCTTGGGTGAACTGTATGAATTCTATGTTAACCATTATTAAAGAGCATTGTGTATTGCAAATGCACTTACGAGGGTGTGTAATGTCAATAACCTAAATTTACTGTTCTTAAATTATTGCACAAAAATGTCCCCATCAAGAAGGAAGGATTCTGCATTTTGTATTGCCTTTTAGAATTAGCATTAGCTATTATTGTCATGTGTACAGATGTGCAGGAGTACAGCGAAAAGTGTATAAAGTCTTTATTCCTGGCACCATCTTAAGTTCAAAGTAGAAGAATAAAGAAGTAAAGCTAAAAGTTCAACACGACAGTCGTTCTTCAGCCAAAGGGCCTGTAGCTGTGCTGCACCAGGCTGGATCTCTCCCTTGCACAGATTTTGATCACCTCGCCCTCAAAAAAAAAAAAACCGTGGTCTATATGTGTCTTACAGGCATTGAAGTACTATTGATATATGGTCACTTTTCATGGGAAACATGGTTGCCAGTTTGCACCAAATGACCTCCAAATTGACTGGATAACCTCTGATGTTGATTTGAGGAATAAGTAGTGGCCTAAACACCAAGGATCGATTCCCTACTGTTCTCCGAATCAGTCCTACAGAAACTTTTACTAGTCTGCTTTGCCTTTTGATGTGATCATGGCTGATCTAACTATGAAGTAAATTCTGCTTTATTTCCTTTTGCATCAAATATATGATCAATTCAATGATCCAAACCCCACTGATCTCTGGGATAGAATAGATGGAGACTCCGTTTAATGTCTCATCTGAAAGACAGCACGATAGGGTGGCATACTCAGTATTTCGGTGGAATGGTCTGGACTTTTGTTCGTAAGTCCAGGCATAAAACTTCAATTCACAATCTTCTGACTCGGGCAGAAATGCAACCAACTGACCATGGCTTTTTAGTGACCAAGTTGCTTCGTTTCCAAAATGTGTGTTTTCAAATAAATGTTAAGATATGTATCAAATAAGTGGTCATCATTTTATAACATAAGTGATAGGAGCAAGTTAGTCTTTTGGGTCCTTAATTCAGTAAAATCGTAGCTCATGTGCATAGTTCCTTGAAAGTGGAGTTGCGGGTAGGCAGGGTGGTGAAGAAGGCATTTGATATGCTTGCCTTCATTTGTTAGTGCATTGAGTATAGGAGTTGGGATGTCACGTTGTGGCTGTACAGGACATTGGTTAGGCCAGTTTTGGAATACCGTGTTCAATTCTGGTCTCCCTGCTATAGGAAAGATGTTGTGAAACATGAAAGGGTTCAGAAAAGATTTACCAGGATGTTGCTAGCATTGGAGGGTTTCAGCTATAGGGGAGACTGAATAGGCTGGGGCATTTTTCCCTGGAGCCTTGGAGGCTGAGGGGTGACCCTACAGAGGTTTATAAAATCGAGGGACATGGATAGAGTGAATATCCAGGGTAGGGGAGTACAAAACTTAGAGGGCATTGGTTTAAGGTGAAAGGAGAAAACTTTAAAAGGAACCAGAGGGAGAACTTTTTCAGCCAGAGGGTGGTGTGCATGTATGGAACAAACTGCCAGAGGAGGTGGTGAAGACGAATACAATTACAACAATTGAAAGGATGGATATATGAATAGGAAGGGTTTAGAGAGATATGGGCCAAATGCTGATAAATGGGACTAGATCAGTTTAGGATGTCTGGTTTTTGCAGGCATGTTGAACTGAAGGGTCTGATTCTGTGATGTATGATTGTATGACTCTATCTAATTGTGGTCTTAATTCCACCTTCCAGTCTATTCCACCATAAACATTAACTCCCTTGCGGATCAAAAATTGTCTAATTTGATCCATGAATATGTTCACTGATCACTGGGGTAGAGTCCTGGAGATGCGTGAGTTTGTAGAAGTATGTTGCAAGGGAATTAAACATGATGGGAAAATTGGCTGGATTCTGTGGATGGAATTACAATTTGAAAGCAGTCCTTTACGTCAGTGATTTATGTCTTTTTTTAATGGTCAATATTTCAGCATTTTCTGAATCATCCATATTTGATTTGAAGTTGTGCTTATGGTCTAGTACATTTTGAGGTTTTTCAGTCATGTTTTAACTCATTCCATTGAAAATAGCTTTTAGAACAGGCCAATTTTAAATATTAAGCATTGGTGGGGGAATCAGAATTTAACATGTAAAACTACATTCTGCAAATTTAATGAATGAGTTCTTTAATTCTGAGTTTTCACAAACTAGAATTCCCATGATGTTTGTCCTATGTTAAAGATGTACTTGATTGAAACAGAGCAAATAATATAGATCCAATAAAATACTGTGAATTTAATTGGGGCTTCACCTTCATTTGATTAACTTATAAAACAGAAATTGAAGCTTTTTTAAAGAGGCGATATTGTAAAAGCAAGATAACAAGGTGTGGAGCTGGATGAACACAGCAGGCCGAGCAGGAAAGCTTGACGTTTCGGACCTAGACCCTTCAAGGATCTAGGCCCGAAACATCAAGCTTTCCTGCTCCTCTGATGCTGCTTGGCCTGCTGTGTTCATCCAGCTCCACACCTTGTTATCTTGGATTCTCCAGCATCTGCAGTACCTATTATCCCTGATATTGTAAAAGCGATAGTTCAAGTACAGTCCTGTCCTCGGCTGAAATTCGTTACAGATGAATTGCACTAAAAAGATTAGTGTGACAAATGGAAGGAAATAGAATTCACCATGGAACATGTAGAAAAGAAGTAAAGTGACTTCTTTAACCATCTTTTGTTTTAGCCTTGCCTTTCATTCGAAAAGTGTTGATTAATCACTGACTTGTTGCGCAACATGTGGTTGCCTTGCTCCTATTTTAAATAAATATGTATTGACTGCAGCCATGAATAAAAGTGCAGAAGGATGGAACTACTACTTTCTTCGTAAGAATAGTTCATGAAATCAACTCCATGAAACAGCTAACAAGCTACCAGTGTCTCAAATTTAAAATTACTGCATGATGTTGACATCTGTACATGCCCTCAAATCTTCCTATTGCTGTTAGCCTCTGAAGCCCTACAATCCCTTAAGAGTTCTGTATGTTTCTCCAGTCTGGTTAATGTAAATCCTCCATGCCTTTCTCACCGCCATTTGTGTCATGCCCTAAGTGAATAAATTCTTTAATTCTGAGTTTTCGCAAACTAAATTCCCATGGTGTCCCTTGGTAGGTAAGATGTACCTGATTGAAGCATGAAGCAAATAATATAGATCTGGTAAAAATATTGTGTATTCCAGGTCCCAAGTTCTGGATTTTCCTCAATCAGAAGTCCAGACCAGTTCGTGAGGGCATAGTTTCAAATTCCACCAGCTCACCAGCTGATGGAATTTTAATTCAGTTAGGAATATAAAGTTAATATCAATAGTGACAAGCATGGCAACTGTTGTTAACTGGTCAGGCCCCTGTGGCATCTTCAGACCCACAGTAATGTGGTTGATTTTGAGTTGGCTTCTGAAATGCCTTGGAACTGATTGGTTTGCGAGGCCAATAAATGCTTGCCACATTCCATGAAAAAGTATAAAAAGCTTTGGTCACCTATCCTATTCACTGATTGGGTCAGTTCTAATTTTTTTTTTCCCCTGGTTAAGCTTCTACCAACTATGTTTCGAGATGTACTTCATATTAAGGCTTACTATATAGTACCAGTTGTTGTTACTGAAAGTACTGCTGGAACGAAGTAATAGACTGTGTACCTTGAATAAATATTTGTTGAGCAGGGTCTTGAACCAAAAGATGCTTTAAAACTAAAAGCAGATTAATGTGTGACACATAGACCAGCAGACCATGCTATGACTAAACGAGTAAATTTTGATTCTTGGTTTTAACCGAAAGACAACAAATAATTAACAACATCGGATCAAATGTGATTGGGAGTTTTAAGAAATGAATGCATGAAGGGTAAAAGCAGAATGTATGACTTACAGAATTGCTTTCCTGTCAAGTGCCTGTGCTACTATGTGTGATTTTCAGCTTTACTTTATATTTAAGTCATTAGTTAGACCAACTGCATAGAATTTCTCTTGTAACTAATGCAGTAAATATTTAACTAGTATGATGATACTATGACTTTGAGGTGTATTGTCACTTTTTTTGTTTAAAGAAAGAATGAGACAGAGGTACCAAGCAGTCTGCTTCAAAGAGAATAAAGTAAACAGCTTGTGAGACCTTGGTTTTTTTTTAAAGTTGGAACAATTGAAGCAGCTTGAATGGTTGTGCTCAAGCTCTCTCGGAACCAGGATTTTTTTAAAGTTTTAACCTTCAGTAGTGGTTGCTGGGGCCTTGAAGCTGGATATGAAAGTTCTTATTCTTCTCTCTGTTACAGCTAAAAGCTGGGGTTCTCTCCCTCCTGCTAGAATTACATGAGACAATCTATTTTACTGAATTAGCTTTTGCCAAGGGTATGTTTATGGGATATTACTATATTGGAACAATTAATTAATAGTTAATATATCTATTATTTTGTTAAACATTTCCAAAGTTATAGTTAAGCCAGTTTTCTTATTTTTGTTTTGCCTGAGTTTTAATTAGTGTCTGAATAAAATGTGTCATGCTTCAAGACGGCAAGTTTGACCAATCGAATTGCATCTGGAACACGATGCCTGGCACTTGCCTTTAAAATAAGAAAAAGCTAGAGTCGAGGCTATCCTATTAATATACTTTGAGGTGGTTTGATCTGGTCCATACAAACCAGTAACCATGCTACAAGTACAAGTTACAGTGGGAGTAGAGTTCTTTAACCAGTGGTAGGAGTCGAACAGGTTGTGGATAAGAATGCTTGATTTGGTCTTTAAGTTAGAGGTAAAGTAGCTGACTTGTAAGCTTTGTCTATGACCATTTCTGTTTTATTTTGGGGGTAGGTCAATTTGAAAATTTTATTACTATGTGATTGAATCTCAGCTGAAGAATATCATGAAAGTATTGCTGGCAAGGGAAATTTCCATTTCTCAGATTTCACTTCCCACTTCTTGTCCTCTCTCCCATAATCACAATTAGGTTGCCCTTGTTCTCACTTTGCACCCCTTCACACCACATTCAGCAGATCATTCAGTGCTATTACTACTGTCCCCAGCGTGATAGCAATGCCAAGATAGTCTTTCTGACCCTTCCATCATTCCCATAGGGTATTCCTTTCACTCATTTTCATCCTCCCCCTATCCACAGGACATATGTTTGCTTGAGCAACAAGTGATGTATGCTTGCCCTTTTTATCTCCTTCTGTTCCAACCTTCTAAACCCCATCTCTCTGTCTCCCCTTCCCCGATCTGGGTGTGTGTGTGTCCTCAACTGTGACAACAAAGTGTTCGTTTTCCCCTCCCCACCCCACCTAGTGTGCCTCTGGTGGGGGTTGTGGGGGGAGGTGTCTGTTTCCCACCCTCTGTTGGTGGGGGAGGGCCCATGTCTCTCCCCCCACCCTTAGGAGGGGAATGAGCGGGTCTCCCTCTTTTTCTTTTTCTCTTTCTCATTTTCTTTCCCTATTTCTGTACTTGCTCAAAACCTGTCACATGTTCCTTTTCCCCTTAGTTCCAAACAGAGCCAGCAGCGTGAAATATTCACTGATATTTCTCTCCACAGATGACTGTCACTAAAATAATTCGTTTTTCCTCTCTATTTTAATGGAGTCACTTGAGTTCCACATTGCTGACAGTTGTGTCACAAGGCTTTGATTTTATTTTGAATACCTGTTATGTGATATACTATTAAATTTGCACAGGGCTGACTAACCTAATCTGGGACTATTCTGCATTGAAGCGTTGCAATATATTCTGTTGTTATAGTTAATGGCAGTAATGTATTTTGGAATTGATTTTTGTATCTGTTATATTTACAGACACACAGAATATAGCATTAAATCTTTCAAAGGTTTATATTAATCAGATTCCTGCAATAGATCTGAATGTTTGTATTTGGATCCACGTTCTCCATTTGTGTAAAAACCCAAAGAATGGTGAATGCTGTAAATCGGAGACAAAAGTAGAAATTGCTGGCAAAGCTCAGCAGGTCTGGCAGCATCTGTGGAGAGAAGTCAGAGCTAATGTTTCAGGTCGCGTGACTCTTCCTCTGAGGAAGGGTCACTCGATCCAAAAGGTTTACTCTGATTTCTCTCCACAGATGCTGCCAGACCTGCTGAGCTTTTCCAGCAATTTCTACTTTTGTCTCCTTTTTGTGTATTGTTTGTCTAATACAGCTTAGTTGGATAACAGAATAATTGATGCAATAAATTATTAGTTTTAAAGGAAACTTTAAATGTAATGCAATGTAAATAACCTGGGAGGTGGCTACTTTTGTAAAGGTCAGAATAGAAGTGATAGAACTAAAAAATATAAAAAGATAAAATTGAACCCTGACAATCGGAAATTAACACTTCCAGGCAGACTGAAAACTGGTAGAAGCTATAAATGGATGCAGAGTTATCCAAGTTTTAGTTTGAAGCTAGGTGGATGTAGCTCGCTAAGAAACAGCCAAAACAAATGATAGTTAGCAAGGTCTACACTTTTCTTAAAAAAAAAACTAATTTCTTCGTTCACGACATGAATATGGGTGATGTGTAATATATTGAGAGAATAGAGGCATATAAATAGCCTTGTTTGAAGTATTGACAATGGTCCTTGCTGAGTCTTGATGCAAAGAAAGCTTTTGACAGATTAGCTTGAACGTGTCGAAAATAAAACAGAATAAAGGACTGAGGAATGCACGGTCAAGAGTTGGAAAATTAACAGTTTGCCTCCACAAATGGCTGGCGCTGAGGACAGTTGAAGACCGTTTCCAGAGGTCTGTAGCATAATTATGGTTGCTGCCCACACAAGCAAATAGCTTTTAGGATATTTTAACAAAGAGAATTCTTGGGGGAGGAAAAGAGTAAATCTAAGGGTCTTGCATATGTAGTTAAAGCTATTATTTTAACTCAACAGTATTTGCTTTAATTAAATTATTCGATATGCCAATAAGTTTGTGGTACCTTTGTTTAAAAGCATGAAATAGTGTGGCATTGTCCAATTGGTTAAAATTAGGTGTTCAGATTTCTCTTTGACAGATCCTTAAGTGGATTGTAATGTAGTTCAGAATGTGAATTAATACTCTGCTACATAAAGCACTGAGCTGGTGCTCCAGCTCATGTTTTCCATATAACGATGGGTTGTAAAGTCTTGTTTAAGATTTTTCATGTGGCAGGTGTTTGATCCTGGCTTTCTTAATGAGGGCTTGAGTAGAAGCCAAAGACCGCAAATGGAAAGAGAAAATCTGAGTGCTGCTCTTCCACTCTTAATGGCTAGTTCAGTACTATAATTGTAATTTATTTTTAGGATGTGGACGTCGCTGTTAAATTACATTCATTGTCCATCTCCAGCTTCCTTGAGGAGTGGATGGATCGTCTCATTGAATCGTGTAGCCCTTGCGGTGGTGTATTCACTGTTAACAGTATTACAGGATTTCCCAAAAAAGAATCTTTTGCCAATGTTTAGATTTGAATTACCTTGTAAAACAGTCTTGAAAATGTTTGGGTATCAAACTAAGAAAGTAACCTTGTACATGAAACTTGAATTATTTCAGTTGCTCCGTCCATTTGCATGTGCATCTTAGCAGCTGTTCTCAGCATGCAATCTCTAACCTTTATCCTCTTGCTTGTTTCTGGGTCTTATTTTGCTCTTCCTTCCTTTCAGTTCCGTAAACCACAACTCCTCCTTGAGCACAGGCCCTCCTTTGATCCTTCCACACGCTGTTATTTGTCTGTCCTCTTTGAATCTCTCGAAGGAATCGTTGCCTCTTTTGACTTCTGCAGTCGACCTATGTCAATGCCTCCTACCGTACTAAGTCAAGTTGTTTCATCTTCAGTTATTAGCAATTATCTTACCCTAGTCACACTGTACAGATGGCTCAACGTTTGTAGCTTTCTAAACCTGCTCACTGATTCCAGTGTCATTCCCTATGTGTCAGCAACATTACAGAATCTACTTCAATGTAGTCCCACAGAATACTTGTTTCTTTATGGTCAAGTCACTTACCATCTTTGATCTCGTAGAGGATGAAAATATTGATATCATTTCTGACAAAAAGAAGCTTGTGGGTGGTAGTTCTTTCTACTTTATGAAAACTTTCATGGCTTATCCTAACTATTAATATAATCTAACTACATATTACCATTTAAAAACAAACAAGATGTTGGAACCATTTGGCAGATCAGAGAAACAATGAACATTTCAGGTTGACGTCCTTTTCCTAGAACTTCCTTCCTTCTGCAGTATTTTGCTTGTGTATATTATTCAATTAGACATATGGTTTCAGATCATTATTTGATGTTAGCTTATGAAACATAGTGACCTTTGTGGTATTTATTGTCATCTTTCTTTTTCCTTGTTGAAATTGTTTGAGGAAAGCAAGTAAATAACTGCTGTAGCAACAGTTGCATAAGATCCCATGTAACGCAGAAAATACTGCAAAAGCTATGTTTTAAAGGGATCCAACTTCCAACAGTGACATTGGAAAATAATAGTTGAGGCCGATGAACATGCAAACTGTTTCTTTCTAAATTATTAACCAATGTTCCCACAATGGTGTATATATTCTAGTCAGTACAATATGATTCTTTAATTTTATAAGTGAAGCAGCATATTACTATGAATTATACAATCCAAAAGCTGAAAGATTTTGGATATTTATCTCATTCATTCAACTCGCCTCATTCAGCTTTCTGTCTTGTCAAACTTACCTCCATTTGGACACCTGGCATCAAAATCTCAGGGCATGTGCCATGGGTATCAGCCACATGCATCCCACTTCTGGGGATATTGACATTAGAAATGTGTGGATATATTCTTTAAGTATTCTTGTGCTTGAACCCACAGAAACTGCTTCCATACTTCAATGTTGCACCTTGGGCTGTAATGGCACTAGCATTGTAATGCTGCAGCAAGGACAGTGTGCTCAGTGACATGCTCATGGATTGGCTGGGCTGCATCACTGGATTCTTTGCTTGCTCTTCATAGAGCTCACTGTCTCTGAGCCTACCTGGATTCACATAGCATTCCTGCCTTACTTTGCCTTTGTGTGCTTTTTTTCCCTTCAGCCAGAGATATCAGGCTCATATTACTTCGGTCTTGCCTTTTCGTTTAGCGCATAACCAAAGCAGTTACACTTGTCAGGGTTGTAAGCAAGCCTCTTTCAAGTCAAGGGCAATGGCGTTCGCTCAGGGGGTCCCAACACATCAAGCCAAGGGCGGCCTACAGTACCGGTTCAGGGGCTTGGAAATAGTCAGCCACTCACTGTGGTCAGAGTCAGGATGGTGTTCACATAAGGGGTAAGGAACTTAATATAAGGCAGCCCACTACCTGCCTTGAGTCGTTCTGCCTCGTTGAGGGTTATTCCCCTCTAGAACGACAGAGGAGTAAATATAAAGGGAGAAGAAAATGGGTAGCATAGCTGTTACCTTTGGTTCAGGTAGGGGGTGTCCCAGGTGAGTCATTAGGCAGCACTGAGGGTTTGCGGTGTTAGTTCTGTCAGGGCTCGGAGGATGACAGAGTGAGCAAAATTTTGCACGCAGTTGTTTTCGTGGTAGAGCAGAGAGCCTGATGGGAGATGGGAAAGTAGTTAGGTGGATTAGCCATAAGAAATGTAGGGTTACGGGACAGGGTAGGGAGATGGGCCTGGGTGGGATGCTGTTTGGAGGGGCGGTGTTGACTTGTTGGGCCAAGTGACCTGTTTCCCACACTGTAGGGATTCTATGATTCTGAGCAGCAAGTGAGTGGGAAGTATTGGAGAAAAGATGATGGCGCTTAAGCTGGTGGAGTGAAGAAGGTCATTGATCTTTTTCCTACAGATCTTGCATTCCTTCAGAAGGCTGAGAACTGATTTATTCTGGTGGCAACCTCAGACCAAGCTGCTCTCGTCTAGTGTTGCGGCCTCTGCTATTGGCCCTGGGGGAAGAGGAAATCCTGCATCTGCGCCAGTACATCTAGCAGGATCTCCTGGTCCTTCCTGCAGAGCAGGGTACCAATTTCCTCCTGCCTGCCATGTCTGGGGCAAATCTCTGGGACAGTGCAGGATAGCTTCGGACAGACAGTGTTTGTCTAATGCTCAGTGGGCTTTTAAAAATACCATGCTGCAAATGACTAAAACTCCCAGGATATCTGCTGAGTGCCGAGTTACCCCCGAATGGTACGTGGTAAGATGAGTCGCATTGGGATGTAAGGGATGTTGTAGAGAAGGGGACGAGTAGTTAACGAATTAGGTAAGAAAGGGCAAGAAATCTCAATAGGCCTTGCAGTAGAAATGCCTTCAAAAAACTTGACACAATTCTAACTTGGGTTAAAACCTGGCCCTACATTTTGGGAGGACCAGAATCTTAATTGTGAATGTTTGTTTGCAGTTTTCTTTGATCACTTAAGTGTACCCATTGTATTATCCTGAGATTTAAATGGTGTGAAGGTATGTAATATGAAGTCCATACATGTATTAGAACCATTGTTTGTGTATGATTTTAAGTGACTTAGAATCCTGAAGATTATATTAAACTTATCATATACACTAGAAAAGTGAGTGCATGGTGAATGCCTTTCTTGTGCAGTGCAAACAGGTTTTTGGGATTTAGTGGTTAAAAATGTTATTTACATCCCTATTTTAATATCAAGGTGTTATTGGCTGTCCAAGATCTATGCCTTGTCTGCTTTGTTTCTTGTTATCTACTTGGACGTTTAAATACTTTACTATGAAATAGTTTTAACATGAACTGAAATTTTCACAATAATCTTGCATATAGACTAAAAAACTAAGTTTAGCTTATAATTACAGAAGCTTCTAAACATTTGTCAAATCACGATTATTGCTGACTGCAGCACACAACCAGCAGGGTCTTCCTTTCACCAAAAGTAGTTAGAACATTACCACCTCCATTCAAATAACTGGTACTAACCTTTTCTGAAGCGGTTTTTTTCTGGAGGACCTATAGCAGTTGTGATTGTTTGTACATGAGACAGGTGGCTTTAATATCTTAAAAAAAAAGTTTAAAAAAAAATACAAAGTAGGAAAACAACTTCTCAAATCGTTTAATTGTCAGGATGAACCAAATGATTCCATGTTAGAACAAAGTTATTTTGGGGAAAAGGAAACCTATCTTCCTCACAATGGTCAATTCCAAATATGAAATTCCCATTGGAGGAAGTTTATACACCTTGTGACATAATTACATATGAGGTATTGTTATCCCAGGCTTCCTTAATTTCTGACTTCCACTTCCAATGCTATATATAAATATGCAGCATTGGCTTCTTCACTGTTTCAATACAACAGATTTGGAATGAAGGAAATAAGTGAACATTGAAATAGTAAGTCTTGGAATTAGTTTAAACTATGTGATGATATTATAAAACTTTGACGACATTATAAAACTGGCAATATTGTGTTGTTGATTGACTATACACCCCACCTTCCATTGGCGTCAGTGCAAACAAAGATTGGACATGGTGTATTGTGGGCAGCTGATAGAATAGCTGTGGCAAAAAATGCATATATAAAAATAAAATTAACCATGGCCTTTCATACATTGTGCAGTGTCACAAAATAATTACACAGTCATAAAACTTGTAATCTTGATTTATTCTTATTATATTTTGAAATTACTCTTGTAACAATACACTGGAAGATGAAAGTAAGCAGAAAATAAATTTGCCTTTACTGTTGTGTAGTCAGCTTGCCAATCCTTTAGGAAGGATTACTATTTATATTGTTTTCTTTACATTATTCCAATAATAATTACATTTCGGTTGAACTCCTGGTTGACCATCTTGGAATGTTTGCGGTTATGAAAGGGCAGATTATTTTTGTCTCTGCATTACAATGAACCAGCTTTTGCAATTACTACCACTTGTTACACCTGTCTCGTCTATTTCTCTTGGTCTTGTATATCCATTCCATTTTACTTCACATTCTATACATTTTTTGATACTGAATTGACTACTTAATTTAAACTCAGTGACTGTTTAGTTGAGCAAACACACTGTTGTTTGTCCTGCTGAAAGTTGTTCCAGATACTCACATGGACAATGCCTTACTGAAATAAAATTACCAACGAGTAAAGGATCTGTGGGTTGGAGTGATCATAGCATGATAAAATTTCACATTTGTTTTGTGGGTGAGACTAAACTAGTGACTTAAATATAGTGTCAGAAATAATTTTGGCCATGCTGGAATGGGGAAGTAGAATACCAGTTAAGATGGTAGAGAAGCAGTGGCAAACATTTTAAGGAGCTATTTAATCAATTTCAAAAGAGATGTATTCCATTAAGAAGAAAATGTGCTGCAAGGAGGATGTGCCATCCCTGAATAACTAAGAAGTTTTACAGTGCGAAGATTAGTAGCATCCTCCAAGATAAGGATGGCTGTTTAAAACAATATTCAAGGGGGAAAAGTGGGCACTTGTGAGAAAACTAACAAATATAAAAACGACAGTAAAAGCTTCTACCAGTATTTGTCTCTTAGCGTGAGACCGAGATATTCCTTATAGGAAACAAGGAAAAAGCAGTGGCTTTGAATAACTATAAGGTGTCTAACTTCACAACAGAAAACAGAATGCATCCACAGAATGGTTTTTTAAAAATCGAGAGACAAAAGGGAGAAAGTTGAAATTATCATGATCACTAGAGAAAAATTACAAGGAAAAATAAGACTGCAGCTTTGCAAGTCTTCTGGAAATGTTGTTGTGTATCCTAGCTTCTTAAAGGAGATGTCTGTAGGGATAGTGGATGCATCAGTCATGATCGTCAAACAGTTCTGAGATTCTGGCAAGGTCCAAAAGATTGTAAAACTGCAAATGTAAGAGTGCTATTCAAGAAAGGAGGGAGACCAAGCAGGAAATGTTATGCCAGTTTGTTTGTCATGTTTTGGGGAAAATGTTAGAATCCATTACTAAAATGCAGCAGGACATAAAGAAAATAATAATACAATCATGCAGAATGAGCATGGTTTTGTGAAAGGAATGTTTTGTTTGACAAATTTTGTTTAGTGATAGCAGTACTTCAGTAGAAGCACACCGGTTAACTTGAAAGGCATGTGAATTTAGCAAAACTCTGCATGACTCAAGAGTCAGCAAAAAGAGTCAAAAGCACAAATTCAGTGTAGAAAAAGTAAAGAACAAATGGATGATAACAAAAAATTTAAAAACTGATTTAAAAGACTTCTTTAGAAACTTGCAAATACCTAAATTCGGGGTTCATGTTAATACTTTGTTACTAATGTCTGTTGAAGTGAAGGTAATTAAAATGCAGGGCTTTAGTTATTGTTAGAATATCCAACAAAAAAATACATTTGAAGTTTACCCATGTTTGATTAGTTGATTTAGCCACAGGAGGGAAAAAAATTCAAAGGCAGTGTTTGCTGACACCTGCAAATGCAGTACCGTGCATGCTGAGGAAAATGCATACAATTTTGGATTGGGGCTCAGCAGTGAGGAAAGATGTTGAGAGACAGGGCGAGTCCCTAGGAGTGAAGAGGGCCCAGGACCTAGGGGGTGAAGGGGTGGTGTGACTGAAAGGAGGGAGTGCAGCAAGGTGGGGTCAGGAGTTGACAGGCCCTCTTCCCCTCTGTTTCCCTTCGTCTGCGTTCTCTGCCCCAGCTTTCTTCCTCCTCGTCCCTGCCTCTGGTTCTCTCCTGGGTCCTCTGTCCCCTTGGGTTCTGAAATGTAACTCCTTTCCCCAGGTTCTTATTTCTTCCTCCAGTCCTGATCTTTGTCAGTTGAAGATGTTTGTCTTCATAGAAATGAAGGATTCTGAGAATACCTGCTTTGTACCTGGAAGATGAAGGAGCAGCTAGTGGAAGAGACAATGTCTAAAATGGTGCTGCACGTCTGTAGTTGGCAGCTACATGCTGTAAATCTTTGACTTGCTGAAAATTTCCTCTTCAAGGTGGAAAGATCATCAAATTTTATTTTACTAAAGATGCAGGAACCCTGTTTAAATCTAGAATGTCCTGTGATATCCCATCACTGGTCCCACTGTTCGAATTCTCAAAGCAGCAGAGACTATTTGTTTGAAAACCTTGCATGTTTGCTTTCAAGTTTCTTGGATATTCTATTCTTATGATTCTAACTGATGTATTACCAGACAAGTCAAATCTCAGACAGGAACCTGGTTGGATAAATCACCTTTTGATTTGCATTAGTTGTGACGAATTGGTCTCTTTGCTGAAACATCAGGTGTGTGATGCTGCAGGTTTCGCTTTAACAAGTAAACAGAAGGTAATTATACAGTAAAAACACAATCCCATTAATCCCAAACACTCCTTTAAACAGTTATTGTAGAATACCTAAAACACACCCCTGGTGAATATCCAAAATAAACCTTGTATAATACGAAAAACACCACTTGTACAGTTCACACCAGCATTCTTGTTGCGAACATCTTGATGGGTTTACTGCAGCTATCATGCACCTGCTTAAATGTACTCTGCTTTAATAACCTCTTCAGGGTATTATTCCAACATTTCTCATCTGGGACTAACCTTAACTGTTCACTCTAACATAGCGAAGTTTGTATTATACCCTTCCCTTCTCAGCAGCAGTACTGTGTATAGCATTCTAGCGCAAGGACTTAATACTGCTGTAAACTCAAAGTAAAAACTAAAAAACTTCTCTCCCTTCAGCTGAAAAGTTCTCTGACCTTAACGGGAGTTGTACAGTCACAAAATTCTACCACCGCAGAGAAATCCTTATTAATACTAAAGCCAAGCCTCAACTTTTTTTAAAAAGTCACGAGATTTACTAGTAGATATTCAGAGTGGAGGCTCGGAGACCGCTTTGCAGAGCACCTGCGCTCTGTTCGTGACAAATGACAACGCCTTCCAGTCGTGAACCATTTCAACTCCCCCTCCCACTCCCTGGGCGATATGTCCATCCTGGGCCGCCTCCAGTGTCACACTGATGCCACCAGGAAACTGGAGGAGCAGTACCTCATTCCGCTTTGGGAGCCTACAACCCAATGGTCTCAATGTGGACTTTAACAGTTTCAAAATCTCCTCATCCCATGACCAAGCCTCCCTCTCAACCCCACCTCCTTGACCTGATACAACCTGTCCATCTTCTCTCCCACCTATCCACTCCTCCCACTTTACTGACCAATCCCCACCATTGCCTACCTGCACTCACCAACACCATCGCACCTACCTTCCTTAGCCCCACCCCTCCTCTCTCCTTATTCAGAACTCCCTTCCCCCTCCCCCATTTCTGAAGAAAGGTCCTGATCCAAAATGTCAACTTTCCTGCTCCTCTGATGCTGCCTGGCCTGCTGTGCTCCTCCAGCTCCAAACTGTTACCTCTGACTCCAGCATTGGCAGTTCTTAACTGTATCTTTACCAGTACGTTGCTATGAATTGGAGTATATTAGACATAAGGAGAGACTGGGCAACCTTGAATTATTTCTGCTGAAGCGATGGAGGCTGTGGGGTAGCCTGAGAGAAGTCAATAAAATTGAGATGCATGGATCAGATGCCAATCTTTTTCCCAAGGTGTACATGTCAAATATAAGGCAGCGTAAGTTTAAGGTGAGAGGGGAAAAGTTTAAAGATGATGTGCAAGGAAATTTTTATTATAGAAGTTGGTAGGTGCAAGAAATGCACTGCCATGGGAAGTGGTAGAAGCAGATTGGGTAGCAAAGTTTTTAAGAGCCAATTAGACTGACACACGAGCAAGCAGGGAATAGAGCGTTACGGATCATATGCAGGCAAATGGGATTATGTTAGAATGGCAGCTTGGCACAGCAGCTAAAAGCCCTGTTTTTATGCTATACTGTTCTCTGTATTTATGTATGTAAAAGAAGTCACCGTGGATACTGAGACGCTTAAAGTTAATTAGGGTCTTTGAGTCTGCACTGACATAACTACTACTAAAGGCGTGGTGATCCCAATTGTGATCGATAAGTCCCCCAGGGCCTGATGAGATCTATCTCAAGATACTTAGTGGCAAGGAGGAGATTTCTGGGGCTTTGACAGAGTTCTTTGTATCTCCTTTAGTTGCAGATGAGGTCCCAGAAGACTAGCCAGTGCTGTTCCTCCACTTAAGGGCAACAGTGATAATCCAGGAAATTATAGGCCAGTGAGCCTTCGATCACTGGTAGGGAAATTATTAGAGAAGATTCCTAGGGACAGGATTTACTTGAATTTGGAAAAGAATGGACTTATTAGGGATAGTCTGCATGGCTTTGTGCAAGAGAGGTTTTTTTTATCCCTTGAAGTTTAATAACTTCAGACACACTGCAAACCTACTGTTTACTAATTTGAAAACTAGAAACTCGTACATTTTATAATATATAATCCCACTATATACATCACACTGTAAAATGTTAAAGCTAGTAATAATTGGTGTAAGTCAAGAATTCAGCCTCCAATGCTTTAATCTCCTTCCACAAAATAAGCAGTTGATTAATGTGAACAAAATCTTTTTTTGTGATTCCGTCAAAATCTGCTGTCAACTTGTTCCCCTCTATTGTTGCTTGTTTGAATGGTTGACCCTGACAAGATGAAGAGGTAGTTTTCACAGCAGCAAATGGACAAGGGAAGTCTGAAATTTTTTTGGGCAGTCAATGCTTTCTCCCTGAGATGGATTTGAAAGCATTGACTGATGGATCAGTACCAGATGCAAAGCAAATGCTCCTCCCACACCTTTACACTCTGAAGCTATACTTCTGCAGTACTTCTGTGCATGAAGATCCGAATACAGTTTGAAGATGATTTGGAATCTGTACTTAACAGTCCGGAGTTTACAGGATATTTCCAAATTGTAAGAGAAAAACTTAGATCTCCAGTGTCTGTCATATACTTGGTAAGTGGAAGACATATATACCTTGGTTCAGTTGCAGGAAGTCGTGGTTAGTTGTTAGGAGCAACATATAAAAGGAAGATTGGTGGGAGAAAATGGGGAGTATGCAGTGGGATGTTTCAGTGGTTGACATAGGGTCCTTTTAAATTATGAATATGGTAAAATTGGACAATCAAATTGTAACCTCTGTCATCTGATTTTAAAACTTGATATTTTCATGGACTAAAATTGTTTCTTCCTTTGAAAAAAACTTGGACCTGAAATGGCTACAGGGGTCACCTGACCATTGATTTCATTAAGCTTGCTTCAGTGTGAGAGAAAAACGGTCATAGTCAAAATTACCATTTTTCAGAGGTAGTGAAACTCTAATTTCTATATCTTGCTATAATTCACATACATCATTAGTTTGCATGTTGGGAGATGAAAAGTTTGCCTGCAGATTGTCTTGTAAAGAAACAATAAAGGCAGACTTTGGAATATACAAATAAATCTTATTTCAACAGGTGTGTTTCTAGAGCAGGATGATTCTTTTTTACTTCTGGACTATGGACTGAAAATGAGAAAAATGTACAGTCTTTTAAACAGGGGAAAATGTGCAAAAAGATATGGGCTTGGGAGAGCTCAGTATGACAACAACCCTCTGGTCAGGATGCAACTTTTCACACCAGAGGAAGTGAAGCAGAAGTAAGGAGACCTCCAGAAGCTGGCTGCGTCAGTCTTTGTCTTCTGTGAAGTAGCTGTCTCTGTCAAGGGGCAGAACAAGTGTTGTTGGAGATGCTGAAAGAAATAATTTAAAGTCCAAGACTAAAAGTAAAACTTCACGTCCAACACAACTGGTGAAATACAGACTGGCCAGCGCTGTGTAGGTAATATCAAGCCACCATTGAAGAACCAAAAGGACTGAGAAGACAACCCGTCTTGTTTTCTAGTTTGGGCCAGTGGTATAGAATTATTCTTCCGACTTTGTTTGCCCTTCACACATTTTGTGTTTTTGTTTTTGTCTTTTTTTTTTCTGTGTATAGGAATTAGAAAAGGGGTAAAGTTTAGTGTGTCCCACTTGTAACTACCTTCCATTCTGAAAGAGACCAATTTGTTCTAACTCTGTTTCCTTTCTGCTACCCAATGCCAGTGTACTATCCCCAATCCCATGTGCTTTAATTTCACAGATTAACCTCTTAATGTGGGACTTAATCAAAAGAGTACTGAAAAACCAAATACAAGACATTCACTGGTTTTCTGTGTCTATTCTTATAGTTACTTCTCAATAAGTATGTTTGTTAAAGATGATATCCTTTTCATAAATCCATGTTGACTAATTCCATTAGTATTTTGTATTTGTATTAGTGTTAATGCCCTGTTGTTGCATACTTTATAATAGTCTCTAATATTTTCCCTACTACTGATGTTTAAGCTGACAGGTATCTAATTTTCTCCCTACCTCTTTAAAATACTGAGTTTACATTGTCACTCTATAATTTGGGACTGTTCCACACTGCAGAATTTTGGAAGATGACTACTAATGCATCCACCATTTCCATGGCTGCCTCCTGTCCTGTAAATTGTAGATTATTAGGACCTGGAGATCTACCAGCTTGCAGTCTCATTAATTTCATCACTATTTCTAAGTATACTAATTTCATTCAATTTCCCCTTCCCAATAGGCACTTGCTTTCCTTACATCTCTGTTACTTCTGTTGTCTTCTATGAAGATAGAACTAAAATAGCTGTTTAATTGCAGTGTCATTTCTCTGTTCTCTATCAATTGACTTATTTTTGACTATGGGACATAGATTAGTCTTTGCTAATCTTTTTTATTTGTGCATACTTAGAAATTCTTGCAGTCCATTTTTATGCAAGTTTACTGGCATACTATATTTTTCCTTTTAATTTTGGATCAATCCCCTAGTCCACCTTGCAATGCAATTCTAGATTACACTCAATTCCTAGACTTGACTCTTACAACTATCTAATACTCTCCTTAATTTTTGTTATCCATTGTTTTTCTCTTGTGTTTTTGCACAAGAAAATAATCTATAACTGTTGCGATGCACGCATGCATTCCTTTAATATTAGTTTTTTTTTCTTTTGCCCATCCACAGTCATGCCTTTTAATGAAGTTACCTGATCTGTTGACCCAACTCTGTCTTGTACCTAAAAGGACTGTGTGTACTCATGCTGCTTGTATGTATCTTCTGTTCCCAATCCTGTTGGAGTTCCTCCCTCACCAGGTTTGCGTACAACACTCTTACTTCTTTAGTTCCTTGGAGATGTTGCAGGCTATTTTGATGTGAAAGAATATACGTTACTGGGGCCTTTCAGAATGAATTGCAATGTGCTTTGCAGAGTGAAAATGCTCCTGGATTTTCCCCTTGTGGATTGGCAGTGGAGATTTTCCTAGATCAAGGGAATTAGTAATTTTAAACCACCAAGAAGGAAAGGAAGTAAATAGCTTTCATGCTTGGGCTCATTACATCTTGCAGTGACACCCTGAAGTTTGTCAGGTACAATGCTACAAAATTCAGAATGTAGTAGTTTTTGTTTTCCTGTGCTATTTTATTACCGGAGTGTTATCAGCACCACTTACACTCACTTCCAGTGTGGCCTTTGGCTTCTGCTTATGCTGCCCTGGAAGTTGAGGCATTGGCCATCTGAATCTGCATCATGCTTATGTCTGCAAGTGCTGTTGTAGAATTCTACACTGGAGTGGATAAACTGCAAGCTCTGTGAGAACCCTTTTGCCAAGTTGGAGCAGAACTTCTCCATTCCTCTGAACAGTGACATCAGCCTTTCTAGCAAGTTTGCCAATGTGTCAACTACTGATACATATCAATCCTATTTAGCCCCTTTTTGAAATGCATGCCTTTGCTATGTAGGAACACATAGTTGTCATTTTGTATGCTTAGATCCCTGAAACTAGTTTTGTTCAGGCGGGATTTCATTGGGATGCGAGAGGTGCAGTGTAGAAAGCTCTAAACAAATTGGGGGGGGGGGGGGAATGCGGGGAGGAGGTGGTTTGGAGAGGGTTAGGTAGGTGTACAAAGAAAAAGGATATGAAAGCATTGCAGGGCAATTATTTAGACAATGATACAAGATACAGTCAGCAAGGGACAGTGTACAAGCGTAAAAGAAATGACAATAAATAGGGTCAAAGGGAAGGAAACAAACATCAAAAGGCAAAATTTATGGCTCTTTAACTAAATGCATCTTATATCCAGAACAAAATAATGAATTAATGGTACAAATAGATGTTAATTGTTATGACCTTGTAGCCATTACAGAGACATGGTTACAAGGAGATCAGAGTTTGAAACTAAAGTTTCAGGAGTATGTGGCTTTTCAAAAGGATAGGCAGGAAGGAAAGGGTAGCATTTTTAGTGTGAGATGGAAAATGAGTCAAGGTAAGAAAAAAACAAAGGGAAGAAGACATTGGTGGAATAGTTTATTGAACCCCGAATAGTACATATTCTGTCAGACAGAGAATAAGTAAAGAGATAATAAGGGCATGCTTTTTCAAAAAAAAAGGTACTACATCAGTCATAATTTTTGTGTAGATTTGGCAAATCAAATTGGGTGATGTATCAATGAGGATGAATTCATAGAGTGTAATCTGGATGGTTTCTTAGAACAATATGTTAAGGTTCAAACCAAAGTTCACACTGTTTTAGCCCTGATTTTTTTTTTTTTTTTTTTTTTAAAAAGAAAACCTGACTGGTTGCAAATTATCTCAGCTTAGAAAATCCTCTAGGGAACAGTGATCATAACACTGTAGAATTTAGCATTCAGCAAGAGCATGATGAACTTGGGCTGGAAAATACTTTGCTGAACTTAAGGGTAATTACCTTGGGCTGAGGAATGAGTTGAGTGGAATAGACTGGGGAGGGAGTTTAGCAGAAAAAATGGTTGAGGAACAGTGGCAGATGTTTAAGAAAATATTCATGACTCATAACAAAGATTATTCCACTGAGGAAGAAGCATTCTAGAAAGGCGATAAACCATTGTGGTTAACCAAGGAAGTTGAGAATAGCATCAAATTGAAATATGGCAAAGATTAGTGGTAAACCAGAAGATTGGGAAAATTTCAAAAACCAACAAAACTGACCAAATAAAAATAGAAGGAGAAATAAATTTGAGGGTAAACTAACAAGTAACGTAAAAAAGGATAAAAAGCTTATTTAAATACACAAAAATGAATGGAGGGGTCAAAGTGAGCATAGTCTCCTGGAGATTGAGGCTGGGGAATTAATGGGAAAATGGGAAATAGCAGAGGAGTTGAATACATACTTTGCATCAATCCTCACTGTAGAGGACACTGATAGCAATCCAAAAATACTCAATAATCAAGGGACCAAATAAATGGGGCTGAAAGCTGATTAGGCCCCTGGAACTGGTGACTTACATCCTAAGATTTTAAAGGAAGAAGCTATAATGAGAATAGATGCATTGATAGTAATCTTCCTAGATTCCTTTGTATCTGAAGAAGTGCCAGAGCATTTAAAACTGCCATTATAAAACTTTTTATTCAAAGAAGAAGGAAGACAAAATAAAAGCTAACTACAGGCCAGTGAGCTGAACATCTGTCATTGGGAAAACATTAGCCTCTTATAGAGGGCGTAATACCAGAGCATTTAGAAATGTATATAACAATCAAGCAGAGTCAGCCTGGATTCATGAAAACGAAATCACACCCGATAAATTTATTAAAACTGTTTGAGGAGGTAATTGGCAGAATAGATAAACAGGAACCAGTGGATCTAATATTTTTAGATTTTCAAAAGGCGTTTGAAAAGATACTACACATAAGGCTACTTAATAAGAGAGCCCATGGTTTTGGGGGTAATATTTCAGCATGAATAGAGGATTGGTTAACTAATAACAGGAAAAGCTGGAAAGGGGGCATTTTCAAGATAACAACCCATGACTAGTGGAATGCCACAGGAGTCTGTGCAGGGCCGCAATTATTTAATATACATGTATAATCTTAATAACTTGGATAATGAAAGTGAATGTACTATCATTAACTGTGCAGATGACATAAAATAGGCTGGAGATCAAGTAGTAAGGAAGTCACTGAGTCTGCCGATTGACGTAGACAGGTATAAAAGCTTGGCATTTGAAATAGTTTGTAGAAAATATAGTGTTATATACTTTGGTGGGAAGAGCTGAAGACTTAAAGCAAAAAGGTGAAGTTCAGGGTGGGGGATTTGGGAGTCCTCGTGAACAAATTACAAAAAGCTAGTGTCCAAGTTTAGCGCTAGTAAGGAAGGCAAAAGAACTGTTGGCCTTTATTTCACAGGTCATGGACAATAAAAATAGGGAGATCTTGCTAAAACTATCAAAGACTTTAGTCAGGTCATACCTAGAATACTGAGAGCAGTTTTGGCCCCCTTATCTGAAGAAGGGTAGACTAGAGACTGTAGTTCAGAGAAGGTTCACTAGGTTGATTCCAGGTATTGGAGGATTTTGGTATGAGATGTTGAATACTTTGTGCTTGTGCTCCTTGTCATTCAGAAGGATGAGAGGAGACCTTGTTGAAATACAAGATTCTTATGGGGCTTGAGAGGGTAGATGCAGACAGCTTTTATCCCCTTGCGGGACCCGAGGGCATAAACTCAGAGTAAGGAGTTGCCAATTTAAGACAGTTGGGGAGGAATTTCTTCTGAGTGTAGTGAATCTGTAATTCTTTACTGCAGGGGGCTGTAGAGGTTGGGTCATAAAGTATGTTCAAAGCTGTGATAGACAGATTCCTAGTCAGCAAGGGAGTCAGAGTTATGAGGAAAAGGTTGGAAAGTGGATTTGAGGCATAAGTCAATCAGCCATGATCTCATTGAATGGTTAAGCAGATTTGATGGGCTGATTGGCATATTTCTGCCCCTACATTTTTATTTTTATGATCTTGCTGGGGTAAAGGATACCAATTCACATAGGAGAAAGATAAAAAGCAGAGTACCGCAAATACCACTGTTAGAACTGTAATTTGCATTTGTGGTTTGGATTTGAATAAGCAATTGAATAAGAATCTGCAGTCAATACCAAACTCATGTTTTTCCACTCTAATTTTAGATTAAAATTCATTGACAAAGGATTTCTGAATTATCTCATAGAACGATATTTAAAACTTTTTAATTACTGTTTTGGGCAGAACAAGCAACAATGCCACTGATGTACCAGCAAGCTGAACTGTTACCAGAAATATCAAAAGTAACAGCTAGGATTCAAAAATGCAGCACTTCCTAACCAGTCGTGCAAGTGTGAAAACATAGTCTCTGTCAGACCATCCTCTAACTGCCCATTGCTGTATGTGATCCATTTGTTGCACTGTGCAACCCCTTGATCATTGTAACACAACCACTCTTGAAGATACTTGTAAAAGAAATTGCTGTTTATCAGCAGTTTTATCATCGGCTCATTCCTGGTTACTGATGGTCACAACCCATGTATCTTGCAGTGTGAAGAAAATTCATCAATAACCTTTTGTATTCACAGACGACAGCAGGTTTTCAAGTCTCGCATTCATAGCCAGACCCTGACACCATTCGCACTGATAATGCAGGCTGATGTGTGCCCCAGCATTCTGTTTATGTGACAGCCAGAAATATTTGACTGTTCTTTGCTGATTTGGAGAAATTGCTGCTGATTTTTGTTTCTTATTACAAACTGGTTGGAAGAGATGGTGATCTGATGACAATGTCACCGGATGAGTATCTGAGTCCAGGCTGGCTCTGGAACATGGATTCAGATTCAACAACCGTAGAATTCAAATTAACAAAAAGCAATCTGGAATTGAAAGCTACTATTGGTAATGGTGATCGTGGAACTAAAATACACGTGGCTCGTTAATATATTCAACTAAAGAAATCTACCATCCTTGTTTTGTCTGGTCCAGTAATGGGGTTATCTTTTAATTGACCCCTCAATTGAAGGGTAATCAGAGATGAGTGACAAATGCTGACCTTGCCAATCATATCCATATCCCAGAAAAGAATAATTGAAGCTGCTGAAAAGCAGCACAATAATTTTCAACCTAAATAATGGTGTTGTCATTCACAGCATCAGTTTTTTGCCAAAAGTGGCCCCTCTTCAGCCTAATGCTCAACTGCACCATCTTAGCTTGTGCAACATGTTTTACTGTATTTCCTAGAAGATCCAAACAACATGGCTTCAGCTGCTGTAAGGTCTTGAGTATTCAATGTAACTTTAATTGTAAGACTTAAGTCAGTAGACTGAGTTGACAGTGTTCATTTAAAGGTTGGCCTGTTCCTGACTAGCCATGAGGCCAATCAGGGTATGAGTGGGTTTTTGCAATTTTCACATTATTTATTAAATTTATTACAAGGGAGCCATATTCAATAAAAGCAGTGGATCAGTTGATTTACGTAGGGACGTAGCTTGTGACTTCTGGTTGTCTGGCACGTGTTTTTGTTCTGTGCTGTGGACTGAAGATCTTTTTCTGACATCTGTTACTGTGCATCTTGATGGTACTTATGATGATGGATCATTAACCCTAGTTAGTCACTATCCGAAGCGTTGGGTTGCCAATGCATCAATAACATATAATCAACCTGGTTGTTTGTGCCCAATTTCTGATTGCTTTTCTCAGGGTGCTGATTATCTTAATGATTTCATTTCCTATTGTCTCTCTTTTTTGATTGGCCCCTCGGATTCAGACACTTTGAAACATGTTTTTCCTTTCTGCTCTTCTCTGTTAATACAGAGCTATAAAGTTAGTAAATGAGGATAATGCAGCACCGCCCAATCCAAATAATTAATATTATTCCATTTGTCTCATTGTTACTTCAAACTGTTCTGGAGCATTCCCGAGTCTGTCAGTATGTTTCAGTTAAAATAGACATTTCCTGTTGTGTTATTTCAGTTGCTGCTGTTATCTGGGACAATTTAATTTAAAAGTCACTACCTTCTTTGGTTCTCTATTGAGGTGGGAATTACCAGGAATAAAATCTTTAACACTGTGAAATCTGTACAAGCTAAGTTTCTAAGAAGAAATCATTACATAAAAGAATTTTGATACTTAAACTTTAAAATTAAGTATATAGACCTGTAGCGCATTTCTGGAAAATAACCAAAACTGTCTTCAAACTAAAGTTGTTCCATTTCATATTGGTGTTACAATTTATAACAGCCATTTTAAAAAAAAGTTTCTTCTGGCCCTGAGTTTGATGCCCTGGAGCCATAAAATTTGTAATAAAACCCTAAACCCTATCACCTTACTTTTGATCTGGACCATGTGGCCATTCTCACAACAAAGTGTCTTGCTTTGACCACATTTAACAATATGATATTAATACCACACTTGATCGTTTACACGTGTTGAAATGTAAACAGTCCTTCATTGTCAATTAGCAGCTTGCTTATCAATGACTCCCACAACTTGGGCATATTAATTTCGATGCTGACCAAGCATGAGGTTGTACGTTATTTCGTCCCCCCCCCCCCCCCCGCCCCGGAAAGTATCCGTAAGAACAGGAGATAGCCTAATTCTGCACCTCTATTTGACCCAAAGAATCTGTTCCACCATTCAATCATGGTGATATGTTCTGTGGTAATGAGTTTCACAGATTCATCACTCTCTCTGACTGAAGAAATTCCTCCTCATCTCAGTTTTAAGTAGTTGTCCCTTCACACTGAGGCTGTGCTTTTGTGTCCTAGTCTCCTACTAGTGAAAACGTCTTCTACTTATCCACTGTATCCAGGCCTTTCAGTACTCTTTAGGTGTCAAAGAGCTATCCCCCTTTATCCTTCTGAACTCCAAGTACGGACCCAGAGTCCTCAACTGCCCGTCATACATCAAGGCCTTTGTTCCTGGTAGCATTCTTGTAAACTTCCTCTGGGCCCCCTTCATGCCAGCACATCCATCCTTAGATATGGGGCCCAAATCAGCTCACAGTATTCCAAATGTGGTCTGGTAGAGTCTTATACAGTCTCATCTGTACATCTTTGCTCTTGCATTCTAGCCCTCTTGAAATGAATGTTAACACTCCATTTTGCCTTCCTAACGTCAGCTGAACTTGCATGTTAATCCTGAACTAGGACTCCTAAGTCTCTTTTGCCTCTCTGGACCCTTTCCCGATTTAGAAAACAGCCTGTGCCTCTATTCTTACTACCAAAGTGCATAACCTCACACTTTCCCACATTGGCCAAAGAATGGCAAGTGGAATACACTCTCCTAGCTTGTCCAAGTCTTTCTACTGCCTCCCTGCTTCCGCAACACTATCTGTCCCTCCACCTATCTTTGTTGCTAAGTTTGCAGACAACACAATGCCCTCAGTTCCTTCGTCCATATCATGAATATATAATATGAATAGTTTTGGTTCAAACACTTACCGCTACGGAACACCACTATAATCACTGGCTACCATACTGGAAAAGACACCTTTTATCCCCACTGTTTACCTTCTGCCTGTCAGCCGATCCCCTATCCATGCCAGTGCCTTGCCCCTAAATACAATGGCCTGTTAGCTTACTTAGCAGCCTGTTATTATCACATCTTGTCAAAGGTCTTCTGGAAATCCAAATAGATCACGTCCACTGGCTCTCCTTTGTCTAACTTACTTGTTACCTCACATAATTACATCAGATTGTCAGGCATAACCTCCCCTTTATGAGGCCATGTTGACTCAGCCCTATTTTACCATGCAGTTCAAATACTCTGCAATCTCTTCCTTAATAATGAACTCTAAAATCTTACCAGCGACTGAGGTCACGCTAACTGGCTAATAGTTTCCTCTCTTCTGCCTCCTTCCCATCTTAAACAGGAGCATTACATTACCCATTTTCCAGTCCTGTGGAACCCTCCCTGGCTTCAGTGATTCCTGAAAGATCACCCCCAATGCCTCCACAGTCTCCTCAGTTATCTCCTTCCGAACTCTGGGCTGTAGTCCATCTGATCTGGATGATTTATCCACCTTCAGACCTTCAACTTCCCCAGCACCTCTTTGTCACGGCCACTGCACTTATCTCTGCCCCCGACATTCTTGACATTTCGGTGTGCCACTGGTGCCTTCTAGTGAGAAGACTGATGCAAATTACCTGTTCAGTTCCTCCGCCATTTCTTTGTTCCCCATTAGTACTTACGTAGCCTTGTTTTCCAGCGGTCCAATGTCCACTGTGGCATCTCTTACCTTTTTGTTAATTGAGAAAAACTTAATCATCTTTTGTGTCACTAGTTAGCTTACTTTCACATTTCTTCATCTCCATGCTTATTGCTTTATTAGTTGTCCTTTGCAAGTTTTTGAAGGCTTCCCCAGATCTTCACCAGATTGTAAGCTGTTTCTTTTGCTTTTACACTGTCACTGACTTCCTGTGTGAGCCATGGTTGTCTTGTCTTCTCCTTAGTATGTTTCTTCTTTCTTGGGATGAAATTTTTCTGTGCCTCCCAAATTACCCTCAAACTTCTGCATTTGCTGCTCACCACCTTACCTGCTAGCTTCTTCTTTCAGTCGACTCTGGCCAGCTCCCCATTCATGGCTTTGTAGTTACCTTTACTCAATTGTAATAATGTTACATCTGATTCCAGCTTCTCCTTCTCAAATTGTAGGGTGAATTCTATCAGATTATAGTCACTGTCCCCTAGGTGTTCCTTCACCTTAAACTCCCTAATCAAGTTTGTGGGTCCCTGGTGTCTGTGAACCCCAAAAACTGGTGTTTAAACTAAACGTTCGCACAATTTAGTTGGTTTGTTCTGTATAATTATGTGTAATAAGGCAAGCTTCTGTTTCAGTCTCATGATTTGTCCAAGCATGCAATTGTATTTTCAAAGGTTATTTGTGTGTTGGATGAGGAAATCTAGTATTGAAAGCATAGTGAATGACTGATTAACAAAGTATTTTATTATTTCCTTTTGGTGTATATAGAGCTATGCTGCATTTTCAAAAAAAAAATGTCAGCAGTGATTATTCCTGGAAACTATTCTAGTTAGCTCATAATTAGTCACAGAATTCTTGTAAGTTTGAATAAAATCTTGGTCAACCTTTGGAGAGGTTCAGAAGGTGTTTTCATTCACAATCTCAGAAGCTTGCAACTTGATTTTGTAAGGGGTTGCAAATGACTGAAGCTGCAAATTTTAAAAATGTTCTGTAAATTATCAAAGGGAATTTGAATCGGATTAAGCTTTACAGGAAAATTATGCACTTGTTATCCCTTTATATTTAGAATTTAGAATTTATTGTCATGTGTAATTTTACAAGTAAAATACGAGAGAAGTGTTATGTTGCCTTACTGTGGCACCTGTATTAATGATGGTAACTTACTTAGAAACCTTTCTCACAGGATCCCTAGAGTGTGGAAAGAAGCCATTTAGCCCATCGAGTCTGCACCAACCCTCTGAACAACATCCCACCCAAACTCAGCCTCTCCACCCTCTCTACATAACCCTGCATTTACCATGGCTAATCCACCTAGCTTGCACGTTTTTGGACCGTGGGAGGAAACTAAAGCACCTGGCAGAAACCTAGGCACCCATGGGGATAATGTGCAGCTTTCACACAGTCACCCAAGGCTGGAATCAAACCGGTCTCTGGTGTTCTTGGTGCTGAGAGGCTAACCACTGCACCACCGTGCTGCCCTTTATGTTGCATTGTTTCTCAAAACAGTTGACTATAACAATGATTTCTTTTTTTCTACAGTGCTGTTGGCCTAAGTGTGATGTGGGTGAACTACTCTTTGTATGTTCAGGATGCGGTTTAATAGAATCTTTGTGCTTGAAAAAATAATTACTTGGAAGTATTTTCATATGTATTACTTTACCATCTGTATAACTGGGATAAGGGTTGGTTTCTACAGCCTGCAGAACTAGGAGTGTGATTTAACCATATCATGACATGGATACACTTTTTGTATGGTATAAAGTACTATACAGTACATTATGCCTTCCATTTTCTCCCCCATTCTTAAAATACAAGCTAGACTAATTAGACTTAAAATTTGCAGTTTTTAATTTTAATACAAGCCAAAACAAAACTCTGCCTGTTCTTAGTTGCTGTATGACAGTTTGAATAAAACATGTTTATTATTTAGCGAAATGTATCATGAAACTCAACTTGAGCTTTTGAATCCAGGTTGTTGACTGTACAGTGCATGGTGGTAACCCATAGCAAGCATTTTTTTTTTGTCACTAAGCATGGTTGAAATGAAAAATGAATAGGTGGCATGGAGTGTGGACAAGGCTAGGTCCATAAATTTTAACTGGAGCAAAATTAAAACTCAGTACTGGTACATCAATTCTGAAGGAACCTGTACTCCAAATAAGAATTGTGAATTAATGCCGGTCTTTTCCCTGTACTCCTCCTGCACATTGGTTCTATTTAAATAATTATTCAATGCCCTTTTGAATGTTTCAATTCCATGCTACTTGTGTGAAAGAGTTTTTTTTTAACCAGGTCCCATTTGTTTCTTTTGCAAATTGTTCTTGATCCTTTTTGAGTGGAAACCATTTCTCACTATCAGCTCTATCCAGTCCCCTCATGATTTTGAAATTGTCTATCAGATCTCCTCTCAGCTGCCTTCTGTCTAAGGAGAACAGTCCAAACCTCCTTTCTATCCTCATAACTGAAGTTTCTGACAAAACCCTTATATAATTTCCCTGCTCTTGTACTGTGTCTCTATTAATAAACTAAGGATATTGTATGTTTTATTTACTCCACTCTCTGGCCCCTTCAGTGACCTGTGCACATATACACTCGGGTCCCTCTTGCCTGCACATCCTATTTTGCATTGTCACTCCGTGTACTTCTGACCACATTATTTCACACTTATCCACATTGAACATTCTCTGCCACTTTTCTGCTTATTCCACCAACAGTCCAATGTCCTTTTGAAGTTCTCCTCACAGTTTACAAAGCTTCCAAGTTTTGTATCGTCCACAAACTTTTAATTGTGGCCTGCACAACAAGCTATGGATCATTGGTATATATCAGGATTAAAGGGTTCCAATACTGAACACTGGGGAATGAAAAATATCCAATTACCATTTCTCTCTATTTCCTACCAATCAGCCAGTTCTTTTATTCATGTTGCTGCCCCTTTAATTTCATAAACTAAACTTTTCTGTCAAGTCTAATGTGTTCCCCAAAGTCAAATGCTTTCTGGAAGTCGATGTATACTACATCAACAGCATTGCCTTCTTTGATCCTTTGTTACCTCTTCAAAAAGACTCCAGCATATTATTAGTTAACTATGATTTCCTCCTTATAAATCCATGCTCCTCGTTCTAATCAACCCAAACTTTTCCACGTGCCTACCAGTAACCTCCTGACTAACCGTTTCTTGAAGCTTCCTCACCACTGAAGTTAAACTGGCTGCTTGAAGTGTTGAATTAAGGTTCTGGAAAAGTTCTGATGCACTGTAAAAGCTGGCATCTGAAATTCAAGTTACCTGAATGATGTGTATTCCGAATATTGCATGCATGCAATATAATATTTTGCCTGAATTTTATACTAATGCGGTAACATTAATATTGAGGATCAGGAGTATCCTTGCCTTAAATTCAGACATAACCATTTCATATGGTTGTTTATTCCTTCACACAGAGTATGAAAATGCAAATGTTTATCTGTTGGAGCGCCAATATTCTGTACGTTGGGAAGGGAAAGAAACGTTAGCTTCAGACTCCTTCTGAAGCATTGAACAGGTGGTTCAGAGAGGTATTAGTCCATCTGATCCCTCGATTGAGGGTACAGCATTCTCCAAAAGATATGTGCCAAAATTAGATAGGGTGTAGTTCATCTTCAGATTTCTTCAATGTGCATTCCTGAGAGAACCATAATTTCTCTTCCCTTTCTCACAAAGGATAGCAAATTAAGTTAAGTGGTTAGAATAATGGAAATAATCATGAATTAAGTGGGACATATTTTTATGAAGTACAAGAACTGTTGTGCCAGAAATAATTCTGTAATTCCATTGTATTATTCCCTCCCCTCAACCCCAAAAGAAAATCCAGCCAATGCTGGCTGGGGGGGCGGGGGAGTATCTTCCAGTATTGGAGTCATACATTAATTCACTTCCTTTAGAAGGACTGTTTAGTGTCTACACCAAAAGAGTCAATAATATGGTTTTATGCCAGCACCGTCCTTTCATTGTGAGTATGCTTGCATAGTAAGTCCAATTACTCAAGCAAATACACTGCACAGTGTGCAGTGCATTGAGCAACTTCTGAGAAATTCGATGCTGCAATCTATGACATTTACATTTGGGGTCATAACATTTTACCAAAGGGAAAAACAAAGTGGTACTATACAATTTGGAATCCACTTCAAATTATGCCAGTTTGTTTGGGGCATTAGTTGAGTCCAGTTTATTTCTTTTGCAGTGTGATGTGTAGCACCAGAAATGCCTTATGTGGATCGACAGAATCGTATTTGTGGATTCCTAGACATTGAAGAAAATGAAAACAGTGGAAAATTTCTGCGTCGATACTTTATACTGGACACTCGAGCTGACAGTTTGCTATGGTATATGGACAATCCACAGGTCAGATTTTGAACAACTCTGTTAAACTCATACTGTAATCATACTTTTTCACAAATGGTAGTTTTATATCGGACTGGGTTCTGCCCCAGACTGCAACATGCTTCGTGAAATACGATGTCAATGGTAAATGTGGTACCACTTCTGATTGTATTTTAATGTGCAAGTCTGCATCACAATTGAGCAATTCATTGCCGATTCTTGAACCTACTTGCTTAATACCAGGAACAAAACAGTTTATATAAAGTTAGTTCAGTCATTCTAGGCAGATTTTAGCAAGTGTTTGTTTTTAGCAAAGGTTAAGAATATTTCTGATGAAGCTTGAAGACACCTTTTAAAATTAATAGTTAAAACTATAAATTTGCATGTAAGGACATTTTAAATTCTAAAAGGTAATGATTTCATTCTGTGAATGTTTCTTGCGTAAACCCTGCTTAATTTGTCATGGAATAAAATGTAACAAAAACGCTGTTGCTTTATTCATTGGTTTCAAGATGGAACAGTCTCAATTCTTGCCAGCCTACAGTATGGAAAATACTGATTCCCATTAGCAATTTGTCTTGTAGATGCACATTTACAGCCAATGAAGGAAATTCTTGAAGGAAAAGGCTTCATTACTGCAGCACACCACTTTGTAATGCCGGATAAGCACATTGTCTGAAAGGGCTTGTGCTGCAGCTGCACTCATTTTAACTGGTGCATTCTTTATTTGCTTAATTTTTAGAATCTGCCATCAGGTGCATCACATGTTGGGGCTCTTAAACTTACTTACATCTCAAAGGTAATTAACTAGTTTTTATGGAATTTGTTCGTCTTAACAAATAGAAAATTCAAAATGATAGAGTTTTGAAATGCAGAGAAATTCAAGAAGAAATCCGGTACATGGGTATGTAATGCAAGGTTGTATGTTCGCATCAATGAGGTATTTTAATATCACCAATGTGCTGTTTAACACAATAGGAATACTTTAGTGGCTAGTTATAAACCCTCAGATTTTGAATCTACTTTGGGATGTAACCCAGGCTTGGTGTTCTCTCATCTATATTACTTTCCCAACTTGTAACTTTTGTTTTGAAAGTGAGAGTTTCTACAGAAGCAAATTTTGATGACAATGTTGAACCAGATTTAGCAATGGTGGGCAGCTGTCCAATTCATCTGCCTATGAAAAGACTTCCCATATGATATTGAACCTCATCTTACTTTACATAACTTAAAATTGTGTTATCTAATCCTTCCTACTCAGTTGGACCACATTGTCAGTTAAACCACGATCTGTTTTCTTTGTGACTTTAAAAAATTTCAGTACAAACATAGGACTTAGGTGAAAGTAAGCATTTCAGCCTCAAGTCCATCCACTATTCAGTAAAACTATGGCTAATCTGTGTTTCGAATTCCACATTCCCACCTATTGCTGCTGACCTTTGATTCCCTTGCCTGACCAGAATCTGTCCACCTGTGCCTTAAAAATACTCGGTGACACTGACTCTGCCTTCTGTGGAAGAGTTCTCTCAACTCGCTGAGGGAAAACATTTCTCTCCTAGAAGGGCAACACCTAATTTTAAAATTGTTCTCCCGCCAAGCATTCTTTTTATGTCCACCTTTCAAGATTATTCAGGATCTTAGCCTGAAAACAAGCCCAGTTCAGCCCAACATTTTCACAGAAGACAACCCACTCATTCCAGATATCAAATTTTCTCTGAACCATTTTTAATGCTTTTACATCCTTTCTTAAATAAGGGAGATGGAAACTATGCATACTATTGGAGACGTGGTCTCACCAATGACCTATAAAAGTGAAGCATAACATCCTCCTTTTCTATTTTCATTACCTGTCATATTAAAGAATAGCATTCATTTAGCCTTAGTTGCAGGACCTACATGTTAACTTCTTTTGACTTGTGCACTTGAAATCTCGTTCTCCATTTAAGTCATACTTTTTTTCAAAGTTCTTCCTGTTAAAGTGAACAATTTCACATTTTTCTACATTATACTGTCAGTCTTTTGTCTACTCTCAGCCTGTACTCACAGCCTATGCTCACAACCTCCTTCAGTCCCCTCTGTGCTTGGCTTTTTGATATCTGCAAATTAAGCTACCGTGATTTCACTGTCCACATCTAACTGTTATAAATTGTAAAACAAAAAATAAGCTGAACCCCCAGCAGAGGCCCCTGTGGCACTCCTCTTGTTGCATCCTGCCAAATTTGGAGGGAGGTGGTGGGTGAACTAACCTATTTATGCCGACTTTGTTTTCTGCCAGTCAGTCAATCTTCTATTCACACCAGCACATTATCCTCAGCACCATGTATTTGTACATGTGCAATAATGTTTTATATGGCAGCTTGTCAAGAGTCTTCTGAAAGTCAAATATCCGTGCGTTGGTGGGTTTACCCTTATCCAAAGGACAAATTATTCCTTTAAAGAATTCTATGAATTTGCTAAACATGATTCCCCTTTCACAAAACCATCCTGACTCTTCCTGATTAGTGAGTTTTTTCGAAGTATCCAGCTCGAACCTCCTTTAATGATTAATGCTCAACATCTTCCGAAGACAGGCATCAGCTAACTGCTCTGTAGTTTCCTGTCACTTTGTCTCTGTAATTTCTTGAACAGAGGAGCTGTATTTGCTACTTTTCAGTCTTCTATAACCCTTCCAGAATCTCCAATCAGATCACTGTTTAGACTGTTCTTTTTTAAAGTGAAGAGCTCCAGCCCTTAGACTCTCTTGGTAACTAAGATGCTTTATATTGGCAATTCATCCAGCAGCCCTCCTTTGCATCCTTTTCAAAAACCTCAGTGCCATGCACTACACGGGATGGGCATAGCATTCCAAGTGAGACCTATACAAGAACAAAATTCCTTATCATAAATTGCCCCAGTGGATGTGTCTGAACACCTCAATTGCTTCTGTTTCTTGGCATTGCACTTTAAAGATCAGTTGGAGTGAAGCTTTGAATGTTCCATTGGGTATTGATATGTTCAAGCCAATAAATAAAACCATTGTTGTATGCTAGCTTCCTATTTCAGTTACTACTCTGATTACTTAACCATTATTGGCCTGTACTAAGCCATTGAAAAATACTATATTTGGTATATTTTGCAAAGAATTGTCTGATTTCTCCCATGTGACAAACTACAATTTAAGTGCTTCTTTTTCTTACCTGACTTCTGTGGCATTTGTGACTTGCTGTTCCGTGAGCACCAGTGCATGCTTCTTGAGTGAAACATCTTTAGTTACTTTTTGTTCTAGTTTTTGTTCAGTTTTCTTATTGCAGTCAAATTTCATGCAGCAAGTTATCATAAACAGCATCATAAATTAATGATTACATGGTGTGTTTTTGTTTGTTCTGTCTGAAACTAAAATTTTTGCTAGACATATGTAAGAAGTCCTTCATCCTTTTCAAATTTGGTATCTTTGAATACTTAAGCAAGCAGATAGAGCTGTATTTCAACATCTCAACTGCTAAGGTAGCATTCCTTGTGTTCTGCACTGAAATGTCAACATGTTGAAGTCTTCATGGACTTTAAAACCATAATTTTCTGGCTTAGACAGATACACTACCAACTGAGTCAAAGAAAGTTATAGAAAGATACATATGGACTGTGCCTAATGAATTTCACTTTTGCATGGTTGTAAATTTTCCTTTGTAATTTATAATAAGCAAACTTATAATCAATATCTATCAATGATGTACGTCTACTTGCAATGAGCAGTTATACCTGGAAACAGAAAAGTTCACTATTGTGTATAAAGTAGTTTTCTGAATTTCAGCAAATGAACTATGTCATAATATTATATTGTTTTAAATACTTATTCTGAGGGCATTTTTAATCCAATTTTTTCCCTCCGTTTAATTAGCAGTCTTCTTAATTATTATCAAAATTGCAGAAAGGACGACGTGTACCATATTTTTTGTTTGTTAACTTGATACTTGTAATTTGCTAGGTCAGTGACGCAACAAAGCAGCGGCCAAAAGCAGAGTACTGTTTTGGTAAGTATTTTCTAAAACTGCATTTAGTTAAAATGATTATTAGGCAGTGCCACTAATGTACTTATGTTTCCAATAGTTGTATACACTGTATGGTATGCACTCTCATTCTGCACTGAAGCATTGCAAAACAGTATTAATTGTAACACCTGATCAGCCTCAAGACACCCCACAGAGTACAAGTTGAATTACTTTCTAAGCATGGTTGCTGTTTAAAATCAACTCTAATAATGATACTAACTTAAAGTTGGCGATCTGTACAGAGTTTTCCAGACATTGGTAATTGCCCATTGGAAATTTCAACTTGCTGGGTGATTTCCGTGGAATTGGTTGTGTTAGGACTTGCATATGAATTCTTCACCGAATCCCAGTTGTGCTTTTCAAAGAGAAATGTATTTGGTCATTGACTAAAGTATTAATAGTTTATTAATGAGTCTAGAATCAGGATTTTGATTTGTATCCTAACAGTCATTAATGCTGGAATGCGAAAGTACTTTCTGCAAGCGAATGATCAGCAGGACTTGGTTGAGTGGGTGAATATACTGAACAAAGCCACCAAGATTACAGTAAGTCAAGCTTGTTGAGATATCACTGTAATACCGTCACAAAAAGGATAAAAATTGTACTGTTTACAAATTCTATTTTAACCTCAATTTTATTCTTTCATTGGTATCTTAATTTCTGATTATATGAGGAATGTTTTCAAAATTTTATTTATTTATCATTTGCCAATGTTACTGCTTACGTAAGACGTTAATTTTTGGCATAACGTAGCAACAAAATAGCGTGTTATTTAAATACTAATGAGATGATTCATTTGTTTTAACATGTCCTTTGCAGCCTCTGCAATATTCATGTGCAGGTGAGGTGTTTAAAAGACAAATTAGTAATTGAAGGAAAGAAATGTTTTGAGCTATGAGAGATAAATATAAATGCTAATTGGACATGTATGTACTGCTTTGGTCTAGCTCTAAAATCACTTTTGAAGATGTTTTGACCATTATGATCTGTAAATCTAGGTAATTGGAAGCTCAAAGGATTCCTGATTATATTATTTTCCTGCAAAACTCTGGGAATGGTAATCTTGATGCTGAGTGCTGTTCTGATTTTGGGGGATTGATCAGGAGAGTAACAAAAATGTTTCTCATCACTTAATAATTTTAAAATTGATTCTTACACAGGATGATTAAATACGAAATTGCTTCTTGTTCCAATAATCGAATAAAAATTCACAAATGAACTTAATGAAAAAAATTGAATTGCAAATCATTAGCTTGAAAGTTGTAATTAAAATGAAAAGTGTTCAAGGTGATTAGAGAACAAGTGAAACCTAAAAACAATAAGTCCAGCTGGATATGAGAAGTAATTAACAACAGAACTTGTGTTTTTTTAAGGAGAGTAATGTCATTTTCATTCGAGTTCAAAACCTGGCAGGTAGTTATCAATTCCAGCTAGGTTATTCAGAAGATGTAAATTATGTTGCTGCTCAGAAATGTAAAATAAAGGAATTTCAGTTTTTACAAACCTGAGTAGGTGGGTGGGTGCAACATTTTAGCTTACTAGTTCAATGGTTATCTTTAGGAAATACCTATCTTTTACCTTTTCCATTTTGCAAGGGTTAGGCAAGTTAGAACACTGTTTTACTTCATCATTTGAGTCCTGCTGAAAGTATTTAGATAAAAGTGGTGATTCTCATTTCACCATGATGAAATACACATCATACATTGGCTGATATTCTGTTCTTTGTAACATTTAAGTCATTTAACTAGTGTCAAATTATATTTTGTTGAAGTTTGCTTTGTTTCTCTGTTTTATTAAAAGTGAAGTTCAAGTTTACCTAATTAAAGTAGATAATTAGAAGTGATTAGAACTTAAAGAAGTGGAGAAAATTACCCTGATCAGTTTTATAATACTTATCAATTAGTGTTTGCTAGGAAGGGTCACTGGATCCGAAACCTTAACTCTGATTTTTTTCTTCAAAGATGTTGCCAGACCTGCTGAGCTTTTCCAGTAACATCTAAAAGACATTTGGACAGGTACATGAATAGGAAAGGTTTTAGAGGGATATGGGCCAAATGCAAGTAGATGGTTTTAGCTTAGTTTGGGAAACTGAGTCCGCATGGACAAGCTGGACCGAAGGGTCTGTTTCCTTTCTGTATGAATCTATAACAAAGGAATGGGATAGTGGAAGGAAAGAGGGAGAGATTTTACTGTGGGTTGATGTGAATAGAATGACCTGCATAGTGCTCTTCAGTTTCCCATTCTCCATCTCTGTAAACTTCAGCTTATCCAAAGTTCTGCTTCCTGTATCTTATACAATCCCAGGTCCTGCCACATTCTAGCCTGAAATTGCTAGTGTACACTGGCTTTTGATTTCTCATTTGCTCAAAGTAGACATCAGAAGTATTTAATCAGTGTCCGTGCATTCTATAAAAAAAACCGAAAGAACTGCGGATGCTGTAAATCAGGA
>JAHRHZ010000140.1:24927544-25013138 GCA_024137785.1 Ginglymostoma cirratum
CCCTTCCTCAGAACTGTTCTGAGGAAGGGTCACCGGACCCGAAACGTTAACTCTGTTTTCTCCTTCACAGATGTTGCCAGACCTGCTGAGCTTTTCCAGCAACTTTGTTTCTGTCCAGACATTCTATGTCTAACTAGGAAGAAAAGCAGTAAACTTTGAAAATGTAAGTTTCAAATTACTGTTTTCTTAACAAGTTGTAATTCTCATTCTCATTTAATTAATTCACGGCCTCACTCTGTTTCTGCAGCTTCCTCAAGCAGTATAAACCCTAATGCAGATTCTTTGTGTAGCCCTACTTTCTTTGCACCATTGGCAAATGCTAACAATCCAAAAAAGTTATGTTCAAATACCATGATGGAACTTTGAGAAGTTAAATAGGTTTTTAAAGCAAGCTGAGAAATATTTATAAAAATGGCTATGAATTTGTTGGATTTTTGTTGTTCTCTGGCATTGGAATTTTACCACTTCTACCTTTTTCACACCTCTATGTGATCCACCCTGACAGAAATGTTGTTGACTCCTGACTGCCCTCTGAGGTAGCCCACTGTGGAATTTTATTGGGCTTTCATGAAATGCGTTTGTGCTGAATGACAGTTTACGTCCAGAATTAATTACAAACAATTTACAGAAAACTTGTGTTCGTATCTTGAGCAATTTACTCTGGTATTAGGACTGGTAATGAAATATTGCAAATATATTTCACTGTCGAAAAATGTTCTGAAATATGTTTACATGCTATTTACTTGTGCGAGTTATTTATATTTTCCTGATGACGCCGACTTGCATGGTATTTCAATGACTAGTTGGAAGTTGCATATTTATCTGAAAATATCAAGATTTGTTATTTTTGTGAAATACCTTAGTTTAAAGCATGTCAATGCCATTGGCCTTGGATAATCTTGCTGTTAATTTCTTCAGTAACAGATAAAAATTTGTTGTGTATGAGCCATGCTGCACGTATGTTGCATTGCTGCTGTGATTGTTTTAAAACAGGTTCCAAAACCATCAGATGTTCAAGTGAACGTAAACAACCAAAATTGTCTTATGGAGGGGCCATGTGGAAGGAAGCCAGGGCCATACAAGACCGAAATTATTGGTGGTGTTCCCATTATTACACAGACTAATCAGGTGAAAGACAAAATGATCATACTAATGTAACTATCGAATTATAATCAAGCAAAATGTATTTGCGCAACATACCTGTCCAACTTAGAACTGGCTGAAAGTTCAGACTTCATTTAACTAAAAGTTATGAAAGTCATTATGTATAAACATTTGTTAAAAATTCCAGTGTTACATTTCACTAAAATAATGGTATTCATAATCTTTGGTTGTAAATGAAATTAATTTTAGTGATTTTAATGTGTGTCGGTCACATCACAACACAAAGCTGATAAAAGGTGTATAAAAGAAATGGCTAATCTAATAAATCTATGCAATGGTGTCATGAGAACTACAAATGTAACATAGATTAAACTTTAAAGGGAGAGTGATCATCTAAATGGAGCTGAGAGAGCTGAGATTTATGCAGAATCAATTTTGGTCACACGTTTACATGGTGATTTGATATTTTATATATTTTATATATTTTATGGATTTAAGTGACCTAACTTTCTAATGCATTGTCTGTGACTTACTGTAGGTGTTGAAACAACAGTTACATTTGAAGGTGGTTCTCTTTTTACTCTTGGATTGCTACAGTTATGCCTACCATTATCATTCATGAGATTCCGGAAGTGCTCTTACCTCAAACCTTTGCACTTTGTAGCTTGAAAACATATGGAAGTAAATCTTATTTGGACAGTTATGTCAGTGTCATTGATTTTAAAAAGAAAATTGTTCATTTCTAATTTCTTTTTAAGTAGATTTTTCTTATCAACATTATACACCCCCAGCAATTTAAAAAGTTCTGTTCATGTTGTTAACTTCTGACAGAATTATGTATACTAATTATGGTCAGATTAATCTTTGGGTCTAGACTTGAAGTTTATTCAAGCCAATCTAGTCTGGAAGGTTGCTTTCAAATGCTGACAAAATGTTAATGTGTTAACTCTGTATAGACGTCAAATCACATATACAATATGACTACCTACTGATGATGATGTTAGAGCAGATTTTAGTTCTTATTTATTTTGCCTTCAATTACTTTTTCTTCTTTTTTGACAGGAGGGGATGGATTGTCTTGAAGGAATTGAGAAAAATAATTTGAAACGTTCTCAAAGTCAGTTAGCATATTTTATTGGCAAGCCTACATCTGATCAAGCAGTCATTAAAAGTGGTTACTGTGTTAAACAAGGAGCAGTAGTGAGTAACCAGGATTTATTCTGGATATTAAACTGTCTGATTGTAGATCATTGCCATATTAGCACATACTCGGGTGATTCTTTTATACTTTGGTTAGGCAGCTTTGCATTTTGCTTCAACTTTAGATCCTTAGGTTCTTGGTGTCGTGGCATGTTTCAGTTGGATTCTATTTAAGAATTAGCTCTATGACTTTATACAAGAAGCCTTTACAGGCAAAGGCTGGAAAGATTTAAACATTCTACAAGTTGTTGCGCCCTTTATTCGTAAACGTCATTCCTTTGTACCCTTCAACTTAAACTAGAGGGCATAGATTTAAGATGAGAGGAGAAGGAGGGGCAACTTTTTGAGGAAGTGGTAAAGGCAGGTAAGATTCAGATCTAAAAGGCATTTCGACATACATGAATAGGAAAGGTATGGAGGGAAATAGGCCAAACACACAGCGAATGGGAAGAGTTCAGTTTAGGAAACCTGGTCAGCATGGACGAATTGGATAGAAGGGTCTGTTTCGGTACTATATGACTCTGACTGTAAGATAATTCTAATGCAGAATGATCATAACTGAAATTAGTATTCAGCTGTTACGACAGAAGCATGCAAACATTAAACAAAGTGTAATTTGAGTTAGTTACGTAATATATACTCCAAAGGTGCAGAATAGAGGTTTATATACCTGTTTTTAACACTACAGGCAAGTATTTGCATGCAGTTATTCAATACAACAAAGGTGATCTTTTTAACTAAATGATAAACATAATAAAATTTACCTAGGTTGATTGCAATTTGCTACAATTTGATTTTATTTTTAATTGTAGTTTTTATCTCTTACAGATGAAAAACTGGAAAAGAAGACATTTCATACTAGATGAAAACTCCATAAGTTATTATAAATCTGATCTGGTATGCCGCCTTTAATTTTGAATAATTTACAATCTTCCATCATTATTGGCATCTCTAACAAGTGATGATCACATAATTACAAAATTATGGAATCATTTACATAACTTTATTGATCAATTCTTACTGATAAAGTTGCAGAAAACCTTGCATCAGGAAACATTCAGGCTGATGCAAGTTTGCTTACTTTGCTTACTTCAGGTTTCAAGATGGCACCTACAATATTTTAGAAGTAATGGTAAGCGCTTTCTCACAGTACGTAGAGGAGTCTTTATTGGTATAAATGTTATTGCTAAAAGAAAAGTAATATAACAGGATAGTTAAATTCTCATTGGAATTAATAAGCTAATTTTATATTGGCTTTATTTCCCTAGTAAGATGGACCTGAGCTCCTTGGTGTCATGATAATAATGTTGTTGATCATCCTTAAAACCACTTTTAACCTGTAAGAGTGTAGTGAAAACTAAGAAAACGACATGTTCTATTTAAATAAGCAAATCCAAATCTACCTTTTAAAAGGCTGTTTTCATAGCTGTGCAAATATATCATGGTACATTTGTCACTCCAACATATTGTGGCTGATTTAACCAAACTTCTGTATACAGTGAAGTGCAAAATTTCATGCTTATATTCGCAGCAGCAATCATGAGTACATGAATCTGAACATGTTCAGAGTGCCAGAAAACTTGTTATGGCTCCTACTGGAGGAAAAAAAATGCCTTTTAAGATAATGGCATATTCCACTCACTATTCTAAGTGCGGTGTTCCTGGTTAGATGGACTATTACGGGTTCTTCTTCTGTCCTAACCAGCACTTTATCCCTCAATCAGCACCATAAGAACATGTTATCTTATAGCCTGCATCATTTCATTTTGTGGGAGCTTGCTCTATGCAATTTGATGGCTACATTTCCTATACTACAGTAGCGACTATACTTGAAAGTGTACTGTAAAGCACTTTGGGGCATTGAGGCTATCAAACACAATATATAATCATTGTAATCACAGTAGATACAATTATAACATAGCTTGAAAAAATACTTTGTAATAAAAGCAGAATGTTTTGCAACCTGGGGAGATTGTCTGTCTGAACTTACGATAATCTGTTTGCAATTTGTAGTGTGCAGTTGAATTTTCTTTTAAATTTCATCTCGGGAAAGTGCATAGCCCATACTACTCGAGAGACTGATACAGAACTGTTAGAACATGTTCAACAGTGGAGAAAGAATCCTTTCCTCTTTAGAGAACAAATATTTAAACTACTACTCCAGAGTTTCTTAACCAGTTCAAACCTGTCAAGCTTCTGATGAAATTCACCTAATTTGGTCAGAAATAACAAACTATATAGTTTTCCACGATAAAATCATTAGTTGGTGCAAAATTTTTACGGAAGCCAACTAAAAAATCAATTTAAATTCAATTGTGATGAAAGTCTCTAAATATTTAAATTCTACTTTTCTAAATCTGTCTCTACCTCAGACAGTGATGACATTAAATTTCTGAGTTTAGTATCAGTTTAGAGGAATTCTCAACAGTGAATATACAGATCAATTGAAATAATAGCAGCTTCTTTGTTTTCTGATTCATTTACTTTAAGAGTATGCATTACTAATTTGAGAAACAAAACTGGACGACGGAGGACTGTAACCAAGTTGAATTGTCTGCTGCTTACTGTTGCTAAATTTGGTGACATTACATATGTTCCTCAGAGTGCCATCAGACTTGTGCAAAAATGTTTAGATAAAGCTGCATATGTATGCAAAAGGAATGATGGAGTTGGCTCTAATTTTGGTTTTTCCAAGCGAAGTAAATGGTGATCGTAATGTGCCTTTTTCTAGCTCTGTAAATTTTGGATACCTGAAAGAATTGCAGCTCTGATATTTCATCACCTGTTTCTTGTGTACTTGCTACAGAATTGCTTGTGTTATTAGCTTTCTTTCATTTTGCCCCTTGATATCATTATACGTTAAAATTTTATTTACTGGATATATAAATGGAACAGTTTACCATGAAAGTTTGCATAGTCTCTTTACTTGGTGACACTACTTTGCACTATGTATTGAATCAAAACTGCTAATTTAACCACTTCCTGGCATATGAAAGTTGTGAAAACCCACCTTTTTTCATTACAAATTGAAAATTTGTTGACTATACATTAAAGTGGAAACTTGAGAAATGATGTAAACATCCTTTTTAGACAGTAATTGCTGCGTCTGTAAATGTTTGTTTCCTTAAAGTTCTGGAATGTTTGAATGCCTGATTGGGTGGAAGCATGATTTATAAAACAGGTTGTTTTTCTTGCAGGATAAGGAGCCACTTCGTAGTATACCACTTAAAGAAGTTATTAAGGTTCAGGAGTGTAAACAAAGGTTCGTGTTGTTTGTGTTGCCTCTGTTTGATTAATCAATTAATTATAGCTTATTGATCATTCTTCATTCCATCTCTGTTGCTGGGTCAAAATTCTGGTTTGGATTGGAAGATTTACTTAGGAAAACAATGGGGAATGTAATGGCGCAACCTTTAGGTGGGGTGCTAGGGAATTGGAATTACTGTCTGAAATTTAAATTCACGTTTAAATCTTGTTTTATGCATTTACATGACTTGCATGCTGGAGGTAGCTAGCCAACCAATTTACCCTATAGGATCAAAATCTAAAATTTCAATTTAAGTATTTGGTGATTGCTTGTTAAAGTTTAACATAGTTGATCTTGTATATAAAAGTTAATGTGACTCTTCAGAAATGAGTTGTGTAGCATATGATGTAATGTTAAATAATCATTAAGTATTATCTCTACTGTAAATGTACACATAGAAATATAGCAGCAGTAGTGGGCCATTCGACCCTCAGAGCCTGCTATGCCGTTCAGTATGATCATTGCTGATCATCCAACTCAGTACCCTGATCCTGCTTTTGCCATAACCTTTGATTCCTTTAGTCCCAAAAATTATATGTCTCCTCCTCAAAGACATTCAATACTTTGGCCTCCGCCTATTTCTGTGGCAGAAAACTCCACAGGCTCACCATTCTGAGTGAAGAAATTTCTCATCATTTCAGTCCTAAATGACTTATCTCGTATCCTTAGTCTGTAACCACTGGTTCTGGACTCCCTGGTCATCAGTTCTGTCCTTCCTGCATTTGACCTGTCTCGTCCTGTTAGAATATTATTTTTGTATGAGATACCCCACATTCTGCTAAACTCCAGTAAATTTATGCCTACCACTTAGATAAAGCAGTGGAGCACACTGCTTATTGAAGCTAAATACTTTTCACTTGTGTGCATGTACAGACATTGCTACATTATTCAGATTAGACGAAAAACAATAAAGTTAACCAGCAGAGTTGTGATGAAAACAAAATGAACTTCCTTTTGATTTCTATGAAAAACCACTACTTCAGTTGAAACTGCAGTAGAGATTCCTAGTTGGAGACTTGGACACGCATGTTCTGTACTAAGAACCTATAACTCATACATTTTATTTTAAATAAAAAAAGAGGCTGCTGAATTCACCCAGCATGTTCGCCAACATTTGTGGAGAGAGAAACAGAATTAACATTTCAAGTCTGGTATAGATTGTAAGTTCCAGTTTGAATTCTGTATTGAAGTGTAGGTGTAAGATGATGGAAATATGATGGGGCTCTTGTGATGCTGTGGTAGTGTCCCTACTTCTGAGTCAATGGGCCCAGGTTCAAGTCCCACCTGATCTAGAGATATGAAAGGACATTTCTGTTTTGAAATGTCTATGGTGGAAATGTGTGCAATTGTAGATGAATAATAGAAATCTACCTTTGTGTTTGGAAAATATTTCAACCATTCTTCATTGCCCAACCTTCATGTGGAAATTACTGGCAGAGAAAACACAACTATGTGATGCCTGATTAGTGCAACAATGTTTTTGATCTTCATTCAGCTCACTGTTGTGCGAGGTCTTTCTTGGAAGTAAATCCTAATTCTTCTGTCATTGATAGTCTTAATTTTTTGATTCAAATTCCACCCCCACCTCACATAAATTTTTTTTCCTAAGCAAATTCATATATCATCGTAGAATAATTCAATGCAATTTTATCATTTTACTTAAAATGGAATGGATATTTTTGATTGCCTAGGAGCCTTGATATTCTTGCTGCTTAATATTGCATGAGATGTGATGCTATATAAGGGCGTAATTCATTTCATTCAGTCAGCATTGATGTCTAAGTATTGGTCTCAAGTTTTATTTTTCAGTTATAGACATCTTTGTTTCTAGCATAAGACTAACTTCAAATCTGACATAGAGTTAAGTGCAAGCTGGAATATTCCAAGAAAGATTTAAGGCAATGCATTAACTGCACTTTTTCTTTAGTTGATGACCAGAGATTTACATACCTCTGATAACTGTGAAGTAGTGTGAATGCTGAAAATCTGAAGTAACACCGAAGTGCTAGAAATACCTAGCTGGTCTAGTAGCACCTGTGGTGAGACAGACAGTTAACATTTCATGTCAAATGTAACTGTTCACAATTGAAGGAAGGTCGAAATGTGATCTGTTTTATCCTGTTGAAAAGGTGGAGAGGCAGGGTGAGCACTTGAACATTAAGGAAGGTGTGGGGTGTAGAGACAGGAGAATTAATGACTAAGATATCATGGAACAAAAGGCAATGGGAATGATAATGATTGTAGTAAAGAAGCAGTGCACTTTGACAGAGTATGAGTAGTAGCATAATGAGCACCTCTGTCTGAAAACACAAATGTGTTTTTAAAAGAAATTCAGGCTAGAATGTTGGCAAAAATGAAAAATCAAAATTTAGACCAGCTCATAGCGATAAAACTGAATCAAAATGGAGGGTGGAGTTCATGGTCTGATGTTGTTGAACTGAGTATTGAGTCCAGAGGGCTTAATTGGAAGGTGAAATACTATTTCTTGAGTCTCACTGGAACATGCAGCACAGCAGGATCAGAAATGTGAGCATGAAAGCAAGAAGGTGAATTAAAATGGCAAGTAACCACATGTTGGGGTTATGTTTTGCAGAGTGAATAGTGATGGTGTGTAAAGCAATCACCAACTCTGCGTTTGTGTCCAATATACAGCTAAAAGGGTCTTGAATACCAAAACTGGTATTCTGAATTGGAGAAGTGCAAATAGATTGCTTCTTCATCTGGAAGGAGTACTGGGGCCTTGCACAGTGAGGGGAGTGTAGTGTTACACCTCTTGCAATTATATGGAAAGGGATGAGATGTTGTGGGTGATATTCCCAACTCAGAATAACCCACTCAGAGATAGTAAGAACTGCCAATGCTGGAGTCAAAGATAATACAGTGTGGAGCTGAAGGAACACAGCAGGCCAGGCAGCATCAGAGGAGCAGGAAAGCTGACGTTTCAGGGTCGGGATCCTTCAGAACTGGGCTGAAGAATGGCCATTTCTGAAGAAGGGTCCTGACCCAAAACATCGGCTTTCCTGGTCTGCTCTGTTCCTCCAGCTCCACACTCTGTTATTTCAGAATAACCCACTTGTATTTTTCTAAAATCCATGAACAGTACTGTCCTGATGGGCCCATTGTTTCAGCCTGTGTCTGTGTCTCACTGAACATATTTCTGCCTACCTTGATCCTATTTCTTTCTCCCCTTGTCCAGTCCCTTGTGTGGTCTATTGTGAGTCTTCTGATGCTGTTATTTCAACTGTTTCCTAAATGCTGCCTCTTGACTGTGGATCTTCAGTCACACTACACCTCCAAACCCCACCAGGACAGTCTCCAGTCTGTTGTGAGACATACCTTTAAGAAGGATTTGTTCTGTCATGTTTCTTTTCAAAGGAAGTGTTGTAAACTTTGAACTAAACTGTTTGCTGAGCCCAGCAATGTAGCTAGCTTTGTTTCTCTTTGAAAGCAGACAAAAGAAGCATGAATGGGTGGAGTCAAGAATACAGGCCCAGGGTTTGCACTTAAGTTGAAAACAGAATGTTGAAAGAAGCCACGTCTCTCTCTCTCTCGCGCGCGCTCTCTCTCTCTCTCTCTCTCTCTCTCGCGCGCACTCTCTCTCTCTCTCTGTCTGTGCAAAAGCTGATGTTCTGTCCTTTTTGCTGGATTTATGTTTTTAAGTTCTCCTGTCTATTTGCCTTTGCCAAGGTTGTTTATTGGATGCTGCTACATTGGATCACTTAATTAGTAGTGGTTAAATGATATACTATTTTGTCAATTATTTCGATAGAGTTACAGTTAAGCCATTTTTTTAATATTGTCTGTCTGTATTTTAACTGTAGTGAAAGAAATAGCGTGTTTTGCTTAAAGCCGAGTAGTTTGACCAATTGAATTGTACCTGGGACACAATGTCTGGCAAGTGCCTTTTAAAAAAAGAAATAGTTAGAGTCTAGCCTATCTCCTTGAGGGGGTTTGATCTGGTCCATAACAGGTCTTTTCAATTTTACCTTGAACAAAGGTCCAACCATCGCCTGGCTGAACTTGTTCTGTCATAGACAAATTGATTGAAGAGAAATTGTTCATAATTCCTTCATATAAAAGATGTCGCTTTGGATACTAATACACCTGTTTTTTTTTTGTGGATTATGGAGCATCCTTTGTTTCAGACACCCTCCTCTAACTCATTTTCCAGTATATTGATAATTTGGTTGTCTCTAATTTGTGGAGACCAAATGCAAACGTGTTACTGCTTTGCAGAATTCCTCCACTCAAATTTCAGTCCCCTGGCTGCTGCAGTGTTCCAGTGACACTCAATGCAAACTTGAAGAGCAACATCTTGACATCGGCCAGACTATTTTGATTTTCTTTGCTGTGCTGGCCTGAATCTTGTTTTTTTTTCTGTTTTTTGTTTTATGTTTTTTCTTTCAACAGAGCTGTTCATTATCCTGCCATTCGTACTCTCTCTGGACAAATATGTTTATTCTTATCGATAGTTATTACCATCTCTTTGCTTTTAGTTCCATGACATGGTATGATTTAGTCTTTTCAGCCCTCTATCCTACTCCAGACGTTCACTTTCGTTCTTGCTGCACCTCCCCATGCCCCATCCCTAACACCCATCAAATTTCTTTCTTGCTTCAGTTCTGGCTCAGGGATACATTCCATTTGAAACATTCACTGTTTCTGTCTCCATAGCTGCTGCTAGACCTGAGTATTTAAATCAGTTTGGTTTTATTTAGTATTCCACCAGTGTTTGCTTCATCTAATTATGTGTACAGTGGTTTTTCACTTGCTAAAAATGAGGTCACCTCAGAGCTGTTGTAAATTGATCAGATTTAATTCACTGAATTTAAAATGTGTTTTTATGCTTAAAAATATATTGCGGGGCAGTAGGATGATGTGGGTTTTGTATGAATTTCTTAATTGCAATTGCTGTCAGAACTAGTGAAGCTGGGTACTTTGGACACTTTGCCTCAAAGAGGAGGTAATAATGAGTCACCTTGTGCATCAGCTGATGTTGGCAAGTGTATGAGAATAGGCCAATTTGACTGTCTTTTCGTCTAAATGGTATGGATAGAAAAATAATACTTGATCATTTAAAACAATATTTTTCTGTTACAGAGAAATCCTGTTGCGTGATAACTTGTTTGAGATAGTTACTAATTTTAGAACATTTTACGTCCAGGTAAGTAAGTAATTACTCGCATTGCATAAAAGTTAAAAATAAAATATTTATTTTTATATGAATATAAAGTTTGCTTAAACATGTTTCAGGTGAAAGTGAAATATAATTTTGGGGGAAAAAACACATTATCATAAGGTGAAACTGTAATCTAAAGCTGCATGTAATATTACCTGACTTTATTACTTCAAGAAGAGAATTAATAACAACCCAGAAAAATGTTTGTTAATTTGGAAGACTCAGCATGGATTTGTAAAGGAAAAATTGTTTCTAACGAGATGGAGGTTATTGAAGCGGTAACAGCAAGGGTTGATGAGAATAAAGCAGTTGATGTGGTGTACACTGACTTCTAAAAGATGTTTGATACACTGCTGTTGTGAGAGCAGTTATTGGCTTTGGGATAAGAAAGGACAATCGCAACATGAGGGTTCAGAAGAGATTTCCTAGGATGATGCTGGGAATGGAAGGTTGAATTATAGGGAGAGGCTGGATAGGCTGGGACTTTTTTTTTCACTCGAGTGTAGGAAGTTGAGAAGTGACCTTTAGAGGTTTAAAAGAGATTTAGTTAAGTACATGGATAAGAAATGCTTGATGGGATATGGGCCAAGTGCAGGCAGATGGGATTAGTTTAGTTTGGGATTTTGGTCGGCATGGACTGGTTGGACCAAAAGGCCTTTTTCTGAGCTGTATTTACTCTATGACTCTAAGACTATTAATTAACTGCAGGTTTTGAATACTGTTTTTAAGTTTTAACAGCTTTTACATATATGGAATATACATTGAACCTCATTATTTAGTTTGTGTTTTGAGACCGCACAACACAGTGCTGGCTATACCCATTCCAGCATTACATCCACCAATCATTAGTTTTTCCAGCAACAATTTTCTACATTCAAGATCCTTTCTCCACTTTATTGTGATGCATTTTCTGTCTGTTGATCCAAAAATCTGGGAGGTTAACTGGTTCTTCTGAACAGTTATATCCATTGAATGCTTTAAAAGTTCCCATTTGTGTAATGTTTCAGTTTTATTTTGTTTTACTAAGTAATCTTATTAGTGAATATATGTGCAATGATGCAATCACTGAATTGTTTGACTTGTACCATAGCCTCTACATGATCATGACCATGTACTTATTCTTAGACTGAAGGTGCTAAATCTTCAGACCTGTTCTTTCAGGACATATTCATTAAAAGATACAATGAATGCCATATTCATCTTCAAATCATGTTTTTATAGTATTTTGGAAGTTGAGGAAAATTATGTTCAGAGTGATTGTAATAAAAGCAAAATACTGTAAATGACAGCTCTTAATAAAACAAAAATTGCTGGAGAAACCTGTCAAATCTGGCAGTATCCATGGCAAGAGAAACATACTGACTGATCATACTGACATGCCCCAGGCAGTGTAGTGGGGGCTTGTGCTAATAGTCACCATTAGACATAGACCCACAGACTTAGGCATTTCCGATTAATGTACATACAGATGGGACCCAGGAAATCTTATAAATCTGAATTGTTAATGTAGTTAGAATTGGAATAAAAACAGAAAATGCCCTAGAAACTCGGCAGATCTGGTAGCATCCATGAAGAGAGGTCAACAGTTGATGTTTGAGTTTGATATAGCTCTTACATATCCGAGTTGGATTTGTTATAGCTCTGTTATTTTTATAAGAAAGGACTGGGCAAGATCAAAGTTCAATTACGTTTTGGAAGTTACATTTAGGCATGGTAAATATATTTGGCGAATATGATCAGTTTTAACAGCTGATGATGTAATTACCCATTACGGAGCTGAGCAAAACCAGATTTTTTTTCATTTCTGTCAACAGAAGATCCTGTAGCTCTTACTGTGCCATTTGAAGAAGCAATTTTTCAGATTCTGCTCCCTTCCATCACCCCAAGGCAATCTACGCCATGAGAGTAGCAAGAAACAGACCATGATGTATTTTACAATGTTACAAGTTTTTATTGCTTACTAAGTTCACCCCCAAATAATTATTTTTTGCAGTTCAATATAATGTAATGAGTTTGATCTATTTCAGTTTAGTGCGCATTGCTCACATAGTAGTCTGAACATTTTACATCTGTGGGAATTCATAGTATACAATATGAATATGACAGTTTATCCTGGGTTTTTGATCTTCCTATTTTTATTTCTTCAGTTTCTCCAAAGCTAGGTGAGATGATGCAATTCACGGCTTTATTTAAAAGGAAGATAAATATACAGAGCAGTAGATTATGATTAGCTTCATTTCATTACAAAATAATTAAGAACTGCATTTTTGGCATCATAGGGTGATCTTAATTGAAACGAGGTAACTTTTGACTGTTCTCCATTGCATTCCAACTTTCCTGCAATCTTTATAACCTGACAGCCTTTCAGTATTCCATGTCAGAAATTTCCTTATCATATTACTTGCCATTTAGCATCAGAAAATGGCTGATAGTGTTGTCATGGAATTGGTACAAGGTACTTTTAATTTATTCTGGCAGTCTAAATCAGCTGCTTTTACAGTCTGAGAAACATCACTGCTAGTGAACATCTTGCTGACTTAGAACTCTCTTTTATTTTGTAAAGCAGGCTGCTAAAACCATTTTTCCCTAACCCTTCCGGGATATATACTTAAATTATCCTGAAATGTGGCAATACCCAAATACCTTAGCTGGGACTGTTTGTACATTATATCTGGCTTTCAGCTAATAATTAACTAAAATTGGAAAACTTCCATTTAATAGCTAAGGCCAGTGTGTGTCACTGGATAATTAACCCTGAATACAAGCATAATGTAGTCTCTAGTTTGGAAGCAAATGCAAGCTATTGAATGGTTTATGTTGGTTAAATACTGAAGGTGCAGAGTGGTATTCTGCTCACAATACAGTATTAATGCGTACACTTCTTGCTCAAAGTCTGTTGTGATTCTCATTTTTTAGACTGACAGTCCTGAAGATATGCACAACTGGATCAAGGCAATATCTGGGGCAATAGTGGCACAGCGAGGCCCTGGAAGATCAGCTTCTGTATGTCTTTATATTATTTTGTGCAGATGCTTGCAATCACTAACATTACAAGATGACAATCACACACATGAACGATATAAATTTTTATAGTGAATGATAGAAAAATTAACTTCAAGGTGGCGTTCCTTAATCGTCTGTGTCCAAACCCCCCGCCCAGTAGTTATTAAAAACATTTCTTCGTTTCTATTATACCTAGTTCTACTTATCAATAATATGTAGCGTTCTTTTTCTGTACTTTCTGATTCATTGCATCCTTTATCTATCTTTAGGTAATAAATTAAAAATTTCTAATCAGACATATTAAAATAAACAAAAATTAGATGCTCACAGTAGGATGTGATTGCTAGTATAATAAAAATTTGTGTAAAATGGAAAATGCAAGACATAAGAATGGCTAGAGAAAGTTTGAATGTGAGTTTACTTTATGCCAGGGGCATTTTTACTAATGTCTTAAATAGTGCCTTCTGTCACATGGACACATCAAATATAACTGTGATTGAGTGTGTTTGTTCTAGCATGCATTATATATTCTAAACTGGCAGCGTCAGTTTACACAAGTTTAACATTGAATGTTGTGCCAGAAAAGCTCAAGTGGTTGAAGTTGCTTTTGCAAGTTTGTTTTCTACAAACAAACTACGCTGCACATGGATTACAGTATTTCTTCCTATTATTTCTTTACTCAAGGTAGCTTTCCTGGTTTTACTTTCCCCTCGAGATTACACAGTCATAAGTCTTTTTATTGTTTCCAGATTCTAAAAGAAATACTATAACGTAAAAAAAAGTGCAAAATGTATAAAATATTTTTAGATTAATTGTGAAAATTTACAAGTTTGCAACTCAGAAATATGTTGATTTGATTGGCTTTCAAAGATATATCTTAATATGCAAGTCTATGACTGTGTTTTCTACTATTTCTCTGCTCTCTTTGTGAGTTTAGGGTACTCTAATCTGAGCTTTGCACTGTTCTTCCAGATGCGGCAAGCCAGAAGGCTGTCGAATCCTTGTATACAGAGGTATACATCAAGAACTGGTGAATGCAGCACGTATGTGAGCTCTCATGTAAAGCAAGTCTTTTTAAGGAGGATTAGAATCTAGTAATTGAATGTGCTTGAAGCAATTTTGTCTTGTGGCTGACATAAAATAGTGAACATTCAAACCATTCATTCAGTTGCTGATTAATGATAAGAAATTTAAACTAATACTTTTATCCACTTTCTCCTTACTTCTGCCAATTAATTAAAACATTTCTTGATGATTTTAAATCCAGGTAATTCACTTCTATTATGGTGATTCATTCTGAGCATGTGCCACAAGTGGAATTAGGAATATGCCATCAAATTTAAGTAGAAACTCATAATATTATATTCTTGTGGGCAAGCAAAGCTGTACTACCACATAGTTATAGGATTGGTAATATGACAACACTTCATTTCAGTGTACTGACAGGAGCTCTAAGCAGAGCTCTGTGCAATGGAAGAGTGTTCCATCCAACTAAAATGGGGGGACAAAACTAAAAATATAATCTGAGCTTTTTATGATGTAATGCCTTTGTGACCTAGCAATGTTTGGGTGTAGGTGCAGTAATCACGACGGAGGAGAGATGTTAAATGATAGAGAAATATAGCAAAAAAGAAAACCATTCTATAGTTTGCAAGTTAAAACAAATTTATCAAAGTGAGCAGCCGTTAAAAACTATCCACAATTGGTTGTTTGAGCTCCTTCACAATATTTATAGAATCAAACAAAAATGATAGTCCTCTTTATTGGAACACCACAATCTTCAAGAAAAAAGCTATAGATATTCCTTCACCTATAATCCTCCATGGTGTGTTGCCATTTTGATTAATTTGCATGAGAGTTCATATTTCCTCATTTTTATTTATGGCACAGCTGATCTTTTACCTTTGCAATAGCACAGGCCATATATTAATGCTTTGTTAACAATCCTTGTAACAAACTGATGACTGACCTTAAGTACTATTTGTATTCTTGTCTTTGCATGTTAAATGTGTTCTGGGATGTATGAATTTGAGGCATGAGATCATTGTGGTGGAACTGCATTGCATGAGCATACTTCTGTGAGATTGTATATGTGTGAAATGTGAAATCTTCATATATGAGAAAGCATAAATTTGACTTCTACTTTGTGTAGAATTTTTATGTTTGGTTGGATCTGCCTATTTTGTTTGAATCAGATGCTTATTTCAGGAGAGTGTGTAGTACAATTTGATTTTTCTGAGATTATTCATTTAATGTGCAAAATACTTGATTTGTTTTTGTTTCCATTTCTCAGCTGTCTGAAGTTGTTGCATCAGACTTCAGGATAGTGACAGGGCAATTTAACAGTTAATATTTAACAGATCCAAAAACCATCATGTACATTGTAATACATACTGTGAAGACTCTTCGTGCCACTTTCACTAAATTTTTGCATGCTTTATGAATTGTTTGAAACAAATTTTGCAGAAATGGTACACATGTGCTTTACGAAAATAGTCTCAAAATAGACAAGAACAAAGGTGTCTTTTTGTGGTCTAAAGGAAGGCCCTAAGTGCTTTTTGTTTTCCTGCTAGAATTAGCTTTTTCTTTTTAAAATAGTTGACATAGTTGAACGAGATTTTGTAATCTTTATTCTTGATGTATATAATTTAGTGCAAATATGGTAATTTAGATGGGTGTATTTTTCTGAATGTTGGTTCTGATATTTTACCAAAACACAGTTAGATGTGTTTTTTTAAAGCATAGTCTGCAAGGGCAAGTTTTATTTAAAAAAGACTTAGTTGCTTAAGGTTTTCTTTGCTTCATCTGATCAACATATTAATTAGGCGATTTCTGGATGAATTGATGTTGCACTATTTTCGATTTCCTTAGCGTATTGACTCATCAGTCTGTCTTAAATTTGAAACTATCTTCCTTTTGCTTGTTTTTTTTTGAATACTTGCATAGGATTTATGCATTTTAGTAATTGATGATTTGCAAAAATTTTTAAATACAAGAGATGTTTAACTGTTTGTGTGTGTATTTGTGAATGTGTGGTTGGCATATACATAATAGTTAAATATATTCTGATATATATTTTAGTGTAATTGCTGTTACCCACAAGTGTCTCGTGAACTATAATTTTTTTTCCCTCTGTGCTTCTTGGGACTAAAGTATTTTGCGTTCATAGTTTTAGTGCTTATATAAACAATTAACAGTCAGTAATGGATCACAGATACCGGAGTTTCATCTGTGCCTGTCAACCTGGCATGATAAGGTTCATCAAAATGAATCCTCTTAAGTAAAGAGGCAGTTTAGCTGAATTCCTATGACATGCATACTCTATTGATTTATTGAAAGTAACAAAGACATTAGGCTGATATCACTTCATTTTTGCCTTGATACTTGCGTAAAATATTTTAAATATCAATCAGATTCTCAACATCTATGTCCAGAAGAACACGCGTATTTCAGGAGATATTTTGGATAATAAAATGTACTTGGAGAAGGTTTTTTTTAAAGAAAACACTCAGAACCCCAAGCAGAAATGATACATGAACTGAGTTCATGAATGAGTAAATATGAAATTAAAACTTTTGTTTATTCAAAGTTTTAACTGCAGCAGTTGTAAAATGTGCCTCAGTTAGCTTGTTACTTGATATCAAGCAATTAAGTTGCATCTAAATAGTCTCAGTTTGCTGTATCCCATCCAAATGAATTTTAGTACTCTACATTGCTTTTGAATAATTTACTTCAGCATTGTTCTGAGCCATGTGTGTCGATAATCAAGCATTCCTGTCTTTGGTGTATTATTTATCAGATTAATTCATTCATGGTTGTTGAATTCATGAGTTGATTTTTCATGCTAGTCTACTTTGGATCTTGCATTTTGGACTGTTCCTTGAAACATGCTCCCCTGATCCCCGGAGAATGTTTTTACATGCTTAGATATTTTGGCAATTTGAAGTATGTCCAGGAGTCAAACAAAGTTTACTGATCTTTATTATTTGTTTTCAAATCCCTTCCTTGTTCAAGAAGGTTGAATGTAACTTGAGATTCCGTTGCTCAGCAAATTGTTAAAGATCCCCAGAGAATGAATGCCCAATGACTAACTGAAGTGAATTACATGACACTATTTCAGATTTTAAGACTTGTCATCAGAACCAACTAACAACAATACTTAGGCAACTAATACTGCAGAAAAGATATTCCCAACTGAAAACCTCTCCCCATCCATATTTCACTGCTTACTATCTGCAGAATTGGAGTTTTTACAGAAGGTAGTTGAACATTACTCCCAGTTTCCAATGTGATCACAATTTTTGATTTTGCTGAGCTGTCATGTTGATTGATCATCAAAGGTACTTATCTCAATTACCAGAGAATTCCTGAACTGACTAAGCCTACCACTCTCACCACTATCCCCCTACATAGCAAGGCATCCAAGCACACCAATCTCTCCAGATTCCCATGACAATCCAAGCAATCATTTCTTTGACCAGAAGCTGTCTTTCCTCCTGCATTTCTGCTTGGTAGATCCCAGAGAACACTAGATTTTTTATCTGTCTCTGAATCTTCTCTTTCAGCGCAAAGTCTTGAAAACAGAAAGTCTGCCTGTTTGCTCTTTCTTTTGTTTTCACAGTGAGTACATTCTCTTGCTGAGCAACACTTGGGCCTCCAAATACCCATAGTAACCAAGTGGAACAGATCTCCAATTCGCTAAGCATTGTCCTTTCCATTTTTAATGTGTATTAATTACTACCAATCAAATTCACTGACACAAAATTAACTGTTACAAATGTCACATTATTTGATAGTAGAGATTTCAACAGTTTAAATTTTTTAAAGTTTTTCATTGTTTTATTTCCCCATTTTTTTTCTCTGAATTCAGCCGTCCTCTCCTTCCAGTATTTGATTTTCCATTCAATGCATCATTCTTCTTTCTCAGTCCTTGTACTATCAATTTCACAATCAACGCTGTATGTGGCTGAAGCAAATGTTTTTCTTTTCATTAACATTGCAAGCAAATTACTTAATTTAAGAACAAAAAGGAATGAACTTGCACAATTTAATCAGTTAATAAATTTATTGTCCTGTTGACTTGGGACCCAGATGCCCACTTTGCCTCAACTTGCACTCGCTGCAACTTGCTGTCCAAAAATAAATAAAATACTAAGTCTGACTAACAGTGAACCCTGTTAGTTTCATTCCTGTGTGAATTTTGGCCCATTATTCTTGTATAACAATTTATTTTATCCCTCACCAACTACAGAAGTCCAAATGAGGAAAGGTCACCAGACCCAAAACGTTAACTCGGATTTCTTTTCAGAGATGCTGCCAGACCTGCCGAGCTTTTCCAGCAATTTCTGTTTTTGTTTCTGACTTTCTTTTGAAGGCTCAATCAAACAAACGGAGTCCGTTCATAAGTCAATTTTATACGCAAGTCAGATCTTTAAAATTAGTATTAACGCATTGCTATTTGGGATTGCATTTGTAAATAAGAGTGTTCACAGTCAGGGACCCCTCCCATACTAAATTCAGTGACGTGCCTCTGAATATCCAACAAACAAGAAAATAGTTTGAAAATAATGATTGGTGGTAATAAAACAGCTATTGTAACAAAATTAACTAAAGATTTTATTTTCACTGAGTGAAACATGTTATCCTTTTGTCCCTTTTATGCATGACCGTAAAAATCAATACCAGATTACTGAAAATGTGTATTTTTGATATGGTTACATTTTGCACAAATTTTGAGAAACCTCTGAACCATTTTGACAGGTCAGGTGAAAGGTGTGAATCGCATGGTATGCCACCAATTTTACAAAATTAGTGACCCTGTTCAACAGAAATTTGGGGGATCCTGGCTTTCTAGACAGTCTATCGATGACTTTATTTTAGCGTATACAACTTTGTTGTACCATCTGGCTTATTCTTTCACTTAAGTTACAGGCACTAGCCCTCTCTCTTGCTGGCTAAGATGCTTTGCTTCTCCTTTTTACAGCGTATGTGCTTCCTAACATCTTTGCTGATGCTTTGCTTTGTGGTTTTTTTCTGCTTTTGTTTTACAGAGAGTAAAATCTGACTCTGAAATACTGACATGCCACTAATGACCTTGTGTGTCTGACCAACAATCCTCTTTACAGGAGCCTTCTGACAATACCACAGCAGAATCCTGTACTGTCTCATCTTCCTCAAAAACACCAGCCAGCTATAATCCCCTCATTGCCTCCGCCAGCAACACTGCAGACCACAATCCCCAACATAACGAGGAGAAGCGAGGACTTCACAAGTCTTCTACCATGGCTCAGCCAGGGCAGCACAAGATCCCGATTGTCTCTGCCCGAAAACCAGCTGCCAAAATGATAAAGGAAGATTCAGTCCTTCAAGGTAAAAACGGCATGCCGGAAAGTTATTCTGCTCCATTGGATCTGGATGATGTCAGTCTTCCTGTCAGTGACATTTAAAGGTAGAAGTGCTGTCATCCAAATCTGTTTGTTTGAGATTTCTAATGGGAGTAGATCAGACAGGAAGAGAATTATCTTCTTCTCGCATTCAAAACTTTGCTTCTAAATTCACCTCATTAGTCTGCGTAGTGAAGTTCATCTGCTGACCTCTCTCTAGCAGATTCCATAATGTGGCATTTATGGATATGAATCGATTTAGTATTCAGTTATCTGCCTACTTTTTCAAAAAAACAACTTTGTTTGTGCCTAAAGAACAGTGTGGTGTACCATTGTGGTCCCAAAGATATTGCACCTTGTCACTAAATGTACAGGTTAGTCTTTTATATTTTCAGAACAATAAGGGTTTCCTTGTGAAAATATTAAACTTTGCTTTGCTTCGCCTTGACAGCTTCAGGTTGTACTGTGTATGATCCTTCTCTTGTGGCCTGTATGTGTCTTAATGCACCAAAATCCCGTACTGCTTAAAGTGCCTGTCTTTAATCTCTGGATACAGGTTGTTTATGTATCAATATTTGATCTATATTGTATAATGTTACATTTTTAATTTCTTGAGCTTTTAACCTTTTGAATTCTCAATTACTGGAGGAAGTAGTAAATGTAATTGTTTTGATATAGTTCAAGTTTAAACTATTAGAATATTATAGATCTTTTAATGGTTTCCTGTGCAATATATATTTCACTAATTGTGAACTGCAGAAGTTACTGGAGGGTTTTGATGTCACTGTGTATAATCAGAACATTAAATCTTGAGATTTTTAACTATACATAATTATGTACATAGGATAAATATGCAGATGCATTTCTCAATTATGTGTCCACCAAATATATTTCAGCTCATTTGTGCATGAGATTTTCCCTCCCTTTGAGAACGCCCGTCTTAATTGGTGAAAGCTGTAAAGTCTTGAAAGGACTCTTTGGTCTGAATATGAATGTAGAGAGGACCATTATACAGGGGTTGAGTCCATAACATGGCATTTTCACCATAAATTAAAATTATTGTTATTTGTAGAGATGAAATATACTGCATCTGCTCAATCCTATTTTATTAGTATGTATAGAAATTTCACACTTACTGAACCTGTAGTATTTCTGCAGTTTTTACCTTATAGGATATACTTACTTTCCATCAAAATATTTGGTTTAAAATATTTATTTCACAAATACTGTATCCATATTCATACCTTTTAAAAGTTGGCATTAATTTTCATTATTCTGTATGGAAAATTAGCTTTGTTTGTGTACTTCATTCCCCTAAATATGCCATCTGTTTCTTACCTGTCTTTTTTGTGCCTAATATAAATGAGCAATCTGTTCAGGAATTAATTGATGTAACCGTCCTTTTAAATAGCACAGCTGAATCCTTTGCATGGTCCTCCGATGACTTATCCCAGTGCACTTATGTAAAAATAGTTTGTCAAGAATTTGGGATCATTATTGTTGCAATGTGTTGAGGCTTGGGTGCTGAAATGTGATTATTTTCTAATTTGCTTTCCACTACCACCACTTCCTGTGATGAGCAGGTAGAGTCTTGGATACCCAGGCTGAGCTAAGAAACATTATTTTTTAGGAATCCAGCTTGAAACTTGTTGGGAAGGTGGCAAACCTGGTGGAAGGTTGACTAACTGTAACTTTAAAAATGACACACATTCGTGGAGGGTACTTTTTAATGTTGCTCTTGAAAATAAGACATTGTTGGACCTTATCCTGCAATGTTCTTTTACATCAATCAAATAATTTTCTAGTGTATTTTGATAAATAATGGTAGCTTTAATAATTTTAATACTACAATTGGCTGCAATTTAGTTACTATAGTTTTTAAACAAAGTAATAGAATTAAATTGTTTGAAAGATATGTCTAAGGAGTAATTGATAGTGGAGGATCTCTATACATTTAGATTTTACCTAATTCAAAGAGTTGGCTTAATTGTTTTGATAACTGTGATGTTATGACACTTGAGGAAAAACAAAGTACTGACATGGATAGTTTCAAATGCAGCAGCTTTATTTTGTTTTTTGTCTTGTGTTTTTTTTAATTCAAACATGCCTTCGTTTTGAGTTTGCTCATCTTTTAAGTTTGTTTTGCCAAAATAAAATGCATTTTATGTTGGGCTTTGGCTTGATTTTAGTTTTGTCTGTTTACCAGTAAAAAATGTTTTCTGTTGATGGTCAGTTGAAGTTTGTGTTGCTGAATAAAAAAAAAGTCCCAACTGCTTGCCTGTATAATTGTTTTGTCAAAAAGTCATCAAAACTTGTAGCACAGTTAAAATTTCACAAATGACATTCTTTTTAAACTGAGAACGGGTGTGCTTCTGACATTACATTTTGAATACACTAAAGATGCTTTATCCTATGTGTTCTCACTGTGATACTGAAATATAATTAGTTTTAAACCCCAATTTTTCCACCAAAAAGGAATAACTCAATTGAAAAATATAGATACATGATTTCTTAGCTGAGTTTCTTTTTTCCACGTTAGGAAATGTACTGTGTATGACTCGAGATATTTGAAAAACCTGTGGGAGAAATTACCTGTCAAACCTGTAAAATCTTGATATATTTAGTTCAATATTTTATTTTTGTAATTGTAAATTTGCTAAGCTTATTGGCACAGGTACCGCTCTGAAATCGCATGTGCTACTGCTGTTTATTGAAAATATTCTTTGCAAATATATGAATTGGGTGAAAGCCTTGATTTACATTTACACTATTGTGGGGAACTGTATTTAACTACTGGTGAACTGAAAATATCTAAATTGTTGAGTTGAAAAAATGTGTATTAGTCTGCTAACAGAAGCTTTTATTTATCTTTGCTGAACTTTTTTATATAATTCTATAAAAATGTTTAAATTATTTTTGACGGTTATGTATGGTTTGACCTGAATGATGTTTGTTCATCTAAGACAATAAAAGAACCATCTGATGATTTTTACATCTTTGCTGCCTTTCTCAATCAGATGTTTGGAAGTACTCCACAATTAAGCATTCTTCATGCACATCAACCCCATATGTTGCAAAGGCCTTTCCCATACTTGTTTCAATCAATTACTGTTTGGAACATGGAAAATGTTGCTTCCTTAGCCATTTATTATTATATAAATTTGCTCAAGAATTAAATACCCTGAGTGTTTGAGTTTCTGACAGCCCATTTTCAGAGTGCTTTCGGATTATTTAACTGCCTTTTTTCCAAGGTTTTTGCATCCTTTGCATCATAGGAGACAAATACATGGCAAGCAAGTGACCAAATACTAAGCAGTTAAGTGAACATTAGGTGCATTCTCCAAGGAAGAAAGCAAGACCCAAATTAAAAACCTTGTTCTAAGGTTACAGACAGGGCATGCCTTGATTAGATTTCAGATGGAGATATTTACAAAATTTCTTTGTGAAATAAGCTTCCATTCATGTTGTCTTGATATGTGAAGTATAAAGTCTTTAGCAATATATCAGGCCAGATGGTGTTAAGACTCTACCTACTGGAAACTTCTCCCTCCTGAATTGATTGCTTGGGTTTTTTCTGTTACCTGGAGAATGACGTCCACGTCATTACTTTTTCCAGTCATTTATGTAGGCCCTACAACCTCACCAAACTATTGGTTTAGGTCTAAATGAGTTGGTGCAATGGCGCATCTGCTTTGATTTCCTATGAAATCCGCATGAGGATTAAGTGATACGATCTATATACTGTATGTGTTGTACTAAGCATGTGGTTTTTTTGACAAACCTAGCTGAGCTAGCCTTTAGTTAGTGTGTGGCAAATGCATATCATTGAGAAAATGATGACCTTACAGTGTGCATGCACTCAATGTCAATCACTGGGTGGAGCTCATTTAAGGGTTAAGAAGTTTAATTATAGAAATATTCAAGGAATCTCTCAGCAAATGTGCATAACATTGAAAGTTATTTACTGTCAGCTTGGTATGGAATCTACTATGATAAACCAAAGCTGGTCTGTTTTGCATGATAGCAGGTTCCTCCATGCAGTGCGAACTTCTGAGTACTATGAGAGTATGCACAAATCTAACCCAAATCAAGATGGATTTGCTGGTTCCTTGTTAATGTTTCTTGACCATCTTTAATTAATATGTCGACATTTATCATTGGTAAATAGAACCTGAGATATCTGCTGTGTTCAACAAATTAGGATGAATAAAACAGTATTTTAGAATCAACATTTATACAGGATTTCATTGCGATAAACCACAGTAAGGAAACTAGATCGATAAAATTGTAATGGAGTCTATTTTATCTGGTCAGCATGGATGAGTTGGACCAAAGAGTCTGTTTCCTTGCTGTATAAGTCTACCCTAAATTATTTTTATCTTAAAACAGAATTAAAGTAGACTTCACAATGTATGGATAATATCAGCTCACCACCGCCTTCTCAAGGGCACTAAGGAACAGGCAATATATGCTGACCAGCTAGCGACACCCACATCCCACAAATGAATAAAAATAAATGTCAAAGGTGCCAAGTTTTTTAAGGGAGTATCACTTGAGACCCAAAAAAAACTTCATCTGTAGCAAATTTGTCTTTTGGATTTTCGTGTACTTTTAGTTTATTTCTGTAGTATACCTGGAAGTCCATTACCTTTACATGAAGCTTAACCCAGGGTAAGCTTGTATCCATGCAACTTTTCGTGTAACTATGGCCATGATTTTGCGAATTCAACGACATTAGGGCTACACACATCCAAATGATTTCTGAATATTTCCCAGTTCTTCTAGGATCAAGGTCTATGCAGAATTTCACAGTGGGAATTGCTCCTTTACTAGAGTTGCTGACAGAAGTCTTCCCTAAAAGCTTAGCCTTTTCTTCAGAGATAGTAGGAACTGCTGATGCTAGATTTTGAGATAACAAGGTGTAGAACTGGATGAACGCAGCAGGCCAGGCAGCATCAGAGGAGCAGGGAAGCTAACATTTCGGGCCTAGACCCTCCTTCAGAAATAGGGGACGGGAGGGGAAGGAGGCTCTGAAATAAATAGAGAGAGGGGGAGGCGATGATAGAGGAGCAGATAGGTGGAGAGAAGACAGACAGGTCAAGGAGGCGGGGATGGAGCCAGTACAGGTGAATGTAGGTAGGAAGTGGGGGTGGGGGTTTGTCAGTGAGGTGGGAGGAACAGAAAGGTGGGAGACAAGACGGACAGGTCAAGGAGGTGGGGACAAGATAGGCTGGTGTTGGGATGAGGTTGGGGGTGGGGAGATTTTGAAACATTGAGACCATTGGGCTGCAGGGTTCCCAGGCAGAAAAGGAGGTGCTGTTCCTCCAGCCTTCGGGTGGTGTCGTTGTGGCAATGGAGGAGGCCCAGGATGGACGTGTTGTCGAAGGAGTGGGAGGGGCAGGTGAAGTGGTTCGCGACTGGGAGGTGTTGTTTGTCGTGAGCCGAGTTTAGGTGCTCCGCAAAGCAGTCCCCAAGTCTCTGCTTGGTTTCCCTGTTGTAGAGGAGGCCATATCGGGAACAGTGGATACAATATACCACATTAGTGGAATTGCAGGTGAACATCAGTTTAATGTGGAAGGTTTTCTTGGGGCCTGGGATAGAGGTGGGGGGGTGGGGAAGCTAGGTGTGGGGGCAGGTGTAGCACCACTTGTGGTTGCAGGTAAAAGTGCCGGGGGTGGTGGGGCTAGCAGGGAGTGTGGAGCGGACGAGGGAGTCATGGAGAGTGTGGCCCCTCCGGAAAGCAGATAAGGGTGGGGAGGAAAATATATCCTTGGTAGGATGGGGTCAGATTGCAGGTGGCAGAAGTGGCGGAGAATGATGCGTTGAATCCGGAGGCTGATGGAGTGACATGTGAGGACAAGGGGAATTTTGTCTTTGTTTTTTATTGTGGAGAGGGGGTGTGAGGGCTGAGGTACAGGAAACGTGAGAGATGCGGTTGAGGGCGTTTTTGACCACTGTGGAGGGGAAATTGCGGTCCTTGAAAATCGAGCTTGTTAAGCATTTAAAAGGAAATCTCTTGAAGCTTTATTTCTTAAAAACTCAGTAAAATACAAGCCTTGAGAATAAGACGTACTATTTTCAGTGTCTCAAGGCACTGACAACACTGCTACGTCAGAAAGTGAGGATTTGGAGATTCTCCACTTGTTGCTTGTAGGGTCATCAACCATGTAATAAATACTGTTTCAAGAACTGTGCACAATTGTCCTTTTGCATGAAATTTAAATTTTACTCAAATTCAGTTGTTAGATTTCTGCATGTCATGCTTCCTTTCAAATCCTTAACAATGGTATAAATTGATTATCTTCTTTTGGGAGAAGCTACCTAATCTAATTCAGAGATAGTAGGAACTGCAGATGCTGGAGAATCTGAGATAACAAGCTGTAGAGCTGGATGAACACAGCAGGCCAAGCAGCATCAGAGGAGCAGGAAGGCTGACGCTTCGGGCCTAGGTTAAAGAGGCGGGGACGAGCTGGGCTGGTTTTGGGCTGCGGTAGGGGGAGGGGAGATTTTGAAGCTTGTGAAGTCCACATTGATACCATTGGGCTGCAGGTGAGATGCTGTTCCTCATATTCCGCTTGGGAACCCTGCAGCCCAATGGTATCAATGTGGACTTCACAAGTTTCAAAATCTCCCCTCCCCCTACCGCATCCCCAAACCAGCCCAGCTCGTCGCCGCCTCTTCAACCTGTCCTTCCTCCCACCTATTCCCTCCTCCCACCTCAAGCCCCACCCCCATCTCCTACCTACTAACCTCATCCCGCTCCCTTGACCTGTCCGTCCTCCCTGGACTGACCTATCTCCTCCCTACCTCCCCACCTACACTTATCTTTACTCGCTCCATTCCCACCTCTTTGACCCGTCTGTCTCCTCTCCCCCTATCTTCTCCTCTATCCACCTTCTATCCGCCTCCCCCTCTCTCCCTATTTATTTCAGAACCCCCTTTCCCTCCCCCATTTCTGAAGAAGGGTCTAGGCCCGAAACATCATCTTTCCTGCTCCTCTGATGCTGCTTGGCCTGCTGTGTTCATCCAGCTCGACACCTTGTTATCTAAGGTACACTGAGCCGTATGTTGAAATAAAAATGTGAATCATGTGTATGTTTAGTTGTTCCATGTCGAAAGAAAACAACAGCGACATCTTTTGGTTAGATGTGGAACATCTTAAGTTTGACATTTCTTAAAATATAGTATTTGAATTGTATTTGCATCACTGAGAATGTGTAATGTTTTTTTCCTTAAATTTTAATAAAGTTTGGAATTTGAATAGTAATTCATTATTTTCTAATTTTGACGATATGTAAAATTTCAGTGGAAAACCTGACTAAAACTGAATTTGTATTTTTATTTGAATACAACATTACAGGATATTTTGAGGTTTGACATTTTTAATATCCATTGACAGTGATACCGAAAGTGGTCAATTCCAACCCAATCAAAATTGGTAAAGCAATGAACATTGCACAGTATTGCAGCATCATAAACTGTCGGATCTGTATCAGTTACGTAGTATTACTTTTTTTTGATTAAAAAGTCTTTCCAAATGACTTCTGGAAGTGAGGCAAAACACTCAGTGGAGTAGTTACCCCTGTGTATCAGGTGTATTGTCACTTAAACTGAGTCTCTTTTAAGGCCCTAATTTTTGTTTTAACTCAGGAAGCGTTGATCAAATCTTAATTTTAAAATATTAAATTCTTATTGCTAGCCGGGTTGAAGGATTATTTGAGAATGTATGATTTGTATAATCATAGGTTGTGACGTAAAGAAACTATTATTGAAATACCTCAAGCAGCCTCTTACTGTACTTCCAACAAACTCTGTAACCATTTGAGTTACGAATTTAAGAATGCACAGGCTGAAGAATTGTTCTACTTCTAATAACTTTTACTGATCATTGTATTGTATGTACAGGAGTCACCAATCTTTGAGGGATCTTTGAGAGACATTCTCAGGGCTACTTTTTCATTCTCATGAACTCCTTTTATTAGATGAAGTAGTAACATCTGTGTTTGGGTTGAATTTTAAGGGTTCTTGCCTTAAAAATATAAAGCATAAAAACCAAAGATTGTATACACATGATTGATTTCAAGTTAAAAGATCCAATAAATTTCTTTTTTTGTTAATTTATGATAGTTCTCCATACTTTGGCTCCAAAATGAGATCACACACACATGGTAATCAGTCTCTTTTCCCCCCAACATAGACAATACCCATTCTTGTTCCAGAACAGCCAGTTGATCTTTGTTAGCAACACCACTAATAATCAGAAGCTCTCTAGTTTGGGATCGGCAATATTTTTCTTGAACTACTTGATTTTCTGGAAGGTTTGCACAGTGAGTTTCCTCAATGATTCAATAAAGAGTGTCTTTGAAGCATGTGATGAGCTTTTAGTTTGAGCCACCTACACTGTACCAGAATATTGTGACTAAAGCATGACGATGAATAACCTTACCTAGCATTCTAAAACCACATTTTGAAGGGAATTTTAACTCTTCACCAACATTATATTTGAGCTTAGCATTCTTTAAAATATGAGAAATATAGAAAGCTTGGTCCCTTAAATGAAGATGAATATCAAATACGTGTCCAAGGAGTCTCCTATTTGTTTGAAAATACAACAGGCGCCTTTACCAAGGGCAATGTAACAGCCCCTTGAAATTAGCCTATCTTCCCCCGCCCAGCTTATACTTCGGGGGCCCTGCTTCTTAAGGATGGATAGAATGGACTGTTTAAGGCTGTTGACTTCCAAATAAGATGATAAACCACTACCCTCTGTTGATTTTAGCAGGACATGAAAGAGTCTGTTTTTCCTTCATGTAATGTTACTCGAATCAGGTTTATGGGGCATTTGTATTGCGTGTGGTGCCACATTTGTGGTGACAACAAAAGCAATACATTGACTAAGAACCACTTTGACACTACAAAAATGCCAATGTTCCTCCTCCATAGCCAATTTAATTAGGAAGATGTATGTTTGCTTGGAATGTTTACGGCACTATTGGTAACAGTAATGATAATGTTAATAGTGGCTGCAAGTTGGCAGTTATTCTGGTTCATTATTGTAATTCTGGCAGGCTTGCATCAGAAAGGTGGAAAATTTTGATGTGACCCACAAAGTCTGGTTCTCATGAAACATTGGAATTGCCGTCCGGTTATTTGAAGGTGGAATCTTCTTCAATCCTGAATAAAGCTGTTGCATGAATGAATAGGGACTTCCAATGTTCAATGTTTTGCATATATTAGTGATACTGGGTATACCATAGAAACATTGGAATTGGAATCTGTTTTGCCATTCGCTGATATCATTGCTATCATAACCCATAAACCTGTCTTTGCATCAGATTTCTGTACGCTTTTAGTTAGAAAAATCTATCAATCCCACGTTTAACATTAACAATTGATCTACCATCAATGACTGAACCATCTCTGCAAACAATGTGGACACAACATCTTTCTCTGAGTAGATTTGGAGTAGATTTGTCACTCGGGTTGTGGGTGTTGAGGTTGGTTGGTTCACCGATCTGGTTTCTTGTTTTACAGACATTTTGTTACTGTGCCGGGTAACATCCTCAGTGCAGCCTCTGATGACGTGTCGGTGTGTTTTCCTACCTGGTTTTTAAACTCTGGGGTCAGTTGAGATGGATTGCCTCACTTCCGGTTTTCCTTCGTAGTGGAATGTATATGGGGTCGAGTTCACTACGTTTATTAATAGCATGCTTCGTAGAGTGCCAGGCTTCTAGGAATTCTCGTGCCTGTCTCTGCCTAGCTTGTCCCAGGATTTTGGTCTTGTCCTAGTCGAGTTGGTGGTTCTCCTTGTCCATGTGGATAGAGATGAGCGAGTATTGGTCGTGTCTTTTTGTAGCCAGTTAGTGTTCATGTACTCTTGTTGTTAGTTTCCTTCCTGTTTGTCCGGTGTAGTGTTTCTTGCAGTCTCTGCAGGGGATCTTGTAGATGACATTGTCCTGTCCATGGCGGGGAGTGGGTCTTTAGTTCGGGTGAGCAGTTGTCGTAGGGTTGATGTGGGCTTGTGTGCCACTCTGATGCCCAGCGGTCATTGGAGTCTTCTGGTGAGTTCCGACGTGCGCCTGATGTAGGGTAGTGTGGTGAGTGTGTCGGGGTGTGTAGTATCTTTCTGATGTTGTTCGTGTAGGCATCTTCTGACCTAGTTTTCTTTGGATATCCATTATCCTTGAAAACCTGGAAGAGCTATTCTTCTTCTAAAGGCTAAAGGCCCTAATCGTAGACTCACCAACTAAAGAAATAGTTTCTCCCAATCTACCCTATCTTTTGTTCTTAAGTTGAAATCTTTGAAATCACCCCTTAACCGACTAAATTCCAGACAATACAACTTCAGTTTACTTAAGCTGTGCATATGTCTCAACCTTTTGAGTCCAAATTTCATTCAGGTGAAGCAATGCTCCAAATATCCTTCCTCAGCAGTACCCTGCTGTAATCTAACCAGGGCTTTATATAGCTGCAATATGACTACTATCTTTTTATATTCAAATTATACTCAGTGGGTCTTGCAGGAGCTGTGGAGAAAGGAATTGAGTTAAGTTTTTAGCTGCGATGATGAGACATAGACATAAAATGCTAATTCTGTTTTTCTGTCTCCACTGATCCTCCTTCACATTGAATATTTTCAGCATTTCTGTTTTTATTGAGCATTTTTGCACGTCTGCCAATTTGAGTACCTGTCCATTATTCCCTCTCCCTGTTTCTACTTGGCCAACTTCCTAATCAAGTTGATCATTTGCATTGAATTTCAAGGCTTTTATTTCTAAGGGACTATATAACATGCCTTCTGGAAGTTCATATAAGTAACATTCATGGGCATTTTCTGTCCATTTCAGTTGCTACTTCAAAAAATCTTCAATCAGGTTTGCTAGGCACAGACTATCCTTTACAATTCTATGTTGGCTTTTTCTAATAAGCTGAAAAGTTTCAAGGTGTTCAGTTACCCTATCCATAATTATGAATTCTAGCTATTTCCCTATAATAAAGGTTTGAATAACTAGTCTGTCACTTTTGAGACCATGAAATGTTGGAAGTGGCCCCCATTTAAGCATGGATTAGTTGCTTTCTTGCCTTTTGTAAATGACCTATGAACTTTAGCAGAGTGGAGTTTTCAGGAGTTTTGGCTCTGAGGTATTTAATAAGAAATCAGTTTTTTGAGAATAATTGCAAGTCAATTGCAATTTGTCTGAGCCAACTCCTTAAGTACAAATTTTAATGCAAGGATTATACAAAAACATAAAATGGTATCTACTTGTATTGAACAAGTTATAATTTCATTAGTCAATTTGGTTTTGGGGCATCAGGAAGATTTTACTTCAGTCAGTGAAAATAATGTCACACTTTAGCCCGTTTTGTATCTTAGTCCTTTGGTGGAATAGTAGTGTAGTATTGCTGTCTATTTCAATTGAAGAGATAATGCTACTGAAATTTCAAATAGACCCTTCCCCTTTAATGTCACTTCGCACCACTCTGTGTAACATCTATTAAATTAACTTGTAGAACCTCATCTTTGATAACATAAGAGGAGTGCTTGTCCATTGACTACTTCCAGAGCTAACTATATAACTTAGCTCCTAATTCATCCTCAGTTTCAACCAAGTTTTATTTTTAATGGATATCACTTCATTAAACCTCCTACTATTACAGGATTGCAATGGTGTGGATTCACACAGAAACATGTTCCTAGTTTAGTTCTTGCCTCTCTGAAGCCTTATTATAGAATGTGGAATTTTACAGTACCGAAAGAGGCCATACTGGCTTTCAAAACAGTTCCATTCTCCAGCCTTCCCTTGCTTTTGTACTCCCTGTCTATAAACCCAAGGAATCATATAAGCTGCCTTAACAACTGTTTTACCTTAACTGACCACCTTCAGAAAATTATGCAGTTGAACTCTGAGGTCCCTCTCCTCATGTACCCCCTTCAAATTTGTACCGTTTGAGCCTATACGGTCTCTCCATGTTTCTTCTATCTAAATGCATTACCTCACGTTTCCCTGCTTTGAAATTCAACTGTCAGGTGTATGCCCTTTTTGGCTGACCTGCCAATGTCCCTCTGAAGTCTCTCAGCATCATCCTCAATTTGCTGTTTTCCCTAGCTGAATTTCATCTGCAAATTTAGAGATTTTGTCCTCAACACCCATCTCCAAATTGTTTATGTCAGTTGGGAAAAAAACAAGGTCCCAACACCATCCATAGGAATGACCACTCAATTCGCCTTCAGTCCAAGAAATGCCAATCAGTACCTACCTCTGTTTATCTTTTAGCCATCTTCTAATCCATTCAGCGAAGGGCTTACCAATTCCAAACATTTCTAATCTGCTAAACAAGCGGCCGTGGGACACTATCAAATGCTTTCTGAAAGTCCAAATATACCATATCCACTACACTACCCTCATCCGCTGCCTGTCACCTTGTCAAAGATCAACTAAATTTCTCAGACGTGGTCTGCCCTGACAAATCCATATTAACTGTCTAGTATTATTTTTCTGTGTATATTTATCTTATCCCATATCACAGCCTCTGTCAGTTTTCCCACTATCGATGTTAAGCTGACAAGTCTGTAGTTCCTTGGGTTAATTTTGCCCCTGTCTTTAACAATGGCATCACATTTTCAGTCTTCCAGTCTGCTGGGATTAATCCTGAGAGACCTCAAACATTTCTGCAATTTGCTCCCTTGCCCCATGGCAATCCAGGCCTACTGACTTATTACCTGGAGTGCTGCCAGCCTTTTAGCACCTCTTTACCTAAACCTATACTGCTCAGTTGTTCAACACCCACATTTTCAACTGGGCCATTGTCACCATCTTCACCATGTTGTAATTTGATAAAGACTCAAGCAAAGTATTCATTTAGTATCCTGAAGGAAAGTCACAGGACCTGAAACATTAACTCTTCTTTCTCTCCACAGATGCTGCCAGACCTGCTGAGTTTTTCCAGCAATTTCTGCTTTTGTTTCTGCTTTCCAGCATCTGTAGTTCTATGGGTATTTTTTATTCATTTAGTACCTGTGCTATAGCCTTTGATTCAGTAAGTAATTTACCTTGCTTTTTCCTTATGGATCCCACTCTATCCATTGCTAAACTTTTAATATTAGTATGTTTGAAGAACATTTTACCATTTGTTTTAGTGCAGCCTGACCTCCTTTCTTCATGCTTCCTCTTAGCCTTCCATATTCCAGTCTTAGCCTCCGCTGCATTTGAGATACTCTGTGATTTCTATTGTTGTTGTTATTCTGATATACATCACATGGCTTCTTTTTCTTATTTTTTCATCTGCATTCTTAATCATCTAGGGTACTGTAGCTTTGGATGCCCTGTATTTATTTCTCATAGAATGTACCTAGTTTGCACTAGTTTTCACTTTCTTTTAAGTCTCCCATTTTTCATCCACTGTTTTATCTACTAAAATATGTTTCCAATCAAGCTGCTTCAGTTCAACTTTTAAACCCTTAAAATTTGCCTTTTTCCAATCTGGGATCTTAATCCTTGTCTAATTTTTACCCTTTTCCAAGATAATATTGAACCATATTATAATATGATTGTTATTTCCCAAATGCTGCCCCACTCTGACATTCTTCAATTATTGTTTGTTTCTTGTAGATGTTGTGTTCTTGCCAGTGATTTTCTTCCTACAGAATCACAGTTTTTCTTATTTCATGCATATTGGCCATCTCATGTCATGTGTTTAGTCTGCTTCCTTTTCTTTAGCTTGTGCTTATTCCAAATGCTCAGTGCCATCTTTAAAATATATATTTGTCTCCAGCTAAGAACACTGCATCTGACATGTTGAACATTATACCTTCTTTGATTGCGTTTTACTTGCATGGTGCATATTCTTTACTCTTTTTGCATTAGTGAATGATGTTTCATTATGAATTCAAAGTTCCCAGTTCTAGGACTCTGATTTCTAAATATGGAGTCTACCTTTCCTTTAACAAATGTCATCTCTTGTTCCAAGAAGCCTAAAACCTTTTTTTTTTCTTTTGCCTAACTTTGATCTCAAACGTACCATTTCCAGTCAGGATTAGCTATTTAATATACAGTAGAAACCCGTAGTTCTTGATAATTTAAATATGTACATCCCAATTTACCAGTAGGAGAAAGTGAAGCTCTGAAAAATACAATAAACCTGCGCTAACAGTTGGGTGTCCAATAGAGGTCCAATTCCTTCAAAGCAATTTAGTACCTCTGTTATAGCCTTTGATTCAGTAAGTAGTTTACTGAAGAGAAAGAGATCTCTACTACACTTCACTGAACTATTTCCATGAAATTTTATTCTCCTGAACACTGAATTTTTCTGAAGTGGAGAAACTTGATAAGTAAAGAAATAGAGAAGCTATCTTCTACCAATAAATCCCCACAAATACACAAGTGCGTGGTGACTTATTTTCACCATCCTGATTAAAACCATGTTACTAATTAGATGTGTACATGTTCCTGTTCTTATTCAAATATTGTTTGAGATTGTTAACATTCTCTGGAAAAGAATGACCTGGCAGTCTGTTTGAATCTAAAACTTTCTGTTCGCTACCCAGCATTTAAGCTGTCATCCTACATTCCAAAATTTAAGGCTGGATTTGAAACTGGGAGGGATTCTGGTATAATGAGGTTCTACCTTCACGTACTGCACTCTTTCTGCAGATTTAGTCCCCTCTCTCCCTTTTGGAATTCCAGGCATTACTTGTTCAAGCTTAGGAAAGGCACTTTATGCCACAGAGATGAGACTGTTGCTTACTAAACAACATTTGGCTCAGTAATAGCTTTTGGTATGGTGGCACTGAAGATAATTGCTGGTATTTCTTATTTGGATCCTACAGTGTCATATTTGCCTGTGTTTGAGTACTGTCCAAGTAGACCCTGCCCAAGTACCAGAGGTGGAACCCTGAGGAACTCTCAAGTTTTTTTTAAAGGGTTTATGGACTGCTTTTGTGTGCAACTGATTTAACTATACCAACGGGGAATTTTTTAAAAATCCACCATTTTTATTAGGTTAAGCACCAAGACACAAGCGTAGTATGAAGTGAAATAGAGAATACAAAAGAAAACTTGGTGATTAAATAAAAGTTAAACAACCAATTGATTGCAGCTGTAGAAATCACTGATTGTAAGCAATAATAGATGCATTAATTTTTAATTTATTTTCTAGGCTTTTTCGATTCAAAAGACAAATATATTTTTGGTCCTGTTTGCAGGACTTGCAGCTGCTCCCAGTTGATGACTTTGAGTACATGTTTAAGCTCTCTCTTCTCAGAGGCAAGAGCTGCATGTCACTGTTGGCAATTGCACTGGACCTGGGCCAGTGCGGTATCCAAGTTTGCAGATGGTGGGTCTGCATTTTGCTGTTGGGTGCTTATTGAAAAATTTGGCAATATGCTGCCGTGTGGACTTTGGGATTTTTGTTGCCATCTTCTATTGGTCTCCAGTTCTCATGATAGGTTAGCTATCAGCCTCAGTGACTGACAGTAATAACGCTGTCTTCTTGTGTGAAGGAACTGTCCCTCATTATGTAAGTTGGCACAGAGAAGACTGTGGCTGAATTTGTGTCTCCTAAGAGTGATCAACCCCACGTTGGGAGGAGCAATTGGGACATCTGGAAACTACAATTCTATACTGATCTGATTCCCTCTTTCCACCTAAGGAAAATGATAGGAAAATATGGCAGGTCATGACCCACTGTTTACTTGTGACATTGGATTTTCTACTTAATTCTCTTTAAGTTGCTATTTTGCAGAGGTGGATTAAAGTTCCTGAAGACTCTGAGAACCTTGCCAGGTAATTCAGTTTCTGAACCTTATAAAGCATGCTGTGTAGTTGAGAACCTTTTTGTCAGTAGGTTTAAAATCTCCTTCCAATTTCAACTATTATATTTAGATGATAAATATGTTACTAATACAGTGATGGTGGGGTTCTGTCCTTAAAAGTGAGAGTACTTCAAATTGATCATTCCTTTTGTAAGGATTCAAATACATTTGTTCTGTATTCAGTGGTATGGAGAATCTGTATGTTGTATGACTTTGTGGTTGGATTACTACATTGATTTAATGTCATAAGATTTCCTTTGGAAGCACTCCTTAAAATGTCCTCTAGATACAGTCAATAAAAGAAAATAAGCTAACAAGTATTTTGAAATGCTATGAAATAAAAAAGAATCAGCCATTCTCATTTGCCCAACTTAGCTTCTGAAAACACCACGTAAATACAGCCAATGAAACTCCCTAGTTCACCTAATATCTCCTAATCTTGTTAAAGAAAGTAACAATTTATAAGAAAGATGAGCTTCTTGTATATGTTCACAAACTGTCAATAAAGCAAAGCTGGCAGTTTCCATCACAGATTTGTGAACAATTCCTACTGGTTGAAACAGCTGATGAATCTTGAAGACCAGCCAAGCATTCATAATGAGGCCATCTGGCAACTATCATCAAAATCAGGGTGAACAGGTGGTAAGTCATATTACAGTCATCTGGAATAGACTGTTTTGTGGTGGGAGCAGGTTCAACAGAATTTCCAACTATGAATTGGATAAATGCTTGAAATGGAGAAAATTGCTGTGGAAAAAGAACTGAATTGGCACTAATTAGACAGCTCTTCAAAGATTACAAAGGCTCAAATCTCACCACCTGCTTTGTTGGATTCTTTTTTATTATTTTTGTGTTGATGCTCTTTCCAGGATGTTATTTCATAAGCTTTGGGAAATAATAAAGTGCTTTTGAAAAAAATCCCTTCTTGCAGATTAGAAACTTCTTTGAAAGATTTCCATGCCATTATTCCCCAACTGCTGCTCAGTGGCCAGCTTCATCGCTCATGCTTTGGAAAACAATTGGGTCTGAGTGAATTCCTTTATTTTTGCTCAACTAATTGTATATAAAACAAATTTTTCAATTACAACCAGTGAAGTATCTCATAACTTTGCATATATTTAGATGTTAATAGGATTTGAAAACATATTCAAACATTACAAATAATTCATTTTCATATTTATGTCCTCTTGAAAACAATTTACATACACCAGCAGAACCATGGCACACATCGAGAGAGATATCAGTAGTCAAACTTGTATCTGGCAGAATAAGAACATTTTAGGCATAGAGGTTTTGACAGAGAGGCTGGATACACTGGATCTATTTTCCCTGGAACATAGGAGGTTGAGGAGTGATCTTGCAGAAGTTTGGGAAATCATAAGGGCTATAGATGAGGTAGGTGAGTTCAAAACTAGAGGGCATATCTTAAAGATAAGAGGAGAAAGATTTAAAAAGGACCTGAGCAGCAATTTTGTCCACAGAGGGAAGTTCATAAATGATCTGCCAGAGGAAGCGGTAGATGCAGGTTCAGTGACAACACTTAAAAGCCATTTGGACAGGTACATGAATCGGAAGGGTTCAGAGGGATATGCCCAAGCACTGGCAAATGGAACTAGTTCAGAAAACTTGCCCAGCATGGACAACATGGTTCCATGTTGTATGACTCTGATGATTTTCTGAGAATGAACATTACCTAAACTTCAATAATGTTCATTTAATCTGAGTATAATGGAAAGTAAATTTCTCTGGGAACTGAAAGAGCATTTACAGTCAATGAAACAAATAAAAATTATATAGAACCTTTAATATAACATCCTAATGTGCTTCCTAAAAACATTGTAAAATAAAAAGATGACACTGCCAGCTCATGAGATATTAGGTCAGATGATTAAAGGCTTGGTCAAAGAAATAGATTGAAGCATTTTAATTCAAGGCAGAAAGCAAAATAGAGTGGGAGAGATGAATGGAAAGCATTCTAGAGCTTAAATCCTAGACAACTGGAGGCATAGTCACCAATGATAGGGTGATTAAAATTAAGGATGTTCAAAAGACAAGAATTAGATGCTCCCTGACATCTTGGAAGTTAGCAAGACTGGAAGCAGCTAGGCCCTGGAGGGATTTGGAAACAAAGATGAGAGTTTTAAAATCAAAACCTTCCCTAGTGGGAAAGCAAGCATAGGAGTGTTAGGTGAATGGGAAATGGTATTGGTTAAATCACAATCAGCAGAGTTTTGGCTGACCAAGTGTATGGAGAGTAGAATGTGGGAGACTGTCCATATGTGTATTGAAATAGTCCAGAGGAATAATGCCAGGAGTAGGGGTAATTTTTGAAGTTGGAAGTTGGGTCTGTTAGCAATAGGACGAACATGATTGGAAACTTGGTCATCAAGGTTATGAATCGACTGGTTTGGTCTTTTTGTTGCCATCATGAGAGATTGAGTTGTTAGCAAGGAAGTATAATTAGGAGTGAGAACACAAAATGAAGGATTCAGTCATCTGTGTCCTTTTGGATAATGCTGCTGAGGACAGCCTATAGGTGAGAGATTGGATGAAGCCTTGGGTATACTTGTGGTAACAGAATGTGAGCAGGAAGAGAAAAGCCTTTGCAAATGATGGATAGGAGGAGATAGGTTTTCGGCAGTTTAATGGGAATACAGTTAGGGAGCAAGAAGTGAATCTCGTGGATGAGACTCCTTCAGAGAGGACTTTAAGGGACGTGGGAAAGAAGCTGAAGAAAAATGAGAGTTCCGGGAGAGCTCAGTAGACTGGTGGAGGGAAAAGGCATGATAGAGGCGGCTGACTGAGTGGTTTTGACTAGTGATAAAGGTCTTACAAGTACCTCCACACTTCGGATCAAAGCAATATAGACATGAGTTAATATTTCAAGGCACTGCTCTTACAAATGACAGTCTGGTGCTGCTGTTTACATAAGCATTTAATAATTGTGAAATGTGCACTTAAAAGAGAACAAAATTAGCATTGTTGTATACTTGTCAGATATGAGAAAGGAACCATTCACAGGAGCTGACACAGCTGCTGGAACAAGTCAGTGCATGGTGGAGGATCTATTAAAAATGCTCCACTCACATTTATAAAGCACCATCTTCAAAAACACACTATTGTGGAAATAACCAAGTACACTGAGGTGAAGGTTATGACCTGAAATATTAATTCATTGCTATTTTCACAGATGTTGTCAGACCTGCCTACTTTAGATTTCCAGTATACATAGTATTTTGCTTTTGTGCTGAAACGTAGTGCACTCTTGTATTTAGCAAGACAAAAGACAGCAGGACATTTTTAGCTGAGCAGTGCAAGAAATGTATAGGTGTACCTTGGCATTATCCTGTTAAGATTATTCTAAATCTATTAAAAAGTTCTTGAATGATCTTTAAATTGTAATGCAGATTACAGGACAAGCTCAATATTTCCACTAAGGGCAGAATGACTTTGCCTAACCCTGAGCCAAAAGATAGATGGCATAAAAATTTAGCCACTTGTGCACTCTTGATCTTAATTTACATTTAGCAACATATAGTGCAGATAGAGGCCATTCAGCCCATTGAGAAAAATCATTGACCCTCCAAAAATCACAGCACCCAGACCCACCCTATTCCCTGCAACCCCTCATGTATCATGGCTAATCCTCCATTGAACCAACCCACCATTACAATTGTGCAAAATTTGGTGAACAAAGTATGTTAATTGGGAAAGGAAGCTGGAATTCTGCCTAGAAATAAAATTATCCAATTACAGTTTGAATGTTTGATTACTATAAGACATGTTTAGTGTTCAATTATGGAAACCCTCATAATCTATAACAGTGGGTGCTCCTGTGGTGCAGAGATAATGTTTCACATGGCGAGGTGTGTCAATAACAACCTATGTGGCTAGGTTGAAAATGTTGTTTTTAATATACCCAGCCAGCCTATTATATGGATGCAAGGAGGAATAATTGGAGGATTTCGAAACAAGTGCCAAGGTAGAGTCTGAATTGTGTAATTGATGCTGCAACAAGTTATATAACTAATGCAATAACAAATCCTGTTTGCAATCATTCCAAATGTAAAATAGACGTAGGTTCATTATTAAAAACACATTGTAATTTGCGAGACATTTGGGCATTATGCGACATTTTGAGTTAGTTCTGAATGAGACGGTCTTCTGTAACATTTAGACGTTCGTATGAAACTTAACATTGCCCTACAGGCGATCATAGATTCTCCTTAAACCGATGTAACAGAAGACCGATCTGAAAATACCCTGTAATAAGCCTTTGATTAAAGGCAAAATACTGGCAATCCTGGAAATATGAAACCAACATGCAAATCTCTTCTGAAGGAGATAAAACGAGGTTCAGAAATGTAAAGGTTAGAGGATTGGCCAGGCGAAACTTGTTTGTCGTGTTCAGGGCTGTGTCGGCTAGCCACGGGAAATGTGGGTGTATGGGATAATGTAGGGGCCGGGGTCTGGGTGGGATGGTCTTCGGGGGGGCGTTGGGATGACGCAGACTCAACGGGCTGCATGGCGTTCTTCCGCACTGTAGGGACTGTCCGATTCTAAATTGTGGATGCTAGAGATATGAAACAAGAATAGAAATTCCTGGAAAAACTCAGCAGGTCAGGCAGCATCTGTGTAGAGGAAAGCCGAGTTAACATTTCGGGTCGAGTGACGCTTCTTCCGAACTGACTCCCTTGTTTCTCCAGCCTCTCTGTATTTGTTATGTAATAAGCCTTGCTCTTTGTTTTTGTTTCCGAACATGAGGCATTCGGGACGAACGGAAGAAAAATGCTGTTTTGTGAATGGTGTTAGCCCTTTGGGGCAGAATGATGGGTCCCTGCTACTTTGGAGCAATTCGGTTGAATAGAGATAGTCGAAAACTGGACAGACAATAAAGCGGTGAGGAGTAGAACGGGGCAGCACTTTGCGGCATCTGGGTGTGGAAGAGGCGGTGATCGGGGGGGCCGGACTCATTGCTCAGAGCAGACCAATGAATGCGGCTGGGAGTTGGGTCTGTTTGATTCCTTGGGCTTTTTATAAAGGAGCCGCTTCGCTGTTATGAAATTGGAAGGCCGGATAAAGGGGACGGCGCTTTGTTTTGAGCCGGAAATAACGGGAAATAACTTTTTCTTTGTATTGTTTCCAAAACTTTAGAGAAACCATTCTCACCCCGGGTGCTATGTTTTTGAGTAGCTGTTGATTTACAAGTTTCTGGGAGAACCGGGTTAATTAAGGAGCTGGTGTAATTCTTTATGAACTTTTGCAGAGTTGCTGGAAGAAGATGCTGCTGTTGCTGTGTGCAGTGCTGGGGAGCTGTTTCCTGCTCGGGGACGGTAGGATCACCAGGCGCTCCCCGAGCTGCCCCCAGTTCTGTGATGTCTCTAGCTGTCCGGTGCTGCCCTCTGACTGCTGGTCAGGGCTGGTGCTGGACGCTTGCGGCTGCTGCCGGCTGTGCGGCGCCGCCGAGGGCGAGTCGTGCAACGGCCGCGGGGACGAGGTCAGATGCGGGGAAGGGCTGCGCTGCTCGGTGCCGCCGGCGGTCAACCCGGCCAAGCGGTGGATCAAAGGCGTGTGTGTCTGTGACAACAGCGAGCCGGTGTGCGGCAGCGATGGCAGCACCTACCGCAACGTGTGTGAGCTGAAGGCGGTGAGCCGGCGGGCACAGGCAGTCAACCAACCGCCCGTCATCTTCATCCAGAGAGGAGCCTGCGGACTGGGTAAGAGTGATTCTGAGATGTGTGCAATTGTGTTTCATGTTGCTTTGTCAGCACTTCTGGAAATGCCCAATGACTGCACGTACGCACCGATAAATATATGGACCCGTATACAAAATAGTGTCTGCATACAAGTCAATACGTCCATATCTTTAAGCATGAGTGACTAATACTGAAGGCAAGACCTTTCCTTTCGTCATACTTTATATTTATAATGAAGTTAGTGCCTGTGCATTATAATCCCAGGAACAGAAGTAGCTCATATCAACATTCTTTTGTGATTTTATGCTATCATCCATATATCTAAAATACTGCCAAACTTTGTGTCATCAGCCAATTTGGATAGATGATTTACAATGCCATTATGCAAGTTATTAATAAATAATGTTTATAGTTGAGGCCCTATCACTGATCCTCTGTGGTTCACAAAAAAACCCAAAGATGCTGGAAATCAGAAACAAAACAGAAATTGTGGGAGAAACTCAGCAGGTCTGGCAACTTCTGTGGAGAGAAAGCAGAGTTAACATTTCAGATCCATCATGCATCAAGGAATTTGGTCCTTGTAGGACACTGATTACATCCTGCCAATTTGAGTATTTGCATATTGCCACTACTTTCTGTTGCCTGACACTCAACCAGTTTAGAATCGTAGTTGCAGAGTCATACTGCATGAAACCAGACCCATTGGTCCAACTAGTCTATGCCGACCATGTTCTCAAACGAAACTAGTTCCATCTGCATGTTTTGGCGTATATCCCTCCAAACCTTTCCTATTCGTGTACTTTTCCAAATGCCTTTTAAATGTTGTAACTGTGCATGCATCCACTACTTTCACTGGCAGTTCATTCCACACACTAATCATTCTTTTATTTTAAAAAAAATGCTCCTCATGTCCTTTTTTAAATCTTTCTCCTCCCAGTTTAAAAACATGCCTCATAGTTTTGAACTTCCCTACCCTAAGGAAAAAGAACCTTGCTTTTCACCTTATCTATGCCTCTCATGATTTTATAAACCTGTATAAGGTCACCCCTCAACCTCTTACACTCCAGTGAAAAAGGTCCCAGCCAATCCAGTCTGTTTTTATAACTCAAACCTTCCATTCCTGGCATTTTCCTGGTAAATCTTTTCTGAACCTTCTCCAGTTTAATAATGTCCTTCCTATAACAGGGCAACCAGAACTGTGCGCAGTACTCCAGAAGAGGCCTCACCAACCTCCTGTACAACCTCAGCGTTATGTCCTGACTCCTATACCCAAAGTTCTGAGCAATTAATACGAGTGTGCTAATCGCTGCCTTAACCATCCTGTCTACCTGTGATGCAAATTTCAAAGAGTTATGTACCTGAACCTCTAGGTATCTCTGTTCTACAACACTGTCTAGGGCCCTACCATTCGCTGTATGAGTCCTGCCCTTGTTTTAGCAAAATGCGATGCCTCACTTATCCAAAATAAACTCCATCTGCTACTCCACCCAGTTGATCTGGATCTCTTTGTAATGTTATCTAATATCTTCACTGTCCTCTATCACCAACTTTGGTGTCATCCAAAATTTACTCACCATGCCTCCTTTATTCTCATCCAAATCATTTATATAAGGAACAAATAGAAGTGGACCCAGGACCAGTTCCTGTGGATCACTGCTGATCACAGGCCTCTAGTCCAAAACACAACCCTCCACCACCATCCTCTGTCTCTTATAGTAAAGCCAATTTTGTACATTTAAAAAAAAAACCGAAAGAACTGCGGATGCTGTAAATCAGGAACAAAAGCAAAGTTGCTGGAAAAGGTCAGAAGGTCTGGCAGCATCTGTGAAGAAAAAATCAGTTAACGTTTCTGGTCCAGTGACCCTTCCTCAGCATTTTGTATCTTATTGGCAAGGTCACCTTGAATCTCATGTTTACCAGCCCTATTATATGCATATATGTCTATATTTTCCTGGTACCATACCTGATATTTTCTATACTATGTTTAGACACATTCACTGTGCTATAGTCAGTTTAATGTATGTAAACCATTGAACATCAAATCTCAATGCTCTTGAAGTATCACATTTCTCCAAATATAGTTTACTTGCGGTCATTCAGTCCCTTTTTCTCCAATAAAGTCAAATTTATTCTGTGTGTGTAAAATGGGGGGAGGTGGGGTGGGGTCTGGGATTGTGTTATCTCTGACTCCAGCATTGGCAGTTCTTACTATCCCTGGGTCTGGAAAAGTGATAGGATTTTAGCTGTAGAGAAAAGTTGGGCGAAGGAGAAACAAGTGGAACCAATCGGTAAGGTGCCCCACAGCAAAAGGCAAAGTGAGTTCTAATTGTAATAAAGATGAGATATATATGAAGAATAGGTGTTAATAGCAGAAAAATGTCAGCTCGAGTGAGTGCAAATCCAAGCAGACATCACGTGGTGTGTCGGGAGATGGAATACAGAGTTCATGGGCTGAACTTGTCAAACTTGATGTTGTGTCCTTTGTAATATACCATGCCTACTCAGAAAATGAGGTGCAGCTTGTCCAGCTTGCATTGGGCTTCACTGGAACATTGCATAAAACCTAGGACAGAATGTATGAGAGGAAGAACATGTACTGAAATGACATGTGACCAGAAGATCAGAGTCATTCTTACAGTCAGAGCAGAGGTGTTCTCCCAAGTGGTCACTCAGTTTGCTTTTGGTCTTGCCAATATAGAGGTGAACAGTGAATACAGTAGGCTATATTGAAAGAATTACAAATAAAATGCTGATTCACCTGGAAGGTATGTTTGCAGCCTTGGATGGTGAAGATGAAGGAGGTAAAGGCCAAATGCAATTGCACAGGAAGGTGCTATTGGAGTGGGTAGCATTGGTGAAGTGATGTTGGCATTGGAGCACTGGACCATGATGTGGAGACTACTGACCCTATGGAATGCCGCAGGTCTGAGAAAGGGAAGATATTTTTGCTGGCGTCCTGTTGGAAGTTGTGAAAATGGCAAATGTTATGGTTCTCTCTATCCTCATTTCCTATCCTACCAGCCTGACATTCAAAGGATCATTCTAGGCCATTCCTCCCACCTTCACTCAGTTTCAGCAAGATGCCGGCACCAAATACATCTTCCCCCCTCCCTTCCCCTGTCACATTCTGCAGAAACAATTCCCTCCATTCCAGGAAAAAAAACCAACGTAAGTCGGAGGAACAACAGCTCGTTTTTCATTTTCAGCTTCACGCTGAGTAACCCTAAGGACTCAGCATGGAGTTTGACAACTTCAGTCCGTGAGCTCTGTTCTCCATTTTGATCCTCTTTCTTTCTCTGTCTGCACCCTCCTCCTCAACCCCACCTCCCAATACCATGTCTGCATGGGGTTGCTCTCACTAGAGCTGACCTATTTTCTGCTGTTAACACCCACTCTTCATCCATATCTCTGGCATCATCAGCACTCCCTTTGCTATGAGGCACCTTTTCTATCTATTCCACATGCCATTGTGAAACCTTATTTTTTTAAATATTGTGCTTGTTTAATTATTAGTACAGCTCTAGAATGATTGGATATGAAACTCTTGGATATTGACACATCTCTGTAAGAAGGACTGCACTTATTTGTCTGAAGTCTGGACAATGTTATGGCAGAATGGATTTACCATTGTATGCCCTGCCTAAGGGACAAGCTAGATAAGTATGGCAGAGAAAGAAACAGAAAGAGCTATGCAGATAGTGTGAGATGATGGAAGATGGGAGCAGACTCCCACTGAGTACATGCATCAGCGTAGAGCTCTTGAGGCTAAATGACCTAAATAATCATCCATCTGTGATGAAGGAACAACTTCTCCAGTTGTATGCACATATTTGCTTGTGTATGTCATCACATATGATCAGGGAGCCATAGTAGCTCAGCACTGGCATTGTCGTCATAACTGGATTCAGGTGAAAACTGCTTGCGCTGTTCTCCATCACACGTATGATCTTGGCAGTGACTTTGCATGAAGGCTCATACCCTGATGATAACTGACCTCTCTAGCAGTTGCAGCAGATTACGGTTTATGATAGCTTCTTCACGTCCGTAATAGCTTCTACTCCAGGAAATACAATGACTCACTTGTGCTGTCTGAGTTGATATCCTTCTGGACTAGTGGAAATGCCAAACAGCATACACAACCATTTGTGTCTTCCAAATGGCATCCAAAATGTAGTTTAAAAGCTGCTACTCTCATCTAGCTTCACTTGACAGTCATTCTTCACATTGAAGATAGCATAGACCTTGGCAAGTTGTGGCAATATTTCTATGGTGGTTGGTTAAAATCTTTTGGTTATATGCATATTCTGTTTACCTGATTTTTTTTTTTTTTTTTTTCCCCCACTGATGTAGGAGTTGTCACTTTTTTGATGACTTTCTTCTTTTCCACCTCTTCTGTCTTTCAGGCTGGACTTGAGGCCAGCTGGAACTCTTTCTGGCAGATGCTGGGTTGGTCTTGTATTTCATTTTATTTTAAGGTTGTATTCACCAGGAAAACAGCCAAGACCTCTCAAAGTCATGGTTGCGGTCTTCAAGAATCTGTTCAGCAGTCAATAGCTGAGCAGGCTGCAAAATGATGCAAGCACATCTAGGGTTACTAGTCTAAACTTTAGACTTAAGATGAGTGGATTTCGCTTAATGTATGCAATCTGAAACTCCATATTTTCTTTTGTCTCATTGCATTGGGCTCTCAGATTCATTTGCCATCTTGCAATGATATTATTCCGCGACACAGCCTCAAGCGTAACTTAAAGGCCTTCATTTTTGAGTCACCATCTACAATGACTTTACATAGATCTGTGAAACACTCAATGTTGCTTGAAGCATGGTATCTAACTGCCACAACATTCAGCTGATGCTCTCCTCCTGCAATCATCATTCCACCAGTCACAAACCATTTATCAACTTTAGACCTGATAACATCAGTCTGTTGCCTGCTGTAGAGAGATTAATCAGATTCATGAACTTGCACCTTCTCAGCAGTAATCTTTATAGGCTTTCTTTGCTTCTCCTAAGCTAAGCATTGGTGTGCAAAGGAATTTAACCTCTTCCAGTTAGATAACTGCTTCTCCTGTGCTAGACATGCATCCTTTTGTCTTGTGTGATGTCCTCTTCAATTTTTACATCCTGCCCTCAAGCGTCTATCTTTCTGCAGGTTTTCCTGCAAACCTTTACTTCTTTGTCCTAGTCTGTTCTCACCTGGCCCAGTATGTTTCTAGCATAATGCAGTTTTGTTGTTCTCCCATTAACGCATTCATGTTGGATAGTCTCAGAGCTGCTTCATATTTTGAAATGTTTTTTGACAATATGTTTCTCCTCTCTCAGCAGATGTTCTCTCATAGAATTTTCTTGGGCAAAAGAAATCCTGCTATCTCCAAAATTCACTTTCAGTTGGCCATAGTCTCAGAATTCAGTTGGAGGTACCAGTGTGGTCACAATAGTCTTCCTGTCCCCTTGAGCTCTTTTATTTTTAACAAAAAATGTACGTATTAATATGGAGTTTGAATTGTCTTCGAACCATCTGCAGGCTGCTTTTTTTCTGGTCCTCAATGAGATGTATGCTACAATACAACTTGTATCCCTCTTTCCCTCACACTGATGACAGGGTTGCACCTCTTAAATACTCAGGTCTAATTAATTCTGTAGCTATTTCATAGTTTTGTCGCCGAAATAGGGGGAGAAAAATCCTATCTCCTTTCACTTCTACAGTAGCAGGGAGTGGAAAATGCAAATACTTCATTTTTTTTTATGCTACTTACTTTCAATAACTGTTCTTACAGCCCTGAAAATTCAAATATTTTGAGCTGCTCCACTCTGACACCGTATTCCATGTCTTGTGCATTTAATGGCTGCCACTGGTTGCATACATTGTTATTTACGGTAGAATGGAGATTATATTGACTACAGCAAGTCCACCAGTACATAAAGGATACAATGATATTTCTCCACATCGTGATTTTCCTACTGGCCAGCATCATTTCTATTCTTTTAATGCATAGTTCAAGAGGAGACTTTGAACTATGTTCTGTTTTTTTCAAAATTCTCTCATGGGATGTGGGTGTCACTGGCTAGGTCCGCTTTTATTGCCCATCCCATAGTTACCCTTGAGAAGGTGGTGATGAACTGCCTTCTTGAACTGTTGCTGTGTATTTGCTATAGGTAGACCCACAATGCCCTTGGAGAGGAATTCCAGCACTTGACTCCACAATGCTGAAGGAATGGAGATAAATTTCCAAGTTTAGAGGGGAACTCTCAGGTGGTGTTCCAATGTATCTGCTGCCCTTGTGGATGGAAGTGGCCATAGGTTTGGATCGTAGAATAATTATTGCAGAAGAATCTTTAGATGGACCTTTAGCAAAACTCAAGTTGATGGCCCCTTCTACTCTGAAGGGACATTTGAATAATTTTAACATTGTTAAGTCCATATATAACATCTGTCTGGCGCGATATAAGCCTAAAAGCTCATTAACTTTGGAATAGCCCATAGAACAGAGATCTCACCGGCTTCTTTGGTCAGATGCCACCTCAAAGCATCTGGCTGCCTTCATGGTGAAGAAAAAAGCTCTATTTTTATTCACGTTTTAATAATGTGTAATCTTTTGGTAATTAAACCAGTTCTCTTTGGAGTTGAATCACCCCTCATTTTCAGTGCTTATTTAGTGTTTACCCAAATACAACGTGCAAACAGAGAAATCTCGTAACTCACTTGACTTCCTCAAAATCAACTTTAGAAGTTCTGGAAATATATCACAATGTTCTTCAGTCCTTAATTTTTCAAGGAAAAGAAAAATGATTCAAACCAGATTTGTTGGCATCATTCTGTTGTGTATTACATAGAGTAAGATCGCTAACATGCTCAACTGCGACAGCCATTATTGAACAACTTTATATGCATTTTTCTGGCAGAGGCAGCAGTATAACAAAATATTCAGCTATTTTACAATGTGTAACAATTTCATTCTTCAGGAACCAATAAATGTTGAATGGGGACTTCCTGTACTCCCCAGATGGTGAAGATGGAAGTCTACTAAGTTTATCAGAATATGTATCTGGCTGAAAATTAATTGAGATTTAGACAAATAAGACATTAAACACTGAGTAAGTGGCTTCAGTTTTCAAGCTGGCCCTTGAAGTAGTAAATTACTGAGCAGATGAACTAACACGTTTGACTGTTGCTTGCATATCTTGCAATCAACTTCTTCATTAATTAACTTGGACAAAATACAAAATGAACTGTCACTTTGAAATTTATTTGTAATTTCAGATGGGTTTTGTGTGAGAGAGAAAAGTCAGAGCTACTGAAATATAAATGCTGAATGAACAGGCTGTGTAAGTGTCTTGAGGTTTTGGCAACTGTTTCTAACATGTTTTGTGAGAATTATCCCTCTAGATTGAAGTAGACATTCTAATCATAGAATGGAATTTCTTGCTCTGACTGTGGCTAATTAAGCACTTAATCCAAACATTCTGGTCATGCTCCAGTCTCCAGTGTTGCTGTTAGAGGCCCAGAAGGCCCCACGTTCCCTTTAGACCTCCATCTGCTTGACCTCCTTCCATAAAGAAGAATGTCGCTGTAACCTTCGGACCTATTTTTATCAATAAGTGAATGACTCCACCAAATAAACTATGATCCTACATGTGGACAACCTAGGTTATTTAGCAATCTGAATGACAATATGGAATTATTGAAACATTCACATATGACCTCTTTCCAGAGGCCTCAGTCATCATGACCATTCTAATTATGTCCATGATTGTCATTTTTTTGGAGTTAGCAGGTAGCTGAAGAGATAAGACCCATTTCACTATCCTTATAAAGCCCAAGAGACTACACAGTAGATCCCATTCACTAAATACTTTGACCCACTCACCTCAATCTGGTTCAAGCTTTGTGACTGCGAAGGATGCACTATCATCTTTCTTGTTGCTTAATATGTGTTAAGAAACATCAAAGCTAAGTAAAACCCTTACTGGATGCATATACAAATATATTGTACATAACTGGCAATATATGCAAGTTAACAAAGCATGCAAAGTTATTTAATTGATTAGAAAGGTTTTTTAAAATTTGTTCTTTAGAAACCTTCGGCTTTATGTTGCAGTCTTTGTCAAAGGAATGTATTTTCAAAGGGAATCAAAACTGCTAAATTATTGATGGGACTTTCCAAAGCCTGTCTTCACAGACATCTGATAAGCAACTATGCAAAAACACCAAAAAAAAAGCCAACCATTTAGACAAATCAATGGTATCGTGGCAATCTATGGGATCATCTCTGCTCGCTATGTTCTGTAACATTGTAGGCCTGATCTAAATAAATGGCCTGTGATGTTGTTGCACCTCTTCCACGGGGAAAGTTATTTTACCAGTTTAAGTTAAATCAACTGCACAAACTGAGCATGATACACTAAAATAAGACTGAGAACTGTAAATATTGTAGACCTCTGAAGAAGGATCGTTAGACTTGAAATGTTAACTCTTTCCTTTCTCTCCATAGATGCTACTAAATGTTTCTCTAGCAATTTCTGTTTTTGTGTGTTTGAGTCTGATACGTGCTGACAGTTCTGATACATTGGACAATATCAGAAATATTTCATGTTCAAAACTGCAATCTACATTTTGGCAACTAGTACATATTTAATAAGGGATGCCTGAGTCTGACTTCATAGATTTGTCAAATCCTAATTGATTGAAAATTTAATTTGACAGCATTCAAATTTATCATGACTACTGACAGCTGGGACTTGATGGAAAATGGTGAAGTGGAAAGAGTATATAACAGGCATTTAAAAAAAAAACTGGATCTCTGCAATGACTGGCAGAGTGCTACTTGAAGTATGTTTTGGAAGCTATTAGTTGCTGATCTGTGTCATAGTGCTGTTTAACCAAACCTCATCCTTTCTTATAAAGCCCAACAATAGGTTATGCTCCAGCACTTTCTCAGAATTTAATCTGAATGGCTATAATGTTGAGGATCTTAAGGAATCCTGTTTTACAAGATTCTTTGTTGTTAAATTTTAAGATAATATCAGTATTTAGACATAGTGAACATCTGTACTCAGCCCATAGATCATGTGGATAATACAAGTATGAGCAATGTTACAGCAAAGTTGGGGTAAATAAAAGTACATTGTCTTGGCTTTTCCTTACACAATAGTAATGAATGATGAGATGTTTACCACTATTGAAAGCACCAATGACATCATTATTTCTGGATATCTCACAAGATGAAATCCAGAACCTGTGGTGCATCTTAATCAGCCCCAGAGAAATCCACACTGATAATTCTGCAGTTCTGATGCTTAAAGTAGCAGTAACTATTTGTTAGAGAATTTTGCTTCTTTGTACACATCTTACATGGATTGATACATGCCTAGGGTTAGGACTCAATCACAGGTGCAAGTTGGCAAAGCAGGGCTAAACATCACAAAAAGTAACCCAGTCATCCAGGATATCAGTGCTGTTTCTGACATCATCAGGACTAAGGAGCCAGAATGGACATAGGGAGGGGGAGGGGAAGCCAGGTGTTTGCAGATGGAGAGGAGGGGCTGGCAGAGTGCTGAGTTGGTAGCGAATGTGAGAATTTGGTGGAATACTTCCTATGCCTCTCCACCTTTCCATCTCTATTTCCTCCTTGAGGACACTCCTTAAAATTGACCTCTTTGTCCAGTTTTTGGTTATCTGTCTAACTATATCCTCACGGTGTGGGGTCATTTTTGTTTTATTATTTACTTGTGAAGCAATTTACCTTACTGTATTCCTTTAAGTTTTTTTTATATAAATATAAACTGTCGTTAACATCCTCTGCAACCTCAACGTTACCTCCATTGTGATGGGTGGGTGAGTTAGAAATTAAGAAATGGGGAGCACATCACCAATCTGCTGCATTTACAGGATTGGGTTTAGTCACATGTGAGTCCTGTAGTCAGCAATTAAGACATGACATTGGCATATTAATACCAAGCTGCCGTAGTGCAATTAGGAGGCTGATCTAATGCAAAAGTTGCCACGTGCTGTCTAATTTTATTATTGAAATTTTTGCTTGCAGGTCAGAATGACCCAAATAGTCTTCGACATAAATATAATTTTATCGCTGACGTGGTGGACAAGATTGCTCCTGCCGTAGTTCATATTGAACTTTTCCGCAGGTGTGTAAGTCCTTCTTTGAGTTGCTTCATGCGCTTGCTTTGTAAGTCAGTTTGTCAATAACATATCTGCAGAAAATGCTGAGTAGAGAAGAATGTATGCTGTCATTTATTGAGAAAGCTGTCCTGCGCTAAGTTGTTTCCCTGCAGCTCTGCAGCAGAAGCTTGACGATCTTATTTTCTAAATTATGTTGTGAATAGTTACAAGTTAAATTGATATGATTGACATTGTTACAGAGACTACAAGGTGGGCTGGGTGTTAGTTCTCACTTCTTAGACGTCCAAAAATATTTGTTCAACAAGTCCAGATAACTATGCAGACCCATATCATCTCTCCCCAAGTTTTTTTTTCTTGTTATGAATATGTTTTTGTATATAATGACATTACCACTACCTCATCTCCCCAGCTCTGGGACCAAATGATAATCTGCTGAAAGAAAGTGGAGTCATCAATGTAATAAGCTTTCCTGATTTGCTTATTCAATGGCACCTGCCAGAATCCACTACTTGCATCAAGTATCAAGCACACGCTGCTGTAGGGGTTTAACTAAACCCTTGTCAACTGTGGACATGGAAGATCTTCTTGTGACCGCCTTGTTGAGCTGTGTAAGGTCGACATAAATTTAAATATTTCTGTTACAGTAACCATGATCAAGCACTCAGTTGGTGTTGTGACAAGGGAAATAATGCCTTTCTTGTCACTTCTGCATGTGCTTTTCAACTTGCTTCATTGAGAAATGCAGAATCTTCTTGGGTATGTGGAGATGTAAGGGTTGAAAAATGTTCTTTGGTGTGGTGCTGTAAACAGCCCCTGTAATTCTTTAAATCTACGGTTTTCCTGTTCAAATGAGGTCCTTTAGCTTCTGCTTTAAGTGCTATGCTTCCTGGATTGTGTAGTCGCAGTGTTGTCAGCTTAACCATCATTCACTGCCTGATAACGCTGGACACCGGGGGGAGTGTCGCTATGTAAAATTTACGAGATGACCGTTGACAAAAAATGTCAGCGTGCCAAAATGTCAGGTCTGCGTCATCTATTTCCAGTTGTCACACTTTAGGCTTTACTTTTGTTGTAGACTATTCTACCTTGTAAACTTCTGTGTGGCTAGGTGTTTGCTTGCTTTTCTGGAACTGTGACCTCAATGTGCACATTTTCTGAAAATGTCCTATTGTTTGACTAATGAAACATTGTGCAAATAAAAAATTAATGTGGTACCTATGAGGTTTCTTTGCTCCATAGTGTCAGTAAAGATTTTTAGTGTCACATGTCTGACTCACTCACTACTTGTTTCCCTTGTTTGTGTTTTTTGTACCATGAGAGTTGAAGCACTGAACTGATGCCTGGGTCACCATTGATCTTACCCTCTCAGTACTTTTGTGTATTGCTTCCAGATTTCAGCTTCACTGATCATCTGAATTCTTCTAGAGTTGAATTTTTTTTCGACTGTAACAAATCTGACAAACACTCAACGTCAATTTCTGTGACAGTTGTGTCCCTTGTGAATTCTGATGTCAAGTTGCCATTGTCTCACTTCACCACAAATCCATACAGATCATGAATTAAATATGGAATACTGCGGTATTTGTAGAGTTTCCTCCTGATCCTGCCAGGGATTTTAGGCTTTACTCATGGAACCTCCAGTCTCTGTTCACTCATCACTGAGCTCTGACTAAGGACCACTCCCACAGACCACCACCTCTCAATACAGCCTGTCTCTGCTCTGGAGTTACAAATTCTCCTGCTGCACTGTGTCTCTGACCAGGTCTGAAACATTTATGATTTAGTAGAGTATTCTTCCTTGTTGAGGATTAATATGAGGATTTCGATTTTAGGGTTGTTAAAGCTTAAGCTCTTCCTTGCTGCTGACTGTGCAGTTTGAGCAGACACCTTAAAGCTGAGTTTGAACATCTCACACTGCTGCCCACCAAATGTGGTGCACGCTATTGGATCAAATCCACACTGCAGTCTGTCTACCATATGGTATGGGTGTGCCACCTCTCTACACTGTATAAACTGCTGGTCATTGATGAAGGTTGCTGCCACCACTCTCTTTTTAAGTACAGGGCCTGCTTGGTCCAGTGTGGAACAGGTAGACCACTTCTAACTGGAAGAGCCTCTTGTCGTGACCAATATTTGGTTGCTGCAAGTTAGCCACTAGTGACAGGTTACACTGATATGGTAGATAGTGTTACAGAGATTTTGAGGAGGACCAGAGGTTCAGTTTCACTCCTTTTGAGACCTTAAGCTGTCCTTCCCACAAGTTTGTATGAGATTGTCATAGTATTTATGGCACCTCCTCAATATTACCCTTTTAAACCAGTATATGTCATTTGCTGTATTAATAAAACCTGTACTAAAGGTCAAATGAGAGAGGTGGGACATCTTCGCTTCTGATTCTTAAAAAACCCCTGACTTGGTCAGATTCTCACCTCAGTAATTCATCCCACAATCACATTCTGGATTGTCAGTTTGGGTTTTGAGGTTCTATCTGCAGAAAGGCATTGTAACAAAGATTGATTTCCCATAAGGAAATGTCTGCAGGTGAAATGTAGATAGAGGGACATTTTTAATATGGCTGTCATTAAAAAGACTTCGAAACTGCATGCACGTCATTTGCTATCCTGTTCAAAACGTCAGAACCGACTGCAATTCCCAGTCATGTTTAACCAGATCAGCTTATTTCTCTGATTTCTTAAACGGATGGACTCAAACCTCTTGATTACTTATAGTTTTGTTGTTTTGAAGAAACGGATAGAGGCAATGAAACAATAAAATATAGGCCAAAATTAGCTGCAAAACAAACTGAAACATAGGTCAAAGACACCTCACTGGTAAAATGTACTTGTGTATCATCGAGTTTTCATTGTATTCAACCAAGCTTACTGAATCTGGTTTGAGTCCCGATACAAGTGTTTCACTCAACTGTAAATTTTCCTTCTATAACATGCTGTTGCTTGTCAAAATCCATGGAAAGGGTTTGGAAATTAAGTCAGATGTGCAGCACACACAGAAATCGGATTCTCCAAATTAACTTTATTCATGAAACAAAAACAGAAATTGCTGAAAAATCTCAGCAGTGTGGTAGGATCTATGAAGAGAAATTAGCGTTAACATTTCAGGTCCAATGACCCTTCTTCAGATTTCCAACATCTGGGATTCTTTTGTTTCTAACTTTTTTTCATTTTTCTCTTTGTGAAATCTAAAGAACCGTTGAGCCAGCAGTGGATACCTTCATTGAGGGCCACTGCTTCCCTCCCTTCAAAAATTATCACTTCATGTCAGCTACACCTGGATGGCCCTTACACTCCAACTAGTTAAAATTTTAAGGCCCCTGTTGATATTAGTGGGAAGCACCTCGTGAAGCAAGTACATGGGGTGTTGGATAAATTTAAGGTGTTTTTCTACCCAATCTGTTATAATCCCAGCTAACAGTACTAATGGCCAAGATAGATTCCAGCACAAAATCTGGCTTGATAGATCTTGTTAATCTTTTCCAAAAAAAAATGTTGTAACACCATGGTTAGTGTAACATAATCACACAAGTCTGCAGGGTTTTTTTAAGAACTGAAGAAGAGTCAATTAGAAAAGATGAAAACAAAAAAAAATCAGCTATCTAGAGTAGAACACAATTAAAAAGATCTTAAAAATACAACAAAATAAAATTTCGTCTTGGTTCCTGACACTATCCATTACAGGAACTCCAGTCCAGGCTCTGCGTATCTTAAGTTCCACTTAAATGATTCTCCCCAGTGTCTGTAATATGAATTGCAGAGTTTTAAATGAGTACTGTCAAAACTGAGATCTTAAGACAAAGACCATGAGATGTAGGAGCAGAAGTAGGCCGTTTGACTCATCAAATTGTTCTGCTATTCAGTAAAATCATGGCTGATGTGATAATCCTCAATTCCACTCTCCCCCATAACCTATGATTCATTATTGATTAGAAATCTTCTATTTTAGCCTTGAATATACTTAGAGACAGCCTTATGGTAAAGAATTCTGCTGGTTGTTGACCCTTTGAGGGGAGATTCATCTTTATCCTAACTGGGCAGTGCCTTACTCTGAGATTATGCCCTCTGCTCCCAGATTTGTACAAGGGGGATAAAACTATCTTTTATTAATCTGCTGATTTCTAACCAAATAATCCTAGTTTGGATATTCACAAACTGAACTTTTCTGCTGAGCTAACAGTGCTTTCCCTGACCTGTACTTTTTTTTTTAAAAAAGTTGTCTTTTCTCGGAGAGAAACTATACTTGCTACTGATCCTAGTCTGGTCTCCTGAAACTCCCTAAAAGCATTCAGTCTGAGCTTTTCTAAAGTACAGTTAATCCTTGATTATTCTGAATTGAAAACAAGCTAATGGTTTTGCATGTTTACCCTGCCTGTTTTAAACCACCACAATGTAAACAATTTTCCATTACCACTCCAGGGATTTGAAACCACTTGCTTTCTGACAACAAAATAAAGTCAAGTACTACTGGAGATGAAATAAAAACAGTGCTGGATAAACTCAGCAAGTCTACTAGCATCTGAGCAAGAGAAACAGAGTTAATGTTTTGAGTCCAAAACAAGAGCAAATTGCTCAATTCTGGGCTAAAACAATTAAATATATTTTGCAGACAAATTTTTGAAGATTATACCAGGATGAGCGTGTTACATTTCACGCCACTTTTCTCAAGTTCTGTGTTTACTGAAAATGTGTGTGCAGAGACTTTGCTAAGTTTTCAGTTCAAATAAAAGAAAAGGTACAGAGCACATCCAATAGAGTTCTGTAAGTGTTTTTTTTAATTCATTTACTTTAGGGCAACTTATTCCAACCGTGAACTGTCTGTTGCGAGTGGCTCAGGCTTCATTGTCTCTGAAGATGGATTGATAGTGACTAATGCACATGTGGTTACTAACAAGCATAGAGTGAAAGTGGAGCTAAAGAATGGAGCCACATACAACGCCAAAATAAAGGATATAGATGAAAAAGCAGATCTTGCTTTAATTAAAATAGACCCTCTGGTAAGTTTTCTGTTCTGTGACACTTTAGTTAGCATACTATGTAATAATAAATATTATTTGCAATATTTTCTATATTTTTCTTTATAAAAGGCAGAAAACTACTGTTTCACTCAGCATCTCCTCAAATTTAGAATCTTTCCTAATTTCTAGATCATTGGTTTTATCTTCTGACTGTATCAGAAGTTCAGCATAATTCCATGGAAAGGATGTTCTGCTTTTAAAACATGCACAATTTTTCTAAATTGCCTGTCAATAACAATATGGTGGCAATGAGAGAGTGTTAATGTGCTTAACGGACAAAAATTAATTTCTAGGAATGTGAGACACCTGGCCATGAACATCTGTTCCTCAATCTCTCCATCTCTTGTCAACAGCGAAGGTGACTCCCAACCCTAGATTGTTTCTGCTACCAGCTCATTATTCCATAGAGAACAGAGTCTCCATTCTTTGCAATGAAGGGATGATATGACAGGGCTGGAGACAGGAAATTACACAGTTGGATCCAGCTAACCTGAACCAAAACTGAAATGTAGTGAAGGAAGAGTTCTTTACCCAACATTCATATTGGCAGAGAAACTCTATCTATCCCTGGGATGTGTGCATTAATCCCAGAGACTGAGTGGCTTCTTATCATCACTGGCATGAACGGGTTGACTTATGAGGAAGTGCTGAACTTGCTGGGCCTATACACTTCGGAGTTTAGTTGAACTTGTTGAAACACGTTATACTATGAGTGAGCACAACCAGGCAATTGCCGAGATGATGTTTCCTTTCATGGAGGAATCCAGAGCTGAAGGGAACGGTTTTAAAAATGTGTTTCCCATTTAAGGAGGAGTTTCTTTAGAAGGTTGTCAGACTTTGGCGTTCTTATCCACAGAGAGCGGTGGAGACTTTGTCATTGAATATGTTAATGACGCGGACAGATTTTTGATTGATAAATTCAAAGGTTTTATCGAGTAAGCAGAAAAATATGCAAAATAATGCACTAGCAGATTAGCCACCATTCTAATGCATGTCTGAGCAGACTCCAGTTCTGTTATTTATGGTTTTATAACTAAGACCGTCAGATATCTGAAGCAAAAAAACCTATAATTTATAAATTAAGACTGTGGTTATATAATTGATGTAAACTTTTGAGACGATCATGCCACAATGAAAATTATGCTTGCGAATTTGCCTATCATATTAGAACTTTGGACTGCTTTGCAGTGTTTTAGGTTTTTTAGTAAAATGGAAGCCATTTACACAATGAAGTATGATCGATAATCCTGTTGGCAAAACACTGCACTTTAGTAAGGAGCGTGTATTTATTTAGTTCTTACCATATTACTGAGACACTTTGAAGCACTTTTCAGTCAAACTGCTTGCTTATAATGCAGTGAAAGTCATTAGTCATTCAATGACAGTAAGTTTCCATAACCAGTCACTTTGTTTTGTCAGTGTTAGTCATTGGAGAAATGTAACCCAGGACAGCTCCACATTCTGATGGAGTCATAAGAGCCTTAATGTGTACCTGAATCATTGTAATTCAGATGGCGCCTAAATTTAATAACTCCATTCAGGATAGCACCCTGACCAATGTAATTTCTCCAAATTGCTTTGATTATAAGTGACTTAAAGTATTTGCACAATTTTCAAAGTAATTTAATGATTCAACCTTCTGACTCGAGAGTGGATTGACTGTGCCAAACTGACTTGATCCTGTGTTGAGAAGTAACACAAAATTGGTGTTTCACCATTGTGGGTACAGTATTTTGTAAAATTGCAATTTGATTTAAACAACCAGATTTCTGTTTGGATAATATAGATAAGCATTCCAATGCAAGTACACTATATAAAGTCCAACTTAGCAGTCATTGTTAATTATTTTTTGTTTTTATTCCGTCCTATTTTATCATGTACCCTTTTTAACGTAGAAGGAAAGACAACTAATACATGCACTAAATTTGGGCTGCTGGCTTGGGTGGACGAATAATTGTCTTGGAAGAACCACAGTCAGCTTTCTACACAAACTGATGGGTTTTTGCAAGTCCTAAATAGTTGGCTCGTCGATGAAATTCAAACTTGCGTTTGCCAGCTGATTTGTTTAAAAATTTTTAAATTATCTTGCTTACAAATATTAATTGAAATTTATCGCAACAGAAATAATTAACAATAATCTCTTGTTGATTAAGATTGCACAAAATGAGCTTTCAGGGCAGCACAAATAGTAGGAACTTAAATGTCAGAAATCCATTGACTTGTCATTTTGAAGAATATGAATATTAGTGATTAAATGAAGATTTAATACTGTTTGAAAATGTGATGCCTTGACTGCTTATAGCTTGCTTGAGCAGAATGTACAAGTTCTAAAATATGTCATTTGTACGAGTCAAAATTGGAATTGAGATTTGGCTTTGTATTACATGGCTTTCTATTTTCAGGGACTGGAATAATCCTCACTTCTTGCTTACCACTGTGTTACTCCAAGGTTAAGTATGAAACAAGAATATTGGCTAAATTTTTTTTTAAAACCTTCTTCTGTTTGGTGACCTTGATTTAAAAGTAACTGAGAGCATAGTGAAACTGCTTGTCGGCAGAATAGATGAACAGCACGTCTGGACCTTTAAGACTCAATCCAGCATTTAGCGAACAGCCAGTATAAAGTATTTGACATCTGTAGAGGTAAATTTGGGGCCGGCCAAGAAATCTACTGTTCAATTACTCCTACTTGTCATTGAATGAACAGAGATTTAGGTGGGAAACAGCACACTGTTTCAGCTCAAATATGTTTATTGATGATGTAACCTAACAGATGTTTCATTAGAAACCCCATAATAGTACTTTTTCTGAAGTGAGCACATGTTGAGTAATTATTTCTGCGTAATGATGTGGATACCTATCCCTCCCTCTGCTTTTTTCTGTTACCAAGCTGTATTTTAAATTATGTTTGAAATGTCATTCAGACACACTTTAGATTCTGTACAACAGCTGTGGATTGTTAGAGGAGGTAAGCAGGTTGATTAACTGAGCAGGAATTTTTGCTCCTATGTTGAAATGCTGCAATGACTGATGTATCTGCATCTTGATGTTGACCGACTTCTTCGTCCCAACAATTTCCTCCTAAATTGGTTGAACTTGTTGTACTTTTAGGCTTGTTTTTATGCTTCCCATACCACTTCTTTAATCCTTTGATCTCTTCTTGTTCTTCGGTGTCATGATTAATTGAACTTATTGCAATCTTTTTATTCATTCATGGGATGTTGGCAGCCATACACAGGCTGGCGTTTTTGTCCATTTCTAATTGTCCTTGAGAAGATAGTGATGAGCTTCCTTCTGAAACCAGTGCAGTACTTGGGGTGTAGATACATGCACAGTACTATTAGGAACGAGTTTTAATCTTACCTGTGACATTTCCTATTCCCCATCTTAGCCTAATACAGGTTAGTCTACAGGTAGTTCTCCTATAACACGATAGTTGCGTTCTTGTGTGACCTTGCACTATGGAAAATCACATTATAGGGAAATGGCTACACCTGTACAGCAGAATGTTTGCGATATCTAAACAGCATTCACTATTCTTCAATAGCGTTACAGCCAATTCACATTAATGAAACACATTTTAGCAGAACTGCCTGTATGTCACTTCTAACATGCTGTCATTGTGCTTCTTTCCGTGTTCCTGTTGTCTCTCTTTTTTCATTACTGTACCTTCTTAAATACTGTTCGTCTCAAAACTGAGCGGTGTTAGAGGAATGGGAGATAACAAGGCGTGGGGCTGGATGAACACAGCAGGCCAAGCAGCATCACAGGAGCAGGAAAACTTTGCTTTCTACAGAAAAGGTCAAAAGATTTGCATTTTGTAATCAAATTCTACTTGACCAACTGGTATCTGTAGCATTTTGGTTTTTTTTGTGACATATCTATACAGCTTTCTAATGTACAACACTTGGAGAAACTTAATTGTTGTAATCTCTTTAACCTTGCTTTTTTATTTGTTTTTTCAGTTAGCCCAGCCTTTTGCTGTAAATCAATTACCAATTTTTATCTGATAAAAAATGTATGATCCAGTTGAATTTAATGTCTCCAGTCGCTGATTTTGCTAATGCAGCAGGGAGGGAAATGGCAAATATAACTACCACAGGTCCCTGTTAGTTCATGGACATGTTAACTTGACGCATGCATGTGTTAATTTTCACTTCTCATTCTAAAGTTAACTAACCACCTGAGGGCAAAAGGTTAGAGGCTCAGAGCTAATTAAGTAGGAGCTGCATTATTGTTTGGGAACTTTACTGGGAGATTTTTCTTAAGCATTTGAAGAAATGCACATAAAAAACTGATCACACAGATTATAACTGTTTTAGGACAGTTTTTGTATAACGTCATCGTATAAAGGCTACGCTGTATTAATAAGATAGCCTGAGCTAATTTTGGTCTTGTTATTTATTATAATTTAAAATATACATTAGCAATTTCCTCCATTCTCTACAATAAAGGTAAAGTCACCATAGTCCCAGACAACCAGAGGGCTGCTCTCTCATTAGAAAGAGACGACGAGTGGTGAGTTTAACCTGAGGGTTACCTTGCTTGAGAAGGTGGGACCTTCATGCTAACCTCAGCCAGTGCAAGAATTGAACCCATGCTGTTGACATCACTGCACGACAAACCAGTCGTCCAGGCAAATAAGCAGAAAGCTAAAATACAGCAGGTAGGAAATATAAATAGAGCCCATTGTGAAACACTCAAGGCAGGCAGCATCTGTTGGGAGAGAACCAATAATTCAAGCCAATGGCGTTAATGAGACCTGAGAGTGTAAGGAAATAATGTGGTCAGCACTACAACCTTTCAATAGCCTTTTCTTTCGGGGAAAGTGACTAGCTGTGAGACATGACTGGATACGGTAAAAGCCAGATCAGTAAGTTGCGTCCAATTACTACTTCCCTGATCATTCTATATGCCATTATTAAACTGCAACAGATTGCGAAGCATGTTTGCCATTGATTTGCATTAAATTTATCTAGAAATTCTGCAACACAAGGCAAGTTTGATCATGTATGTCTTTTAAGTAAATTATTCTGCATGAAATCACAAAGCCCAACTCACATTTCTCACATGCCAGACTCTGATCATGTTGAAGGAGAGGTCTAGGTGAATTGCAAACATTAAGCAGCTAAATAATAAGTGTTGTCGTGATAGTATCTTTGTATATGACTGAGAAATTTAAGGAGAATGTGAATTCAAAAGCATTCTTCTCTATTTCAGGGTGACATAAAGTACATCTGGGCATTTGATTTTCAGTAAATGTGTCAGTGGTTTATTGGTGTGAAAACTGTAGCTTAGTCCTCCACATTTAATCTGTTAAGTTATCAAACTGGTACTTTCGAAGTTATTGAATTTATTATTTTTACAATCAGCAGTCCTAATATTTCACAGCAGCAGTTACAACACAGTGGCATCACAATATAAATGCTACACAGAATTTATGGTAGAACTGTCATTCTGATGGCTGAAAATAATGGATATTTAACTTCCTTAGTTTCTTGAGTTTGACAAATGAGTTGGAAATTTAATGCCTTCCCTCAAGGTGAGTTTACGGGCATGGCACATTTAATTGTTCGATGGCTTCACTGATGTGCGGGGACGTGACTCGTTTCATGCCTCTGCCCGATTTGAAGTGTGCCGTGGAAAGGCTTATGGGCAACCTTCCTGTCCTGTCACCAATTGAAGCTCTTAAGTGGGCAATTAATGCCCAATCGAAGACCTCATCCCACCACTGCAAGTCTTCAAAAAGCAGTGGACACCATGTGGAAAGTAATTGTGTTGTGTTTACTTGTGGACCTCTGGTGAATGTGAGTTCCCTAGCTGTGCCTGATTGAGGGACCTGATATTAGAAAGGGGGTGCCTGGAAGGTCTGCCCAGACCATGACCTGTTTTCCCATTTGTGGACTGGGTCCTTTGATGTGAGGCTGTTCTGTGGGTGCAATTCTGGCAGCAGCCACTGCTCCCCCTAGAGGTGCTGCCTGCAATGCACAGCAGCCAGCCTGCTGTATTTCAGAGAATACGGTTTATGCTCCCAAGTCCCATGCCTCGGAAGATCCACTACGGTCCACATTAAGTGCCTGACAGGCAGCCTGGGAAACAGGCTTTCCTCAAAGTAGCTGACGCACAGCTGTCCAGGAGGTGGGAGATGAACTCATTGCCTGCATCAAATTATGCACATAGCCGTTCACCTGCATTTGATTCAGGATGAATTGGATACATAAACATATTTATTACTGACATTTGATGGAGCTTGTATTATCATCACCGCTATGCACGTAACTTCAGAGATATAAAATCTACTGTTAGTATTACTTATACATCCATTTTCTTTTAAAGCTACTTCTGTGAGAATCAAATATTTAAATTCACATTTTCAGGGTTCTGCTCAGTTACCCTCAAACTCATGAGTTTTGCTACATTCACACAGCTGCATGTAGGAGTCTGACAAGAATATCATCTTTCTGTTTGCTCTTGAAATTCTTGAATTAGTGATTTGGTTGCAAAGATTGAATAGTCAAATCACCCAATTATAGTTAAATTCCTTGTCCTTTTTCTACAATTTCAACATACCTGCTGCTGTCCACATTTTATTCATATGAGAAATGAAGAATTCAGGATATTTTAAAGAAGTTATGGGCCTGATGATTGGTAACTTTAAAGCAACGTTTCCATTTTATTACGACTTCACATCCTCTAAATATCTGCTTTGTTCACGGTTCAAACGGCCAACTAGGGAATAAATTTAAGTGGCTGCATTTGAGATGGATTCTCCATTTTCTCCATGAATGGAGCTGCAGAAACAGGGAAACTATGTTTTGTTTGGCTAGCCAGCTGTATATTAATTAAAGCTTACAGAGTAATTTCATTTACCTGCATTCCAGATATCCTCCTGCTCTGTATATTTGCCAGATTTTTTTCATAACAGAGCATTGACTAAGAAGTTGTTTCATTGCATAGCCAGATATTAAAAAAATTGACATGAAGTAACAGAAAATAAGATTGATTTAATGATTATATTACCTTCACACTCTCACTTAGCTCGCTTGTGCAAGTCCAAAGCTGTCGTATTGCCAGCTCTTAATGGCCCAGAGAATACAGCTGGGTACAAGTTAATTAGAAACTGCTGGGATTTGCTAAGATTGGCTGTAGGTAAAGGTAGATTTTGACAGGTTCATAGAATTAGTGAGTCCTTTCTGTTAATAAGTCCCAGTTTGCTGCATGAGAAAACAGCAAGCATTTATACATCTCTTGGTCAATGTAAAGGCAGCTTCAAGCTTTTGTATTGATGGTCAACTAACTGTACTCTCTATTGCCTTGGTTTTATTTAGAGCTCTACGGTCTCTCAACATTGGGACAATATGCTTAATTATCTGTGAAAATAGGAAACCTTCACATTTTTCCTCACTATACTCCAACTACCACATCTATATCAATTTGTTGAACCTATCTTTTTGTATCCTTCTTTATAATATTCTATCTATTTCTTTGTCATCTGCAAATTTGCGAACTATTCCTTCATCCCTTCATCTAAGTCATTTGAAAAATTGTGAACAGTTGAGGTTCCAGATAGTGATTTTTCTCTAGCACACCATTTGTTTGCATCTTGCCTGAAAACGACTCCTTTACGTCTACTCTCTGCTTCTTGTTAGCAAGCCAATGTTCTATTCATGTCAATGTGCTAGTCACTGTAGCTTGAGCTTTTATTTTCCACACTTTTGGTATGGCACTTTATCAGTTGTTTTCTTGAATTCTTAGTACGGTACATCCACTGGTTTCCCATTGTCCACAGCACGTGTTACTTCTTCAAAGATGATATGATCAGGTCAAGTCTGATTTTTGTCTCCCATGATATCCACATCTATGTATTTTGAGCATTAATCACTCAAAATTGCAACCACACTCAAGTGAAGGAAGTGCCAACATAGTGGTAATGTCACTGGCCTAGTAATCCAGAGACTCAGTTTACTGCTCTGGGAAAATGCCACCATGGACAGCAGCTGATGAAATTTGAATTCAGTTAATAGATATGGAATTAAAAGCTGGTGTAATAGTGACCAAAGTCACTTTAAAAATCCATCTAGTTTACTGAAGTCCTTAAGGAAGGAAATCTGCCTTGCCTTATCTGGTCTGTATGTGACTCCAGGACAACAGCAATGTAGTTGAATCTTTAATTCCCTTGGATATGGCCTAGCCGGCCACTCAGTTGTACAAAGCTGATACACTGTCCAGGAAAAGAAAGGAAATCGGGCGGACAACCCAGCATCGACCTAGGCATTGGCATTGGCAAGGCCATTGTTGTTGACCCAGCAAAGTTCTCCTTGCTAACAGCTGGGGGCCTGTGCCAAAACTGGGAAAGCTGTCCCAGAGGCAAATCAAGCAACAATCTGAAATAGTCATGGAATTGTACCTTACAGACAGTATACCCTACACCATCTCCTCTTATTCCTGGATATGGTGCACAAACAGAATTTGGTGGAAAATCTCAGTGGGTCTGGTAACATGTGTGGAGAGAAAGAGAGACAACATTTTGGGTCCAGTGACCCTTCTTCGGGACCCTTCTTCTGCCCCATCCATCAGAGGTGGTGGCATATTGTTATGGGTTGATGTGGAGGTGCTGGTGTTGGTCTGGGGCAGACAAGGTCAAAAATCACACAACACCAGGTTATAGTCCAACAGCTTTACTTGAAGACAAAAGCTTTCAGAGTCTCATTCCTTCAGGTGTCAGTGAGAGAGATGGCATCGAACACAGAATTTATAAGCAAAAGATCAAAGGGTCATAAAACTGATGCAGTGTTGAACAAACCTTAGTTGGCTTAGGGAGTAGGGAGCTGCCCTAAGAGTCCTCTGACAGTTAGTCTGAACCCTGTGAAGTCTCAGCTTCAGGTTTGCAACAGACGTTGAGACACATACCTTCTTGTCCTTGTCCTAAACAATCTGGACAGACGCATCTGCAGCAGGTATTCAGCAGATCAGATCTAAACTCTGCAATCCTGCCACATTCAGTCATGAATGGTTTTGGCCAATTAAACAACTTACTGGAGGAGAAAGCTTCAAATTTCCATCCGTAATGACTGGCTAACACAGCAGTGCAAAACATAAGGCTGAAGCACTCGCAACAATCAAGGCTTATTTGGGTACTTTCTGTACCACGGTATCTTATCGTCGTGTTTAACAGTTCTGTGCTAATTCTTCAACATGTTCTATGCTGGATTGTTTGCTTGGCACCTCTCCTTGCCTTTCTGTTTCTTGGTTACAGGGTGGCATGAGGTACTGAAACAGGAAGTGAATCAAACTGAAGAAAATAGAAGTGTATGTAGTTAGACCACTAAATTAGAATAAAGTTACCAAGGCAAACAGCAAGGACTCATGAGGTTAAAGCGTCACTTTTGCAATTTTGCAGCAGGTTATTAGAACAGTTAGGGTAAATGCATCAATTTGTAAAGTTAAAATTATGTGAAATTAGCAAAGAGATATTAATACCCAAAGCTAGTTTTAGGATGGCAGATCATCTGTTTCACTATTATTCCTCATTCCAGTTATGAAGAAGAAAAACATAGATTTCATGATGTTATATCTCAATAATTTTACTTTTTACTCACTACATTTCATTGCAAGTACAGACTCAAAGGAATGAGACTTCTCTATTTAAATAAAAACTTCAGGAATTTAAAAAATAACCTGCATACAGAAGATTGTGTTTGAGTTGGCAGTTTTATTAAATCAACTGATGGAAGAATTTTTCCACCATGACGTTGGGTTTGCAAAAAATGCACTGAGAAAAATTAGCTGTTATTACTGAGTTAGTTGACTGAGAACCTCATGAAGGATAAATTTGCAAAGTAAACTAGGAAAGACATCAATACTTTTTTTTAAAGAGTCCCACCCAAGGGTACAGATTTTTGAATGCATCCATCATTGATAGACTTTACATTTTAGATTTCATAAATGCAATATCTCAACTAGTCAGCTCAGTTGTTAGTGGTTGAAAATAATTAATTAACTTTCTGGAAGTTTACCGAATCACCTGAGCCAGCTGTACAATCATACCCTTCCTATTCACAGCACTCTGTCTGTGAAAAAGTTACCCCTCAGGTCCTTTTTCAATCTTTCCCCCCACACTTTAAACCTATGTTCTCTAGTTTTTGGATTCCCCATCCTAAAACAAAAAAAAACACCTTGGCCATTCACTCTATCCATACCGTTCATGATTTTTATAAACCTCTATAAAGTCACTCCTCAGTCCCTGATGCGCCAGGAGAAACAGCCCCAGCCTATTTAACCTCTCCTTATAGCTCAAAACCTTCAGTCCGGGCAATATCCTTGTAAATCTTCTTTGCACCCTCTCAAGTTTAACAACATCCTTCCTGTAGAAGGGCAACCAGAATTGTATGCAGTATTCCAAAAGTGGCCTCACCAATGTCCTGCACAACCGAAACATGACATCCAACTCCTACACTGAGTGTTATGACCAGTAAAAGCCTGCATACCAAAAGCTGCCTTCGCTGCTCTGTCGACCTGTGACTTCACTTCCAAGGAACTATGCAGCACTCCTGGGTCTCTTTGTTCAGCAACACTCCCCAGAGCCCTACCATTAAGTGTAAAAGTCCTGACCTGGTTTGCCTTACCAAAATGTAACACCTCCCACTTATCTAAATTAAACTCCATCTGCCACTCTTCAACCCATTAGCCCATCTGATCATGGTCACGCTGTACTCTGCGGTACTCTTCTTTGCTCTCCACTACACTACCTATTCTGGTGTTGTCTGCAAACTTACTAATCACATTTCCTATGTTCACATCCAAATCATTTATATAAATGATAAAAAGCAGTGGACCCAGTATCGATTCTTGTGGCACACTGCTGGTCACAGGCCTCCAGTTGGAAAGACATACCTCTACCACCACCCTCTGTCTCTAACCTTCAAGCCAGTTTTGTATCCAATTGGCTGGCTCCATTTCGATCCCATGTGATGTAACCTTACTAATCGGTCTACAATGCAGAACCTTATCAACTGCTTTGCTGAAGCCCATATAAACAATGTTTACCACTCTGCCTTCTTCATTCATCTTTGTCAACTCTTCAAAAAACTCTTTCAAGTTGGTGAGATACAGTTTTCCACTCACAAAGCCATACTGACTGTCCCTGATCAGTCCTTGCCTTTCCAAATGTAAATCCTGTCCCTCAGAATCCATTCCAACAATTTACCCATCACTGATGTAAGGCTTACTGGCTTACAGTTCCCTGGCTTTTCCTTGCGACCTTTTTTAAAATAATAGCACCAAATTAGCTAAAATCCAGTCTTCCGGCACCTCCACTGTGACTATTGATGCCTATACAATTGTGACTATACAAATATCTCAGCAAGTGACCCAGTTATGTATTGATCTTTCCAAAATCAGGTGAACAAGAACGAAAAAGACGTCAATTTGGATATTGTTTGTGGCACTGGCAATATCATTGATCTCGTAATTCAGAGGCCTAGGCTAATTCTTTAGAGATGTAGCTGCTGATAGAATTTAAATTAAATACCTAAATGTAGAACATTAAGAAATGGTGACTACAAAAATGTTGTATAAGAACCCACCTGATTTACTAAATGTCCTTGCCCGGTCTGACCTGCACATGACTCCTAGACCCACAGCTATGTGGTTGACTCTTAACTGCTCTCTGAAATAGCTTAACAAGCTGACTTAGTTTCAAGGGCAATGAAGGAGGGGTAACATGTGCTAGCCACAACAATATGTATATCTCCTGAAAGAATACATTTTTCCCCATTTTCCCAAATATTACCCACCTTCGGCTCAATACCCCTTCACTATTCCTGGGGGAAAATAAATGGCAGAGGAAAGAACTTCATACCCAGTGCTGCCTTTGTGGTTAGTATACTGACCATTAATAGTTGAACAAAGCTTTTAGTTTAAATGAATCACCTCGTAATTTTTCTGTGTAAATTAGAGGGCCTCAGGCCTGCTCTGAATGTGATGCTGCTGGCAAAGTCAGGAGCTTACCATTAAGATAGGAACATATGCCCCACCAGTCTGTGGTTTGGTCCAGAATATTTAATGAACTTTGTCATCAAGTACCCCACCTATTTTTTTTGGATTTTGGAGAATGTGAGAGATTTAAACATACCATGATTTTTTACTTAATCATAATTAATCATGTATTTCTCATAATGGCTTACAGTATTTATTTCACAGTGTAACCAAGCAACCGTCATAACAGTTTTGCTATTTTGTTGCTAGGGTAAATTGCCAGTGCTGCTGCTAGGCCGCTCCACAGACTTGAGACCTGGCGAGTTTGTGGTGGCCATTGGAAGCCCTTTTTCCCTACAAAATACAGTGACCACAGGAATAGTGAGCACAACTCAGCGAGGAGGAAAGGAGCTGGGCCTTCGAAACTCCGATATCGATTACATTCAGACGGATGCGATTATCAATGTATGTTTGACACAGATGCACTTTTTGTAGGAAAAAAATTTACTCCAACTTTACCATAAATCATGTTTTGATTTGAAAATTTTTTCTCTTCTATTCCGTAGTATGGAAACTCAGGGGGGCCATTGGTCAATTTGGTAAGGGTGTTTTCTTTCTGATTTGTGTGATAACAGCCTAATTTTCATTTGAGCTTTATTGATGTTTTTCTCTTTAGTTCAAGTTTTATGCTAATCTTTCAAAGTAGTTTTCTTTAATAGTTATTGGGGTTTTAAGCCTAACCCTGCATTAACACTTAGACAGAAATATACATTACCGCTCCACATTTCTCAATTTCTTTGAACTTTGTGGGGATTTCTGTCTAATGCAAATAAGTTTCTCTATTCTGACAAAATAACCGGTTAATTGCATATCTGTACATTGCTTCATTTAGGATGGTGAAGTTGTTGGAATTAACACCTTGAAGGTGACTGCTGGAATATCATTTGCAATTCCATCAGACAAAATCCGACAGTTTTTGGTTGAATCTTATGACCGACAAGTGAAAGGTATGCATATATTTTTGGTTCTTTAACATAAATAATTGTATCAAGCCCTGTTTGCAGCTGTGCGGTGCCGTTTTAAAATTTTCTCCTGGATATTGGAAGTTTATAAAACCTAAAATCAATGTAGTTAACGCATCAATTTTGTAGTGAGATCATGTCCTGGCTCTCTGTGCTGTGAAGTATTTGGCAGCAGAGATTTCCCAAAAGGAGAATTCTCCTGAAGCAGAACTGGAGACCAGGGTTAGCATGTGTTGTTCTTGTCCAGCAACTAATTACAAACTTCTGCTGTTGGTATCTGGGACCTCTTGCTGCTTATACAGTAGGACAGAGGAGGGTACCTGGTATGAAACAATGAAGAAACCATACCAAAGCATTGGTGAATGATAATTCCAGAAAATACAAACTGGTTTTCAAACAGAAAACTTTCTGACTGCTTGGTTGGTTACCACTTTGGTTGTTCCTGCCTGCAGCCTGAATTCATATCCAACCTAGGTTGACGCACTTAAAGTAATTTTACTTTCTGTCCCTTGTGACTGTGGATTTGTACACTGGATCTGGCCAGTTGCACATCAATTCCTAGTGGGCACAAGACTCCTCACATTTGAGTAGCTGAGACGGAAATATTTAACCCTTTCTAAAGGAAAATGTATTAACAGTTTGATGCAGAGGAAGATGCAGACATATATACAGATACCAGAGATAGGGAAATCATTCTGAATTACTCTGTTAAAGAGTTGATTATGTTGTTTTGGCATGAATGGGCTTTGTTGTAGCTGGGTCCTTATTCAAGCAGTTCCAGGACAGCTACAGCATAGGTATCTGCCTGACAATATGGAAAATTATACAGAAATGTCCTGCGCAAAAAGAGCGGAGTAAATCAATCCAACTAATTACTGCCCAATCAGTCTCTACACTCTATTTTCAGCAAACTGATAGCTGGGTCATTTGACAGTGCTACTAACTAGAAATGTCTGAAAAATAACCAGCTCACTGATGTTAACATTGGGTTACACAAGGGCCAGTCAGCTTCTGACCTCACTATAGATTTGTTTTAAAAATGGACAAAGGAGTAATTCACTTCCTGAAAAGATGGTGGAAACATAATACTTGAATATTTTTAAGGCAGAGGTAGAAAGATCCTTATTAACCAAGGGGTGAAAGTTGGTAGGCAGGAATGCAGATTTGAGGAAACTATCAGATCACCCAGACCTTCTCATGCTCCATGTTTGTTTGTATATTCACGTGCTACAAATCAGACAAGTTACTGCAACCAAGTGGGCTTTTGCAGAATTGTTAGCTTGGATTTTCTCTCCTTTTACGTTTGTCTCTCTGCCTTCGATGTGCACTTGTTTCCAGAGGAAGCTATATCTTTCTTCAGTTGAGGCCTTTTCTAGAATACTGTATCCGGTTCTTGTCGGCCAGCTATAGGGAAGATATTATTAAGCTGGAGAAGATTCAGAAGAGGATTTACCAGGATGTTGCCGGGTGTGGAAAGTTTGAGTTATAAAGAGTGGCTGGATAGGATGGGACTTTTGTTCATTGGAGCGTAGGAGCTTGAGAGGCAACCTGATAGAAGTTTGTAAAATAACGAGGGGTATAGATAGAGCTAATGGTAGTTGTCTTAGGATGGGGGATTTCAAGACTGGGGGGTACATTTTTTTTAAGATGAGGGAAGAGAGATTTAAAAAAGACATGCAGGGCAAATTTTTCTTACGCAGAGGGTAGTTTGCACGCGGAATGAACTTCCTGAGGAAGTGGTGGATGTGGGTACAGTTACAACGTTTGAAAGACATTTGGCTATGTACATGAATAGGAAAGTTTGCAGGGATATGTGCCAAAACACAGGTGGGACTAGTTTGGTTTGCGATTATGCTCAGCATGAACTGGTTGGACCGAAGTGTCTGTTTTTGTGCTGTATGACTCTGATTCTATTTGGCTGTACTAGATGCAGCAGTCCTGGGGGGTTTTCTCCTAGGATTCCATGCAGATATTAAAGCTCCAAAGTGAAGCCTTCAGAGTGTCCTCGGGGCGATGGGAATGCACCCCAGACTTGAATGTCCCATACGAGTTTTCCTTTGGCAAGTGAGTATCGGGCGTTCTGTCTACATGGGCAGCCCAACTCAGTTGTGATGGTCTCAAAATGGTGTAGATGTTTGGCAGGCCAACTCAAGCAAACACCTCATTGCCTGGTATTTTGCCCTGTTATCTGAACTACAGAAACTTCTGAAGGCAGTTCAAGTGAAAGTATTAGAGCTTTTTGTCCTGACGCTTGTGCACAGTCCAAGCTCAATACGTGAAGAACAAAGTGGGCAGGATAATTGCTGTGTTGGCTCCGTTTGGTCTGCAGATGTACTCTTGTTTCTTCCCCACCTGTTGTTCGAAGTCTGCCAAAGACTGCATTTGCTTCGGCAATTCATGCACATGTCTCACCATCCATCGAGAGGGCCCACTGCAGTGAGCTACTGAGAGAAGTGAACTCGGCCACTGTTGACAGGTCCTCGTCATGGACTGAAACCTGGGGCTTGAGATAAGATTTTCTGGAGCAGGCTGGTACATAAGTTTTCTTATCTGCTGATCGTAAAGCCAAAGTGTTCACCTCCATTGCAGAACAAGTTCATGCTACATTGCATGTCCAGCTCTGATCCTCTAGTTAGTACAGTCCTCTTCAAACAGAAAATTGCCAAGTATGTCCTTGCTGGAATCATCTCAAATCTCTAATACTGTGTTTGTGAAATGATCATTGTAACCATTAGGCAGTGTAGCAGACTTCAAGAAGGTGTGACAATTAGGTAACAATCGCAGTCATGTGAAGGAGGTAAGAATAGTCATCAAGTAATAAATGGCAAGGAAGCAATAATAATGGAACAGAAACAGAGACAACATTGATGTGAAGGAAACATGGGCAATAATAGTGCAACACGGAAGTGGGAGTTGGAAGTGTACAATTAACACACGTCGTTCATCAATGTGTAAACGAGCTATCAACTGCCCTTTCATAAATTTCAATTTACGCAGATGGGTTAACACCCAAAATCAAGGACCCTCACCAATTTGGGGGTGAGGGGAGGGGGAACTGGGTCCTCAGACAAATGTGGAGCACTCATTAAAACCCACAAATGAAAGAAAAAAAGCAAATAAAGTGGAGAAACTTCAGGCACTCCCTGGATCAAAATATTCTCTCATTTAAAATACTGTCAGAAAAGGATGAAACAAAATCTTCAGATCTGTGTTTTCGTGGAAATGGAGAATTTTGCAGAATGGCCCGTAAGTCAGTTTTGTATGTTTTTTTTTAATAGTGCAGCAAGTCACAGCTGGGACAATAAGTGTTGCAAAGATAGTTCACCATTCCTCAGGTTGAATAGTTAGATTGCGTGTAGAATTCTAAGTACGTTAGAATATTAATATATACTGATGCTATTTGTCCTTGCAAGTGCTGACAGGCACTAAATTGTATTTCTTTTGATGCAACTGTTTGAAATTGGATTCATATGCGACAATGCTGTCAGATTTCGAGCTAGAGCTTATGTTTGATGTCAGTACAAGAACAAGTACTTGAGACCACTTTTTAATGGTATTATGTTATCCATTGCCTATTTTCAAAAATGTCTTCAAATAAGTTTGATTGCTAATGGCTCAGAGTCCTAACCGTTACGCAGATAAATCGAAAGAATGGACAAGACCTAAGTGGAGGTTCTGTCCATCTGCAATGTTTGAAATTACTGCCAGACATTCATTCATAACAGGGACAAATTGTTGCCTCTTTCATAACTGTAATATTGTCAGTTAAAACAAGAAATCTGTTAAGCAATAGCTTTGCAATCAAGAACATGTTGCTAACAGTACCACATTTACCCTGGAGGGTAATGCCAAGATGTGTCTGGACTCAAAGCCTTTAATGCAGGTCTCAAACAGTACAAATATCATTTCTTTTTTTTGTTAACCTCAAAGATTACCACTTTTGGGCTAGAACAATTTGAGGAACAGATGCACAATTCCTTTCCTAATTATGTACTAAATATTTGTGTCAGGATTTCTTCATTTGCTATGTGTAGCAATGTTAAAATTTTTTTTTTGTGGGGATTTCCACTGCTAAGTGTCTCTGAAATTGTAAGGTTAATGGAATGACATTTATTTTCTGATGGCCCAGTAATATTCTAATAGATACATTTGAAAATCTAGACAGACAATAACTTATGTAAAATGTGTTCAGAAATCTAATGTTTGCAGGAAAGAGATTCTTTTCCAAGTAAGTTTATTTTCTTGTGTTGTTTTTCAGGGCAGGTTCCAATAAAAAGGAGGTATCTAGGAGTTAGGATGATGACACTTACCCCTAGGTGAGTAAGCCTGAGAGGTATTTTTGCATAGAACAAGGTATTTTTGAATAGAGGTAGGTACAATAAGTTAGTTCTTAAAGGATAGCAATTTGTGTCAGAGGTTTGTAATATGAATCCTAAACTATTTTGGCTGTTGCTGCTTCATTGTAAACAATTATCTTCTGGAATACACAGCTGCAAGCCATTTAACCTCTTAATGGTTAATGTAATATGAATACTTGGCATTGATAGACTATTTTCCATTGGGTTGACAACATGGTAAGCGTGCCACTATTGGATCAAATAGCCATTCAGCACCCCTGTGATACTGTCAGGATTTCAGCTCCCAGTAGAGACTGACACTGAATTCTGCTACTTTGTTGGGCATTGATTTTAGTTGCTTACGCATCACCCTGCTTTATAAACAGTTATCATATGGTTTGCTTGACATGACTCCAATTAACTGTTCGGCATTAGGATGTAACGAATGCTTGCTGCTGAATGGATATAACTTTAAAAACTCTGAAATTGGTTTAACTCTTCACTTGTTGCTGAACTGTGTTAATGCAACATTTTATATTGGAGGCTGAGAGGAACCAAAGTAATGGTGACAGAGTGTAAAATGGATCAAAATTTATGTAGCTGATCGCTTATGGTAATTCCCATAGGTCTTGAGTGTTCTGGTGACATTGACTTGCTAAGATGGTCTGTCCTCTCAAAAAAGGATTTTCAGTCATACTTGCGGAGCAGTGCTATATAGGACCATGCATATGTACCTGGCAAATCCTGGCTCTTTTAGGATGTAGTCAATTTATCAAGACCAGGGAAAAACTATAAAATGACTGATTTTCTTAACATAGTTATAATATATGTTTTCATGGATTGTAATGGGAATTTCATTAGATGCAGAACGTTTCAAAATATGCAGATTCCTGATGGTGATATTTGGGAGGTGGGCTTGCAGCATTAAAGAACGCTGTAGAAATGCCAAGACACACGTGGATCTAAACAAAACGATGAGAATTTTATATTTGAGTAGTTTGGGGACTGAAAGTTAATGTAGGTCTTTGAGGACAAATGTGGTGGACTAATGGAATTTGCTGCAGAATTGGTCTAGGGATGGTGGACGTATCTGATTCATGACCTTTGAGAACAACAAAATCACTATCACTGTTTTAAATAAATAACCCTATATTTTTGAAATGTTCTGTATTTACCAATAAGATGAAACATCTCCAAATCTATCTCAAGACCCCTCAGGATCTTTTATGTTTCAATCAAGTCACCTTTTACTTATCTGACCTCCAGCAGATAGAGTCCAACCTGTCAGACCTATCCCAACAAGACAGCCCACTGAATCCGAGGAATTAGTCTGGTAATATATAGCAATATATAGTAATATATTACTATATAGTAATATATAGTCTGGTAATAATAGCATTTTACTAGCTTTTTAAATTACTTTTTGCACCCGCGTACTGGCCTTTGTGATTCATGAGGAACTACAGGGAAGAAAGCGGGTATGGTTGGGAAGGTGGTGGTAATAGGGGGTCTGGGGGTGGGAGGAGAATGTGGCCCAGGGAGGAAGGGTGAACAAAGACTGTGGGGAGGGTTGTCAAAGGGGGATGCTGCAAGGAGGTGGAGGCCACAGTGAGGCTACATGATAAAGGATAAGGCTGCGAGTCAGTGTAAAGGGAGAAGGTGGAGCTGTGAAGGGACGTCAGGGGAGAAGGAAGCTGCAAGAGGACAGAAGGAGACTGCAAATGAGACAATTGTTTAAAACCTGTTATCCAAAGAATTCTCAGCTAACGAGGAACCAGAAAACCTGGAACCACTGAAGTCATGAATTTCTTGCAAATTAATGTAGAATCCCTAGCTTAATGCATATGCTCAGAAGCTAGTGCATGGAGAAATATATAATGGGGGCAGACTTGAATCTGAACTAAAGTTCTGAGATGCATTGAAAGTTGTTGTAACTACTGGTTAAAATCTTCTAGCTTTGTGTATATGCAATGGAAATGTATTGCTTTAATTGTTCCAGTGTTTAAGCAGGAGCATTTTGCAGCTGAAATATGGATGTCCACCAGGTGTCCAACAAACCAGAGATACTAGAGGGTGAAAGAAATAGGGTAGTGTATTTTTTATTTGTAGGTGTGAGAGCTGATCGTATGCCTAACGACGACCATGCTTCCCTGTGGCACTTAGATAAAGAGGACTAGGGCAAGGATGGATGGGAAGCAACATTATAAGAGTGAGGAAAACCTTCAACTGAGTAGAGCCAAGCAATAAAATTAGAGAAATAAATAAAGCTGACCAATCAAAATTAATGGTATGTTGGTTGCAAGTATTGAATCATTTGCATGATATTCAGTGGTATTTTACTTTTTTTAAAAAAAATTGAAACATTGTTTCAGACTGTTACCACAATAACTTCAAACCTGTTACCTATCCATCTTGGCATTTGAATTCAGTAACACACCATGGTGGAAGATAATCTTGCTTTGACCAAAAAACAAAATCACTAAATTAAAAAGATTTGGTGCAGTTTTCTGTTTGAATTTGTATAGTTTTTCAGAGTCTTAGTTGTTTTCCAGCTTTGCAAAGGAACTGAAAGAGCGCCAGAAGGATTTTCCTGATGTTAATGCTGGAGCCTACATCATCGAGGTCCTTCCGCGAACACCAGCTTCCAGGTAAGAGAAGGAAATAACTTCCATATGTTTAAATATGCCTAGTACTTTTAATCTCATTTGAATCTTTGTGGAAAACTATTCAGTATGAAAACCATTGAGTCGCATTCCCTTTTATTCCATAATTGTGGGCATTAGGTTCAAATGCACAAAGTTCCTTAATTTAAAAGCCAGAACAAATCAAAGGTGGAAATTATTACTGAAAAATTTCATACCTTTATGCCAGCATTATTTGTGGGACCCTTTAGAACAGAGAAGCTTTCAGATTGAGGTATGATATTCTACGTAAGCAGTCAGGAGAAGGATGACACATGTACGCTCCCAGATCGAAAATCCTGCAATTTATCTCTGAAGACTGAATCCTCCTAAAAGTAAAATTTCAGGGAATTTCAAAGGGTTGAAGATAAACCAGTTATAATTAGCATCTGGTGAAAGTAACTGTTTGCACTTGTAACTGAATTCATCATCCTCCAGTCTAAATATGGGAATGTATAGATTAAAAAAATCTGCACGGTACAGGAATTTTCTTGCAATACTTGAGAAACATAAAAATAAATAATTATTTGAGCACTGCGTGGAATGACAATGTAAAGATGTTCTTATTACATTTAGGTGGGATATGAACTAGTGTAAAAATCTATTCTTCCCCGATTGCTGCAGCTTTTGACAAAAACTTGAGCTTCTGGATTTTTTTGTGAACTCTTGCCCAGTTGTATATCTGATGATACATCCCAGTCAATGTTTTGTAAAGGAATTCAATGTGATAGGCCAAATTACTTTAAAATGAAACAGATGGTGCTAAATTGTGTGGAACTGTTTAATACTAGGCACGTGCTGAGCAAAGACTTTTTAGTGTTGAAATGCCAGCAAATTATCTTGTTGTCTCCTACAAATTTTTGAAACTTAAGCTTGCACTGAAAATATATCTCATTTTTCTAGGTCAGGGAGTGTGTAAAAGTTTGATTTTGGTATAATGGATATTCTGATGACTCAAAATATTCTGAAGGATGGACTGGAGAGAATGGAATTGTACAGTTGAGAGATGAGAAGGACATGGCTATGGGTGTCAGCAGCAGGTAGGCTGAGGCAGGAGTGGGGCTGAGTGGTGTTACAGAGCTTGAAGTAAGTGCTCTTAGCAATGGAGCAGCTGTATAACCTCAGGCAAGCTTCGCAATGGTTGGCATGGATGTGAAAAGGTCACAATTAGAGTGAAGGATGCAGGAGATGAAATGTGGTATTGTGGTGATTTACAGATCGTGCAGATTGTGAATTGTGGTGAGTTGCGTTCTGAGTGACCTCTGCCTTTAAAAGGGCTCCAAACAGTGCAGCCTCAGTAGCACAGAATGGGAGGTAAAGGCCTAGTGGTTTTATTGCTGGACTATTAATCCAGAGACCCAGACCCAGGTTTCAATCCTGCCTCAGCAAATACAGAGCAGCTGCGTGATATTTTCTGAAAAGTGAGACAATAATAAGCCTGGTACAACAGGGAAATGACAGGCTAGAGTGTCAGAATTAGCATTAAAAATGTACAAATGGATAATTAAAGGAATGCTGTCAAACTGCAAACTTAGATTCCAAGAGTCGCAGGCCACCTTCAACAGCATGTCAGGGCAACATTTTTTAAAAAAAAATTATTCATGGCGTGAGGGTGTCACTGGCTAGGCCAGCATTTATTGCCCATCCCTAATTGCCCAGAGGGCAGTTAAGAGTCAACCACATTGCTGTGGGTCTGGAGTCACATGTAGGCTAGATCAGGTAAGGATGGCAGTTTCCTTCCCTAAAGGACAGTAGTGAACCACATAGGTTTTTCTGACAATGTACAATGGATTCCATTATCCACCATTAGTCTCTTATTTCCAGATATTTTCTAATTGAATTCAAATTCCACCATCTGCTGTGGTGGGATTCAAACCTGGGTCCACGGCACATTATCTGGGTCTTTGGATTAATATTCCAGTAATAATACCACTAGGCCATCGCCTCCCCATCTGAGCTGCTCTCTGGGGCTGCACTGTTTGGAACCCTTTGATGGGCAGAGGTCACTCGGAACCCAACCCACCACAGTTCACAATCTGCGCCCAGAATTTGCCTCCTGCCAAAATACACAGTGATTACGGGTGTTTTGCAGGCAGTCAATTCATATGATTCAGGTTTTGTGAGCAGAGATTAGAGATTTGCCTCTAAATGATACATTAGTTACCTTTGAAACTTGCCACAAGTTAGTGTGCTTGGAATGCATTAGAGGGTCGCAGTTTGATGATGTGGGATAGGCCTTTTAGGACTGAGATGATGAAATTGCTCCGCCCAGAGAGTGGTGAACCTGTGGAATTTTCTGCCACAGAAAGCAGTTGAAGCCAAAATATTGGAAGTTTCAAAGAAGTGGTTAGATACAGTTCTTAAGACTAAAGTGATCAAAGGGTACGGCCGAAAGTGAGAACAGTGTACTGAGATGGATCATCAGCTATAATCATTGAATGGCCTCCTTCCGTTCCTGTTTTCTATGTCTATGTTTCTATTAAGTGAGCAATCTTTCTCCATATTAGATACTTCCCACGGTTATTTTTAGTATCTTATGCATGCATTTGTTCAAGAAAATCTTGTGAAATATTTACTTACTTCCAAATGTCCAAGTATAAATTGAAATTAAATTAAACAGTTATTTGAAAATAAACATAGCTAACCAAAGATAAATAAAGGAAGTCGAACAAATTGTTTATTAGCAATTACATAGTTAGTTTCTGACTCCTGTGATTTAGAGTGGATTGTTCTCAGGACCTTTTATATTTGGACCTATCTTGCTGAAGTACCACTCATGTTCAGGTCATCTAATTGTCCCTTTGCAGTTTTTCTTGGACAATCAGTGAAGTTCAGTTTATTTGAGTAAACGTGAGCAGAGCCAGTGCATTCACCAGCAAGTTGATATGCTGACTTTTTGAATGCATGCCAAACAGCTAACTAAAAGGGGAAAAGGAAGGGAAGGTACTATCTCAGGACCCTCATCTCACCACCTCCCAAGTTTGTTGCTGTGCATCATCCAATAATGTTGATAGTATAGTCTACTAGAGACATGAGCAATTGCAAAATGGCCAGCCCTTATTTTGTTTTGTACAAGTTTTATTTCATTTTCAACATTTATCTTATGTGCATGTCAATGGGGAAAAGACCAACCCAGGAATTTAAGAGGACAAGATCGTTCCAAGAGTAGTAGCAGCTTTGAGAGTTTTTAATGCAAACTGAGGGAATTGCAGTGGCGCTTCTGCTGATATAGAGAGATCCAAAGCAAGTAGTCATGACTTTTCTTCAGAAATAAATGTTATGTTGGACTCAACATTCACTGTTCTTCTGTCTCTACAAATGCTACCAGAACTGTTGAGTTTCTCCAGAGCTTTTTTGTTGTTATTAGGGCAGAAGAATAATTCATAATGCTGATGGAAAACTGTCATCTTTTTTGGACAGTGAGAAAGTAACAGAAATAGAGAGTATCTCTTAGAATTTCTAATAAGACGATTACAATTCCCATGACCCTACAGCAGCTGGCATTAATATGTGAACCTTAATCTCATGAAAGACCACGTGACTTTCCTTCAGAACAGAAATGTTTACACTACTGCACAGTTTCTCTAGTATTCTCTATTTGTTTCTGATTTCTAGCATCTGCAGCATTTTCCCTATTATTGGAGAAGTTTTAAAAGTGTTTTGAATCGTTTAAGGTACGGTTGAAAACAATGCTGCGAGAGCTGTAGAGACCTTGAGGATGGATGATCTAAGTTGGGTCAAATGGTCATAGAACCCAGGAATCTCTATGGTGTGAAAAGAGGCCATTCAACCTTTCAAGTCTGAACTGACCCTCCACAGAGCATTGCATCCACACCCCATCCCCTGCCATCCCTGTGACCCTGCATTTACCCTGGCTAATGCACCTGGCTTGCATATCTCTGGGCACTTCTGGCAATTTAACATGGCCAATCCACCTAACCTTGACAGGAAACTGGAGCAGCTGGTGGAAATTCATGCACACACGGGGAGAATGTGCAAACCCCACTCTTGCTAAATACAGCCATCAACAATAGTTGATGGTTGTCATCCTCATGCATATTTGTCTTTTCCAGTTCCTCATTCTGCTGGCAGAAGGTTTATATGGTGTAAGCAGATACAAAAACATGTTTGGAGATCAGTAAAATGGCACTGAGTCTGTCTGTATGTCAAATGAATCCAGAATAATGAGCCATTCTCCTCCTATTTTCCTTTGCAGGGGTGGCCTGAAGGACAATGATGTGATTATTAGTATCAATAAACAATTGGTGACTTCATCCAGTGACGTCAGTGAAGCCATTAAAAAGGATCCGAACCTGTCAATGGTGGTTCGCCGAAGCAATGAGGATGTGATAATAAATGTTGTGACTGAAGAAATTGAACCTTAAAGTGAGCTGGATCTCCTTGCCAATATGACTGATATAACAAAGAATCTGGGTCTACATAATAGCTTATCAACCTGTTGATACTTTATTGCACAACACCAGGAGATATCTGCAGCTTGGATATATTCCTGTCTAGGGTTACAAGCTGAGATGATCCTGAAGCTATTGAAAATTAAAACCTGTTTCCTCCTTGCATTTCCTTGATTTATTCTTTTTTTTTCCAGCTTCATTGTATTGTAATCTACTTTTTATTGAAATGTCAATGCGAACAATTCACTTGCAAGAATTTTTATTTCATAATGTTGGGGATTTATACATTATTGCTATAGGTATCAAACCTCTTAAAATACAGATGTGTGCAGCTGTGTGTGGGAATCTGGCAGGTTTTAAATGTTGACACAATTTTTTTTCTTTTTGCCTTTTGGGATATTTGAACGCAATAACCTGGCTGCCCACAATATAGAAAACTTGTGAAATAATTTTGGGAATGTTCGTCAAAATTTGTTCTTCACCTCTCCCTCCCTTTTGCTCCCCACCCATCCCCACCGGTTTGTGCTTGTGTTTGCTCCAAATCAGAAATTTCATAAGGTTCAGATATTAAGGAGCCAAATTACTTCAGAGAGCCATTGAAGCCACTTTTAGCCATTTCCACTAAAGGGGTTTGAGGATGAATTGCCTCTGATTTTCATTCCCATTTTAAATTAACACTTTTCCTGTTCCCACATGGTAATTGGGGATGTACATCAGACTTCTCCCTATATTGCTGTGTATAGATTATATTCAAAGATTGGGAAGGCTAGGAGATTGGGCATGCAAAAATCCTGGTTTGTTCACTCACTGATTTTTATGTGCAGAATCATCCAGTCATGGAGGTGGGAAGTCAACTTAATTAGGCAGGATTGTGGCATCACAGAATCCTGCTTCCATCCCACCTCTGTCTGAATTATGTTCTGGGAAGAAAGGCCCAAATGCAGCCTTTCATTGGATGCATTCCCACGTGGGCTACAGTAATCTCAACTCCAGTTGAACAAATAAGAGTCAGACCACATGACTGGTAAACTCATACAGGTAGGCTGTCAGTTGGCAGGAACAAGGGGTGAGGTCCCGCAATCTGTGCTAATTTGTGAACAGTTGAATGACTGGATACAGGGCAGGACCACAAAGAGCTACCTGCCCCTGCACCCCCTCCCACATTCCCCAACATCAGAACGCCTTCCAACCCCAAAAGGAAGACACTCAGCCAAGACCTTGGCCCTTGTGATGTTCAATGTCACCCAGGCAGCAACCACACACTTTGGTGACGCTGCCGAGTGCGGGAGCTGCCAGCCTCTGGTCTGCTGACAGTTCTTGCTGCGTAGGATTTCAGCTGCGGGAGAATTAATTTTCAAAAAAGGCCCACTGCTGTCCTCCAAACTGCCTGATTGGAGGAAGATATATCAGGCCTTGCTGTTGGGAAGTTGACAGGCTAGGGGTGTTATCACTGGGCTGTTAATCCAGAGACCCACGTAACGTTCTGGGGACCCATGTGCAGCGGCACACAGTGGAATTCAATTCAATAAAACAAAAAAAAAACTGGAATTAAGTGTCTGACAATGACCACGAAACCAATGCCAATTGTCAGAAACACCCATCTAGTTCACTAATGTTCTCTGGGGGAAAGAAATGGCAATCCTTATGTGGTCTGGTCTATATGTGACTCCAGACCCACAGCAATGTGGTTGACTCTTAACTTAGGGATAGGCAATGAATGCTGGCCTAGCTGGTTTGACCCTCATCCCGTGAATGAATAAAAAGCAACTTCAGGCGAGGTTTCAGACCACCTTTTCACAAAGCAAGTGAGACACCGGAACTGGAAAATCCCAGCCTATGTTGTACTTCTGCTGGAATAGCATCTGAGTCTGCTGCCACATGTCTACGCTGCTAGTTAATGAACATTTTAGTTGAATTTTAATGCACAGATTGGAAAGAGAACTAAGAACTAAGGCCAAAGCCAGGAGTGACCAAGAGTGACTAGCTATTAATTACTTTAAAAGAAAACACTTTTCTATCAGAATGCATTTTTCTCTGCCTTGCTCCCAAATTGCATCTGAAAATTGCATGCAACACTGTAAGAGTAGATACTAATCTTTTCCCATGTTTTATCTAGAACAGTGCTGAAACTGATCTTCCTTGCTGATACTACAGTTGACTGAATATGACTATACCTGAAAAGTGTACAGAAGTGTGAATTGCATTTAACTGAATGTCAACAACTTCCACACAAAGGTTCTCAAATTGTACTGGGAGCAGATCAGGGCAAAGCTGTCTTATCTTTTTTTAAACTTGCTACTGCCTCCTGACCTGCTATTTGGATTATGGATCATCTGGTTTAAGGGTCATGCTAAATGTATTGCCAATAAAGATTTTTACTGTTTATTATTTGAATAATTTTTTTCCTGCCTCTCTGTGCATTGTAGAATGCCTTTTGTCATTTTACACTTGGCGCTGGAGTTGGAATTCAATACTCTACAAAGAGAGAAGCGTCAATTAAGTAGCTGCCTCCTGTTTCTGCGCTTCTTCATTCTTCATTTCCACATTTATTTTTCCCGTATCTGCACCAATGGCTTGGCATCATCCTACTACTTGTTTCTCAACGGCCCCAAAGACCAGCTGGAGGGGGACCTGAGCTGCTATTGACCTTATTGCTATGCTGTAGCTGATCAAATTCATTTACAGGAGACAGCACCTTTATAAATAGTTGTGGACCATGGGCAGATAAGTCTCAGCTTCCAGCAAGCAAATGTGGAATTAAAAGCTTCCCATTAGTTTTCAGAAACTATTCAGTCAAATTTTGTTCCCAGACTCTGTCAAATTCTAAACCCTTCAGGCAATCTCATGAAGCTTCTATTTAAAATTACCATTTAAGGATGTCTTTAAGAGTAATGTTGGGAAAGGAAGATCCAACCTCTGGTTTTATTTTCAGATTACATTCCAGCAGTATAACAAGTTCTGGCCTCACATTTATGATCATAGAGAAAATATTTATTTGAAATACTTTTCAGCTTTTATGATTTTCTCACCTGATCAGAGTCTGGGTCTTTCAGTGGACTCCATCTTTGCCTGCTTCCCAGGACTTAGTCTGTTCTAAAAAGGTATATCTACAATGATCCTTCCTGTCACGGGGCTGGGATGTGGGACCTCTCAATCTGTGATCCTGTGCTCCTTGCCTTATTTATGTTGGCTAAGGCTCCAGATTCTTGTTCCCATTCCTGTCATGACAGCAGGAGATGTCCCAGCCCCGGCTATGCTATTTTAATTTGCCAGCTCTGCCTCGCTCTGCGATGCTTTGCGTTCTGAAAAGGTTGATGTGTGTTGTAGGTGACTTCTAGTCAGTTCCTGGGTTTCTTTTTTATTACTACTTCTTTAGGAGATCCAAAATTCTGTTCCTGATTAAATATCTTGTACAGTTCTAGCAAGATTTCCCTACTTTCACATTTCATTCCCCTGGCAATAAATGCCAACATTCCATTTTCCTTCCGAACGGATATTGGAATATTGTTTTTGATCTCGCGTTTCACATACAGCTTGAAGTATTCTTCATGGGGTTAGATTTTGTTGTTGTGCATGACAGTGAGTCATCAGCCCATTTCACGTTTCTTTTGAATTCACAGTCTATAATTGGGTGAGGAGCAGTTGAAGCCAATACCTGAGAATGGTATGTGAAACAGTCATGAGAAAGTGAACAGAAACCCATGTAAAACAAATGAGTGAGTGCATGTTTACTTTTTAAATGTAGACTATTAAATAGCATTCCCATCCATGAAAGTTACTGGAGTGATGGGCTATCTAAATAGTTAGCTACAGCTTGCCAGTTTAATCACGAGAGGTTTCACAGCATTTCCTTAATTATAGGGAAAGTATAATTAGGACCAGACAACACAAGTTAAAATTATTATGGTAATTTCCTAAGAAGAAAGCAAATTTTTTTGGCCCCTTGAGTCTGCTCCACCATCCAATAAAATCATGGCTGATCTACCTGTACCTCACAATCCTTAACTCCCTGTTGATGAAAAATCTGTCTAACTCAACCTTGGATGTATGCAATTACCCAGCTTTTGCTGCTCTCTGTGGAAGAGGCTAAGAATCATAAAAGAAAAAAAAAATCAATGACCTAATCTCAGTCTTAAAATGGAGATCCCTTACTTTTAAATTGTAATCTCTAGTTATAGATTTTACCATGGTGGGGAACACCCTCTCACCATCTACCCTGTAAAGCTCCCTCAGAATCACATCTGCTTCAACACATTCAGAAGTCAGATGACACCAGGTTGTAGCCCAACAAGTTTATTTGAAATCACAAGCTTTTG
>JAHRHZ010000140.1:25018138-25088514 GCA_024137785.1 Ginglymostoma cirratum
TTTTTCTGAAGAAGGGTCTAGGCCCGAAACATCAGCCTTCCTGCTCCTCTGATGCTGCTTGGCCTGCTGTGTTCATCCAGCTCTACACCTTGTTATCTCAGGTGGTTACATTGACCTGTTTTCTGATACGTATTGGATTAGGACATGTTCCAAAGGACTTAAAACCTTGTTTTTATTTCAAACCCATACAAAAGTAACCAACATCCATGTTCCATTGGTCTGAAATCCAAACTTTAACATTATACATATATTTTCTTTTCATCATGTCATGAAATAATTTCATTAAAGATTTAGATTCAGATTTTATTGTCATGTGTACTCAAGTATAGGAGTACAATGAAAAGGGTCTAATGTCGCCACACATAGCGCCTTCTTAGGTACAAAGGTACCTTGGATAAAAAATTCAGGTACAAAGTAGTGAAAGAAACAAAAGTTAAAAAGTTAAGCATTACTGTCCTTCGTAGAATGAGTAAAATATAAAGAAATATGGTAGTAACATTAAAGTCCTTCTTAACATAAATTAGAAAACTAAAAGAATGAAGTTAAAAGTTCAACGGTCTTTGATAAGTTGCTTGCTGGGGCCCCCATCTGGTCTATTTAGCTCACTGTCTGTGAGACCTCAGCTGCCTGTTTTCACCGTCGCCGCAAATACCGGGGGACCTCCCTCACTGCTCGCTCTTCCCACATCGGACCGCGATGCTATTGCTGCTACTGCCACCTCCGATCTCCTCCTGTTGCCTCCAGAACATTTTAGTATGCCAATTGTGATTGTGCTATGCCTCTGTAAACAAAGCAAGACCAGCTAATGATCTCGTGGATGATATAATGGTTTTTAAAGGAAGGCAGTAAGAAAATGTCAGGTGTTTCCTAGTCAAGAGAAGAGATGGGAAATCAGAGAGCAATTCAAGTACACTCACACACGTTCAGAAACTCGCTCTCTTGGATAGGAAATGAAGATCGGAAGGGTGAAAATCATTTGGATTCTGGGAAAAGAAGCGTTTTATTTTTTTCGAAATGTTTTCCAATATTGTATTTCTCATTTCCGTGATGAATAACCTACAAAATAACATGTGGATATTACATTGGTCATTGCAGCTGAAAAAACATGCCCTGATGAATTTGAATTTGGCAGTAGATTATTTAATACATTTGCCTTGCACATTGAATGAGTAAATTTATCCAATCCACTACATTGTTCTTTTTGACAATATCTTGGTAGGGGGTTCATGGGGCTCATCCTGAATTGACTTTTCATAATATGAATTAAGCTCTCTTTCAGACTCCATTTTTTGTTAAATCAGAATTTTCATTCTTGGTTTCAGCCTTGGCTGAGTGGTAGCACTCCTGTTTCTGAGTCAGATGGTTGTGGATTTGAGCCCCATTCCAGAAACTTGAATGTATAATCTGGGTTTGGCACTCATGTCAAATACTAAGGCGATGTTGCAACGTCGGAGTGTCATCGTTCAGTGGAGGCCCATCTGTCCTGTCAAGTAAAAAGTCTCATTGTGTTATTCAAGGAGCAGCAGTGAAGTTCTCAGTGTTCTGCATAATATTTAAACCGCAACTAAAACCGAAGACAAATTATCTGATCATTACCTCATTGACGTTTGTGGGGTGTTGCTTTGCAATATTTGGATGCCATGTTTCCTACATTATAACTGTAATTGTACTTATGAAGGACTTACCTGGATATAAAATGCTTTGAGCTTCTAGGGAATGTGAAATGCTTTGTGTGTACTTTTATCCCTTTTCAATAAGCTCCTTATAAGCTAAATAAGAACCAAACAAACTTCAAAAGCTGTAAATCAGGAACAAAAATAGAAGTTTCTGGAAAAGCTCAGCAGGTCTGGCAGCATCTGTGGAGAGAAATCGGAGTTAACATTACAAGTCGAGCGACCCTTCCTAAGAACAGCAGGTCAGAGGAAGGGTTACTCAACCTATAACGTTAACTTTGATTTCTGTCCTTAAAAGCTGGTTGTCCATGTTTGTAATATGCTTACCTGACAATTCTTCCTGCTTGATTGCTACAACTAGTACTTTGATAGTTCATTTTGATTGTGGCTCACTTCCTGCGTGTATGGACTGGAATCATTAAGAAGTAAGAGTGGGTTTCAATTTTCTAGACCAAGGATACTGAAACCAATGCAAGTGTTTCAACCATGAGGTCATCTGTTGCACATTTTGAACTAAATCTATAAACTCTTGGATTTCACAAATAAATACCACACCACCAGCTACTAAAACTAAAAAAATCTTGCAGCCATAAATGTTTTGCATGATCCATATTGCAAATGTTGTTAACATTTGAGCAGCTAATGTTGCACTGTACTTTTTTTACATTTGGTCTTCCTAAGCACCTAGAAATCAATTAAATCAGTTCTTTCTCCCCCACAATAGAATAATGTACAGAGACTCTATGCAATCTGCAATACAGTGAATCATTTCTTTGAGTTTGTAATATAATCTTTATGTCAAAGTATTTCCCATACACTAAATTTTAAAAGTATACTTTGAGTTCTGTGTTTAGTCTGGTCTCAATGACGTGAGGAAATTATTTAAGCTGGGGAGACAGCTCATAGAATACCACAAGATTGATCTCCACGATTGGAGGACTGAGTTAAGGGAAATAGATTGCATAAGCTTAGGATTTTTAGGCTTCAAAATAGGCCAGCGACAGCACGTAGCTAGACAGCTGTACTAAATGGTAAACAAAATGTTGTAGAAAGAGAACATTTCAAAAGGTATTTTAAAGTAATTCATGACATTGGGACAATAAGACATGAGAAAACCATTGAATCAAGTCTGTTTTGCAGCACAGAAGTCATACTATGCAGTTACCCCTCACTTGTCACATTCAAGCCAACTCAACACAAACACCATGTTGTCTCTTCATTTCAATAATTTCAGCCTGCAGTTCAGCACGAAACTCTCCTGGTTGATCCACACTCAATGTGGGGTCTGGCAGCATGCATGACCAGCACATCTTTCAACTTTCCTGTTAATCTTGATGGCTGTCTGCTCCTCTTACGGGAGCCGCATTCGTTGCATAGAAAATGCATTGTATAGAAACTGTTTTCTTTAAGTTCTTTTATGGGATGAGGGCAGCGGGTGTAATTTATCCCTAATTGCCTTGGGGAAGTAGTGGTAAGTTATGTGAGGAGGTAATAACTAGATAACCTGTCTTAGATTTTGGTTGAGGGTTAAATATCATCCAGAACTAGTACAGGTCTACATGTTGTAGATTAACCTGCAGTATATTTGGGAAGAGACTTTCATGATTTTGGCTTGGTGGCAGTGAAAGAACGGTGATATAGTTCCAAGTTCGGATGATGTGTGGTTATGGAAGCAATCTTGCAGGTGTTGGTGGTGCTACAATGTATTTGCTGCCCTTATCCTTCCAGATGGTAGAGGTTGTAGGTTTGGAAGGTGCAACTGAAGGAGCTTCGTGCATTTCTACAGTGCTTGTGGCAGTAAACATTTGTTGCCTCTGTACAGGTATTTCTGCTATAACGCATGTTTCGTTAACGCGATTGATGAATAGTGGACACTGTTTGAATAACACAAACTGTCTATTATACAGTATAGTGATTTTCAATAGGAATTTCTCTATAACGCAATCTTCTACAGCACAGGAACACAACTATTGTGTTATAAGACAACTACCTGTACATCAGCAGTTGGGGGTGGGGGGTGCGGGTGCTAATTCTATGGATTGCTTTGTTCTGGCTAGCACTGAGCTTCTTAAGCGTTATTGGTGCTGCATCAGGATAGTGGAGAATATTTCATCATATTTCTGGCTATACTTTGTACATGGTAGAGAGACTTTAGCGAGACAAGAGATAAACTACTCACCTCAATTCTCAGCCTCACTTCTGTTCTCATAGCCGCAGAATTTGTATAGGTGGTCTAGTTACACTTGGTAATCCCCACAATATTGATATTGGGAGATTCAGTGATGATACTGCTACTGAAAATTAAGGCAAGATAATTAGGCTCCCTCATTGTTGGAGATGGTCATTCCGTTATGTCGGAGATGGCACTTTATGGCATGAATGTTACTTGTCACTTATCAGCTGAAGCCTGAATGAATGTTGTGCAGGTCTTGTGAACACAAGAGTGCTTCAGTATCTGGGGAATCATGAATGGTGTTGAACATTTATGAGCAAACATCCCCACTTCTGACTTAATGCTGGAAGGAAGGTCAGGTCTATTTGCTTGGTGGTTGGACACTACCCTGAGAAATTCCTGCAGTGATGCCTTGGAAAAGGGAAAAAAACAGACCAACTGGAGCAACAGATAAAAGAAAGCGCGCTCAGTTTTTTCTCGTGCTGTACAGAAGATCAAGGAGAGGAAGTCACATTTCTGCAAAGATGGAGGAGGTTCTTAAAACACATCTGAAAAAGCAATTGGAGCAACTGGTTTCAAAAAGATCTGCCGTAGCAACCTGGCAACTGTGCCACAATAGTTATAACAACCTTACATTTAGGGTTAAGGGAAGCTGAAGCATCTTCAAATGAAATCACTCACTCAAATCTCCAAATGGCAAACTCTCACACTGCTAAACGCATCAAACCACTAACAGACCTGTCAGCACTTTCTGTAACTTACAATTCGAGCCTAGAATTCAGATATGTTAACTTGCTCTTGCACAACTTTCAGCCTCACACCCACTACACATTGTTTCCACACACATCCCACATCACCCAAACACAGTGTTACACAATCATTGACACTCTTCCTTCACACTTGCAGGACAAATTGACACATAATAGGAAGGAGAAGAGCAAAGCTGGAGAAGGATGGGACTGGAGTATCTTGGTACAGCTGTAGAAGGTCCGACTAAGAACAAGATCCCTGTTTATTGTGATGCAGACTCAGAGCTACAATCACGGTTGCAGATATCACTGCTCAAGGGGTATGCAGGCTCTCATGGTAGCTCAGCAACCTGTCCTTCAACAGACTATTATATTTGTCAATGTTTCAGTGCATGTACCTGCCGTGCCTCTTTCAGGATAACATTATTCAAGTTTCCACAACTGCCATTCTGCTAGTGTTCTTGCTGTCGTCTGTCATCCACCCAATCCAGACTGCACCACTCATAGCGAGGTGGTGATGTCTATAGCTGGGACTTGAAGGCCCCAGAGCTGCTTGAGGAACCCTGAAAAGCCATCTTCAGTGCCTCCCAGTGGAAGTCACCAGCCTTCTACTGGCTGTATTGCAGTTTCTGAAGTAGCACGATGTAGGAGCACTGGGCCTGGCAAGGGGACATACAAAACAGATACTAAGGGGATGTACAGGTGAGCTGCTCAGTTTCAAGTGTACTATTGAGTGTGTTACTGGGTAAAGTTAATATAGAACTGTTTTTGCTGGTGACATTTACTCTAAGATCTTAGCCAACTTAACACTGAGACATATGTAGCCGACGAGTTGGTAAGTGGGAATTGTGAAGTAATGGTGATGACAGGAAGATGTCTCAAGGGAACTGGAGTCCCAGTAGCCAGGCAGCCTTCCAGAGGAAAGATGTCTCTGATGTCTCTTTCCTTCATTCTCTCCCTTTTCCTCCTCCTCTTCTTTCTCCCTGAAGTGACCTCAGAGGCCTTCTGGCAAGGATCTGCATCCTCATAATAGACATGTTACAAACAATGTAACTTAGAGTAAGATGCTGAGTACTGGAGAGCTCCAGTATATATATCCATGTATAGATGTAATACTTTCACAGCAAAGTGTTAACAGCACATGAGAACGATAAAACAAAAATACAGAAATTGCTGGAGAAGCTCAACAGCTCTGGCAGCACTTGTGGAAAGAAAACAGAGTTAACATTTAAATCTGTTTCTCTCTTTGCTGATGCTGCCATGCCTGCTGAATTTCATCAGCAATTTCTGTTATTGTCTCAGATTTCCAGCATCTTCATGTTTAATCGTGTCAGATGGACTTTTGGCTAAGTCCAACCCAATTTGGAGTGTTGTGCACATGAAGAGTTTTCAGGGCTCAGGTGAAGATAGAAAGCTCTAGGAAGAAAATGCAAAGTTAATATTAGAAAATACTCCAGATCTCTAGAAGTATGCGTAACAGTAGATTAATGATCTGAGAGACTTTCCTCTGCCGACTATTGAAGTCCTGAATTAATGTAACATGCATCCACAGCAGGAAACAGATCATAATTATAAACAGATTAGTTCTGATTGTATGGTCAGATGGCTAGCACAGGAAAGACTACGAGACTGGTTAAGAGGGACTGTCAAGCATGCTGGGACCTGTGGACAAGCTAGTTTAAGCTCTGATCTAAGTTAAAACTGCAGCCAACACATGGTATGACTTCTCCTGGAAGCTGCAACCCACAGCTTCCTGTGTTGATCAAATAAGGGAGATGTCATATTGGTCTGCTAGACTTACTGGCACCACTATAAACTTAAATGGAACATGGTGTGTTGCTGTTTGCAACTTGGCGTAAACATTTGGGAGTTATTTACCAGTAAACTCCATTGGCTGAGATCAAACATTGTGGTCAGACTTGGTCAATTCATTGGCTGAGTGCCAGAGAACTTTCTGATAGAATGAGCACACTTTGGGGTTAAAAGTCAATAGCACAAATGATTTTGAGGAGTGACCACTCGAGACCCATATTTGTCAAGTACATGCCCTGAAGTTATCTTCAAAGAGACAAGGAGCCACGAGGCAAGATCTACACTGAGAACAAAAGTTGGCGTCTTCCTCGAATCGAGATACTATTTGTTTCAAGCCAAATGTGTAGCCAAAATTAAATATCTGATTAAGTTAAAGTTAAATGAAGTGAGTTAAAGCTAAAGTAGAGTTAGATGAAGTAAGAAGTAAATGTTGTAATGAATGTATGTTTTATTTTGATAGCTAAGGAATTAAATAAAGAAGTGTTTCTTCAATTAAATTTCGAATTGACTCCCTGTCTTTTGTCTGTCTCACAAGGGAAGAATACTTGAAAGGTTGGAGCACTCTTTCAGGTAACAATTGGAACTTGTTCTCAAAGAGATCATAACTATTGTTGAGATACTTCAAAATGTATCATGCTCACGAAAAAATAAACATTTGGGCTATAAATAAGCAGCAGGGGCTGTACTTTGATGAAGTTTTGATCACGGCATATGGGAAAAGCTTTCCTTTTTGTGTGCTGCGTGTATTGAAATAGTAAACATATTTGTTAAAAAAAATTGTTACAAATGGGATGTTTTATGAGATTGTTATGTTTTAGGACTATTTAATTTAGGGTAAAATGGAGGGATGAAGATTGCCTATTCTAATCTGTTCTGAATTCTGGTGAAAACAAGCCTGGGTGACTTTGATGTTAAAGGTTAAAGGGGGCCAATGTTGTTTTATTGTCAAGAAGATACAAGAATTCACACTTATATACAATGATCAGAACGGCCATGCTAATTCTGGATAGACTAGCAGTCTCCAAGTTCCATGGAGGTGTTAGGAATATCAACTTTTGTGAAGTTATACTTTAATTCATCTTTAGTTCCAAGATAGAATGGAGTGGCAGGGTATGTGGAGAATATGTGATTAGCATTCCTACCTGGATACCAGGACCATATGTTTCAAGTTGCTATGGGGATGGGTATTAGAGCAGAAGAATCCATAGGAAGTATCAGACATTAAAGGTATTTCTAAAAATAACACTGAACTTCACAGGCAAGCTCAGTCTGTTAGAGTCCAAGAGAAAGACAGACAGACAAACAGGCAAAGAGACCAGATAGATTGGGGCAGCAAGTCTCTATTATTCAACTTGCAAAATGTCATTGTGAACTTGTGCACAGGTTGAAGAGAACCATGTTGTGAGAGTTTAAATGATGCTGAAAGATTCAACTACCTTTAACCAGAGGGAGTGATCTCATGGATAACCCATAGTATTAGAGTCAGTTCATAGGCTAAAAATTATTTGGTTCGTAAAAGAATAAAATGTCACAGCTACTTTAGCCTGGAGAAAGAACAGGAACAGAGTAAAGTATAATTGTACGGAGGTTTTCAATCATTTTAAATGCTAAGTGGGGATTTTTTTAATATAGGTTAAACGTAAATTACTGACTAAAATAGTGTTTAATCAAGGTTTCTTTCAGTTGTTTGTTATAGGAAAAATCTTAAATCCTGAAAGTTTTCTGTGTCGTCTTTACATTCACTGGGAGCTCTAATTACTTTTTGTAAATTACCTGTCTCTATGGGGACCTTAGCACATTCTCTCTCTACTATTTGTGTGTAGTGAAAATGTACTATCCTCTACCAGGTCAAAGTGGAAAGACTATACTCTAAATTAGCCTGTTTGATGCGTCTTGTATATAAAAAGTAATATTTCATTTCCTATAATAGACTAAAACTAGTTCAATGAATAAAAATAGCAGAATATGTGAAATTAATTGAATTTTCATATACATACAATAACTTAGATTTTAAACTTTGTTTTCAAATAAAATTTGAAGACAAGCTGATCCTATAATGGTTGAACTTCTTTTCCTTCTTGTTTCTAAAGAAATAAGATGCTTTAACAAAAGGACTAAACGTATTTTCAATTTCCCTTGTAAACCTTTTGAGAACTGTAAGACCCTAACATTTGCAGGCTACAAGTCCATTAGTTGTGTTTGTATTCTGCCCCCTGATGAACTTTACTACTAACCCTAGTAACTGTAAGAGGGGATCTCATTGTTGAGCTTCATAATTGACAAGATTATGTTCAATTCCCACATCCCACTCAGGCTTGCAACCCATAACATGAACAATATCATTTTGGCTCCTGCCATGTGGAACAACATAATACATACTTTTTTCAACTATTAGAACCAAAACAAAACACACTTCTTGCTTAGTTCATCCTTCCAATATTTATGCATCAGGAGGCATCGGTCCTGGATGTCGACATTGACATCTCTTTGGCTTTTGATGGATTTAATTTGGTCACGCACAAAAGGAAATGATCAAGTTTGCTGCTGATGTCATGTTAGATTGCATAGCAAACCGAGAGCAAGGAAGCAAGAGGTTACTGAGGGCAGCATTTTATAATGAGGGACCGTGGTATTGTGCCACACATTTCCTGGGTTTGGATTTCTAATGCACAATGAGGTATGTTAGAATTAGAAACATTTATGAAATATATATGTAACTGGTTAAAACTGAACCAGCGCAGGGCATACGTAATACCACAATGTATGCCCAAGACTTCCCCTACTCACTACTGCTTTGATCTGTAAGGTTATTCGGTGCCAAATGGAAAAAAAATTAAACCTTCTAGTGACAAGTCCAAAAATCTAGATTTCTTCAGCTGAGCTGCTTTGTCAAATATTAGTGGTGTCTTACAATACTGTAGACCTGGCTTGCTGATTTGTCATTTTCCAAGTCTGCCAATTAGCTGGATTCAGACTTTCATTGTCGGGCAGATCATTGTGAAGTCACCTTGTTCCTAAAGGCATCCCACTGAGGCCGACCCCCAGACCAGATCAGCACATTCAAGGAGACTAATTGTTAATTGTTGAGCATGATAATTGACAACAAATTGTCTTCAGCTAGCTATGAAATCTCTCCATTTGGTTTCTCACATATTGTTTCTCAGTCATAAAGTCATGGAGTTATAGAGATCTACCATACAGAAAATGATCCTGTAGCCCATCGCTTCTGTGCTGGTCAAATATAGGCACTTAGCTATTCGAAGATTACACAGTGTGGAGCTGGAGGAGCACAGCAAGCCAGGCAACACCATAGAAGCAGGAAAGTTTACGTTCCGAAACGTCAACTTTCCTGCTCCTATGATGCTGCCTGGCCTGCTGTGCTCCTCCAGCTCCACACCGTGTTATCTCTGACTCCAGAATCGGCAGTTCTTACTATCTCCGAGACTCAACTATTCGAATCCCATTTTCTAGCACCTATTCCATAGCTTTCTATGCTTTGGCATCACAAGTGCACATCCATATGTTTCTTAAGTGTTTGCATCTTGGATGGTTTCCAATGGAACTTTTAATGCCAGTATAAACAGTAATAAGGACTAAGCATTTTCATGTTTAATTTCATGACATAGATAAAATTAGAAAAATTGTAAGTAACTAATATGTATACCTGTACATCAAAGCCATTTTATAACTGCTAAATCCAGGTTAAATTTTGGTGAAATAAAGTGGATGAAACCCTTTTGTTTGCATCTGTGAGAAAAACATGCAGCTACCAGTCAAGCTAAATTACTGAAGTGTGCGTCATTGTGAATGGACAGTAGAGCATGTTTGTTATTCTAACTTTAATCTTTCATTTAAATTAACGCTACTTCATGTTAGAGCAAGAGATAAACTAATAGAAATTATTGTGCTTTTGGTCTTTCTGACAAGCAATAATTCAAATAATTACTTAACTCAGTCTCAAAATGAGTAATTGTGAGGTAAACATTATCTGAAGTGAAACTGGTGTAATGTCTTTGATAACTAGTAACTTTTAGTGGCCACAAGACCCTCGGGATGGTCCCTTGCTCACTTCTATATTGCAATACGAGGGAGATGGTGGTCTAGTGTTAAAGTTACTGTTTCAGAGGTGCTAGCTAATACCCTTAGGACAGGTGTTCAAATCTCACCTGGCTAGCTGATGGAATTTAAATTGAAGAAATCGTTTAAAATCTTGAATTGTAAGCTACTTTTAGGAATGGTGACTCTTTTATTGAGTGTTTGATGCCAGACAATGAATTTGGTTTCTTTATAGACTGGACAAAGACACGGCAAAGTCAAAGAACGTTTTGTTTTGATTTAGCCTTCAAAGTAACACTATTTATTATGCATTAACATTAAGTACTACTGTGCAATGTAACCGTAAGTATATCAAGCTCTGACCATCTAGTCATAATAGGCGAGATATGAACTATCTCCTTTCTATGTTCATGTCAATATGCTCTTGGTGTGTCTTGCTTGTTATGACATAGAGACAGATGGACAAATCAGATCAGCGTCCCTGTCCTTGTATCCACAATACAATAAAATCAAAGTATTCAATGACCCCAAAAATTGACCCAAATGATCAGACTTTCTGAATAACGGATACCAGGGGTTTATAGCTTAAACAAAAGATTGAACAATTTATTAATAATACAGTAGCTTTAGCAGAGCAAAGTTAAGCCTTGAGGTAATCTAAATAATATATATGACTTGAGCCTAGTCATTTTTGTTTCTAGACCCCACTCTCATATAAAGACAAGCATTTAAACAGATACAGTTAAGACAAAAATCAAAAGAAAAAGAAATAAATGAGACGTAAGTGGCAAGTTCTCTTAAACAGGCTCCATAGTCTATAGTTTCACCACCACATGATTGTGTCTTGCTTGGTATCTGATGACACAGAAGCAAGTGGATAGTTTCCAGTAGGCTTTGAGGAATATTCATTGAATTCTTATAACCAAGATTCTGTTCTCTGTACTTTTAATACATTGAAAATGAGAATCAAGCCTCTGTCCTGTACCTTTTGCAGGAATACTTCTTCTGTCTTAAACAGTTCAAAAACTAGTTCAACTTCTATCCTCTCCCTGGCAAACTGGCTGCCTCCCTACAAGGTCTCAGTTAAAGTTCAACACCTATGAAAATGGTAAAAAAGAACAGTGGATGCTGGAAGTCAGAAACAAAAACAAGAACGGAAATGGGTGGAAAGACTCAGCAGCTCTGGCAGTAACTTTCTCTGGAGAGAAAGCAGAGTCAATGTTTTGGGTCCAGTAACCCTTCTTCAGACTAGTTCAGAACACTGTTCTGAAGAAGGGTCTCCAGATCTGAAAGGTTAACTCTGCTTTTCCTCTACAAAGCTGACAGATCTCCTGAGTTTCTCTAGCAATTTCTGTTTTTGTTTTGGTTTATCATCTGCCATCTATTTGAGCATAATGACTTTCCAGAACCAAAATGCCTACAGAGCGTTCTTTGAACAAGAATCAACCTGTAATTAACTTCCAGGCCTGGCCTCATAAACAAACAACAGTCCACTTGTCCTCCTATTTCTTTTTAAAGCAAGCTGCTGCTCACAGTCCAAATGATATCTTCAGCTCTCAGCCCTCAGTTCACAGCACACAGCTCCAAACCAAAAATGATAAAAAATAAAAAGTGAATAATGAAGATCTCAACTTCCTGAAAGAGTATCGCAGTCTGCTTCCAGTGTGTCTAAAATTCCAGAATGGCCTGCCTGAGTTTCTTTGAGGGCCATTACTCCACCCACTCTGTCCATGATATACACCTCATCATCCTAAGATTGCTCCAGGTCCCAATGTGCTTACTCAACAGTGACTGTGAAATATTGCTTGACATTGAAAACTCATCTGCTTCGCTAATATCCTGCAGGAAAGATACCTGCCAACATTACTTGCTTTGGCCAACATGTACCTTCAGGCCCACACTAAATGATTGACTGTTCATTGTCGTCTGCAATGACTGAACAAGTTCATGGGTAGTTGGGGCAGGAGAATAAACACTGACCTTGCTGATGATGCTCACCTTCCATAAAAGAATAAATGATTAAAGGAAAACTACATTTTTGTTAGTTATTTCAAATTACCCAATTTACTTTATTATTTACCTTTCCTCATCATACAGAAATCATTTTATATGGACTAAAGATTTTCATCAGTTTTCCTGGGAAATTTTTATGTCCCAAACATACTAGCATTTTTTCCACTTCAATCTGAAACTATCATGACCTTGTATTGACTCTCTTTGTAAATTTTAAGTTTTTTCAGCTGTCAAATGGCCCTGTTGGAGGTAGGCCAGACAGTAATGCTGTTTAAAATACCATTTGAGAATCTTCAATTGCCTAACTAAGCAGTTTTCTCCTGTGTTGCACCAGGCAAGTTTAAAGTCAATTGTAACAATTGCGCATTTGTATAGAAATATTCCAGGACATCGTATGAGGTTATAATTATAATCTGAGTAATCATAGCTCTGTAATGTATAAAATTTCTTCGAGTACTCATAATTTTTTTTATTAATTCACGGGAAATGGGCTTTGCTGGCTAGGCTAGCATTTACTACCCAAACCTAATTGCCTTTGAGAAGATGTTGATGACTCGCCTTCTTGAATCATTGCAGCCCATTTGGTGTAGGAACACTTAAACTGCTGTTGGGAGGGAGTTCGAGAATTTTTACACAGCGACAGTGAAGGAACAGTGTTGTGTTTCCTACATCAGGATGATGAGGAGCTTGGAAGTGATCTTGATGATGGTGATGTTCCTATATATCTGCTGTCATTGTTCTTCTAGATAGTAGTGGTTGTGGTACTGTCTAAGAAGCCCTGGTGAATTTCTACAGTATATCTATTAAATGGTACACCTTAGTTGCTACTGAGCATCGGTGATGGATGGAGTGAATGTTACCACATCCACTAACAATCAAGTAGCTGCTGTGTCCTGGATGGTGTCAAGCTCCTTGAGTTTGTTAGAGCTTCACTCAGTCAGGCAAGTGGGGAGTATTCCATGACACTCCTGGTTTGTGCCTTGTAAATGGTGAACAAGCTTTGGGAGTCAACAGATGAGTTATTCCTTGCAGGATTTCTAGCCTCTGATCAGTTTTGCAGCTGCAGTATTTATGTATTTATATAGCTATTCCTGTTCAATTTCTGTTCAATGATGACCCCAGGATAAAGTTTTTGAGATTTATAGCTTGTGTTGTGGATGAGGTTTTAGACTTGCTTGCCAAGCTGGTGGGTTTGGTTGCAAATGTTTCGTCACCCAGCTAAGTAACATTGTCGGTGCACCTCTGGTGAAGCGTTGGTGTTCTGTCCTGTTTGTTATTTATATGCCTCGGTTTGCTGGGCTGGTTGGCATCACTTCCGGTTCTGTTTTTCAGTGGTTTGTATATCGGATCCAGTTCAATGTGTTTGTTGATGGAGTTCTGGTCGGAATGCCAGGTCTCCAAGAATTCCCTGGCATGTTTCTGTTTTTCACATTACATAGGCCAAACTGGAAGAAAACTGGCAATATGGATACACAAACACCAACGAGTCACCAAGAGACACAACCAATTCTAACTGCTCTCACTACACAAGGATAAGGAAGGACACAAATTTGACTGAGACAACACATCCATAATAGCACGAGCCAAACAGAGACATGCCAGGGAATTCCTAGAGGCCTGGCATTCCAACCTGAACTCTCAAAAAATACTTTAAACTGGGCCCGATGCACAAACCACTGAAAAACAGAACTGGAAGTGATGCCAACCAGCCCAGCAAACCGAGGCATATAAACAACAATCGGGACAGAACACCAACGCTTCACCGAGGCTCACTGACAATGTTACCTAGCAGGGTGACAAAAAGTCTGCAGCCAAACACACCAGTCCTGCGAGTCAGTTTACAACCTCTTAACCCCAGGATGTTGATATTGGAGGATTTAGTAATGGTATTGCCATTAAATATCAAGGAGTGATGGTTAGACTCTCTTCTGTTTGAGATGGTCATTGTCTGGCATGTGTGTGGCATGGATGTTACTTGCCACTTCGCATCACATTGGCTGAAGACTGTGTATCTGTTTTTCTGGGGACCTTTGGATACATGATTAATGCAGCACTTTTGACTGAAGATTGTTGCCAATGCTTCAGCCTTATCTTTGGCACTGATGTGCTGGGTTTGTCTATCATTGAGGATGGGGATATTTGTGGAGCCTCTTCCTCTGGTGTACTGCTTTGTTGAGCATGCCATTCATGACTGGATGTGCAGGACTACAGAACTTAGATCAAATCTGTTGGCTTTGGAACGTCTTACCCCTGTCTATAATCCACTGCTAATGCTGTTTGGCATGCAAGTAGTCCTGAATTTTAATTTCACCAAGTTGACATCTCTCTTTTAGATACGCAGGCTACTGCTCCTGGTATGCACTCCTGCACTCTTCATTGAACCAGTGTTGGTCCCTGGCTTGATGTTAATGTTGGAGTGAGGAATATGCTGGGCCATGAGGTTGCAGGTTGTGTTGGAGTAATTTCAGCCCCTCTTAATAGCCCACAGTGCTTCATGAATGCCCAGTTTTGATTTGTTAGTTCTGTTTGACATCCATCTCATTTAGCATGGTGATAGTGCCACATAGGACAATGGAAGATAACCTGAATATGAGGGCTGTGCAGTGGTTATTACTCCTGATACAGTGATGAATAGATGCATCTACAGCAGACAGGTGAAGATGAGGTCATGTATGTTTTTTCCTCTTGTTGGTTCCTTCACCACTTGACTCAGACCCAGTCTAGCAACTATATCCTTTAGGATTTGTGCATCTTTGTCAGCAGTGCCACCATTGAGCCAGTCTTGGCGATGGGCAGTGAAGTTTTCTACTTACAGTGTATTCTGCACCCTTTCCAGCCTCAGCGTATCCTATGTGGTATTCAGCAGGTTGTTTCCTTGTCCATGTTTGACAACATGCCATGAGATTTCTGGGGGGCAATGTTGAGGGCTGTCAGGGCAGCTCACTTTCAAGTGTACGCTAGTGTTCCACCACCTCTGCTGCACAATGGCATGCATTTAGAAGAGTTCCCATGGTTAAAATGTAAGCCTATTGTCACTTTTGTTACTACAGATGTTTCTGGTAAGTGTTGCAAATATAGCCAGGATTTCTACTGTTTGTTCATTATATGGTAAATATCAGCTGGCCAGGAGCATGAAATGATTTGCAGTTTCTGCTGTATTGAAGCATCATCCATTTTAAAACCTGCCATATTTTCTGTTGTCATTTCTAATAACTAGGAGAAGCAGATGAATTAACATAAACCAGTAAAGGCAAGGCAACATCACATTCCCATTTTCTATCTCTTCTGCAACATTAGCATCAGTTCATGCCCTCATTTTAGTAAAAACTATAGCTTGAGTAGTTGGGTGCTGGACATAATTTACACAAGCAAACAGAAAAATGAGGAGAATTTTTTTATGTCATTTCGGTATTTTTGTGTTTTTGTATTTGACAGTTGACTGTGCTATTTACCAAGGAGTTGCCATTTTCCTGTTGTCACATTCCCCTCCCCACCAACATTATAACTGGGGGCACAATGGGTTTCTTATTGGAAGTGGTTGTCTATTTCTACTTTTTGGATATAGAATGACCCCCAGGCTGTTTTCCACCCAGCAGACATGGGACACCCACCATTATGAAATATCTCTTTTATAAAAGAAAATGCAAGAGAAGAAAATAAAACAGAATTATTCATTGCTCCCATGATATGCTGATAAATCCGTAATAGATGTGAGGACAATAAAAGGCAGGAAGCAGTTAGATTTCAGCTCAGGGAGAGAGCAAGTGAGGATGTGAGTGAGGCAATATTTCAGTTGCAGGCATGGGTATAAAGGGTTTTACACTACATTATGAATATTCCTGATAACCTATTCAGACACTTTAATATAGTATGGCGAAAAGCAGGAGGCAATAATGGTCGTTTGAAGAGTCAGTATAAGCATGATTGTGCCAAATGGTCACATTTTGCACTGTACCAGATCTATGATCTGTGTGAACACCCCTGAAAAGAGTAGGGAAGGTCATAAGGAATATTAAACTGTTGGTGGCTACTTATACCTTTCCCAATCAGTCAAAGTTGCGACACTTACTGGGGTGTTGAATTGCAGTGCATAGGATTTCAGAGTTGACATTACCAGTGTGGCCAATTCCTTTCAGCTGGAGTGAAGTTGCAACATTTGAGCTGTGTGACTTAGTTGCAGAACTGTCTCCATTCTCCAATCTCAGTATTGCACAACTTTCACAGCAGAATCCAAAATGCAGGGACTTGCTGATGATATCTGAACTCACAGACATGCTTACCAAGTTAATGGCTAGCCCTTTCAATTTCCACAACCCTTTAGACCTAACTATGGATAAACTTGCCAACTCAGGGAATTGTTGTGAGGTCAGCACTCATTACTGTCCTAAAGCGGACGTGGAATTTTTTCTGCTGTGTTTCTGGTCAGCCTGCCATCTGATTGGAAAATCCAAATGTCTAGACAGCAGAGTTCACAGGAAAAAGCAGCTGTTTAATTTCAGTTAATTTCCATGATGATGGCATTTGGATCACGACAATCCTGAAGTAACGCCAAAAGCACAAATAATGCATCAGCAATTTCAATCTGCATTACTCCACTGCTTGCACATATTTAATTTTACAGACAAGTTGGGCAGAGTAACATTATCTTCTCCTGTCAGACAGTATATCATCAATACTATTTTTAACATTTTAGTGAAGGGTTTCTTGTTGAATCTGATAGTGCTATAATTAAAATAATTAAGAATGAATTTCTCCAAAGAAACTGGAAAATACACATTACTCTTTAATCCACTAATACTTTGGAAGAGTCTCCTTTTTCTCGTAATATTTTCTCTCGCTTATTTTAAGATTGCAAATAGAAGACTGGGTTCTTTTTTAACTAGTTTCAAAAGCTTTGATGGTGATGATTTAATTGAAATTCCAAACTCTTATGTATGGCTGTTTTCCAGGACATTTTGATGTGTGGGAGAAACTTACTGGAAACTTGCCTGCATGCCTGCTCTTTCTTTTCAAAACTGTTATGACATGCGGTCATGGCTGTTATTTTTCATAAACTGTCTCTCCATATTTAACATGTTATTTCTGATCATTGGTTTCAAGGGATATTGATCATAGCCCTCCAGAAGGGTCTCTATCTTTATTTCCAACTCAACTTAACATTCCAGGCAAACTTTTCAAGGATCTCTAAAAACTTCTTGGAGTCAGGATCATTTTTTGTGAAACAATCTGACAAATAAAGACTTCTATGAACCCACACTATTTTGAAATCTATTCTTTCTAACATTTCCTTTATGCTAGCAAGGGCAATCCTCAACTTCTTCTCAGAGACACACCTCACTGAATGGGCATTGACCCAGAGAGAATAGTTATCCACATAACATACAATGGGCGAACGCCTCTCAGATTGTTCTTGTAATAGGACTTCCTTTAGAATATTGGTTAAATACATCTCTCCAACTAGAATTTCTACTAGCACATTGTTTTGGCAGCTAAGGTACTTCTAATTCCCCTGTTTATTTTCTTGGCTTCCCAGGCCAATGGAAATATTTATTAATCTTTTCTATCAAGAATTTGATAAACGCTGTCACGCTTAAATAACCGTCCAGATGACTACTGTGTGAAGCATTGCTAAAAATGACTTCCTTCATATCTTCTGACTCACTTAAGGCTGGAAGCTTGAATGTGCATTTTCTGATTTTAATTTCTTTAATGTTTTGTGTGCTCTCAAGACTTCCTCATCAGTGATATGTTTCATCATAATTCTCAGTTCCTATACATCATAATTAACATTGGAGTTGGTCTGACTGTAAAAGCAGTTTAACTGTCCAATCCAACTTCTTCACTGGTCTAGTTTCTCTCACTGGATGAACAACCATCTTTCTGTAAGGTTCTGGTTCAATTTATCAGGACAAAATAAACACTTTCTAATTATGCTAATCCAAAATTGTTCCAGAGTAATTTTGCTACATATTGAAAGGCCCCTGTAGTCTAACTTCAAATCTTAGGCCCTCTTCATATAAGTTCTCTTTATAGTTTATTGATCAGAAATTGCTCAAATTCATTAGAACTTTACCACAAAAATTGACCGACATCATAAAGATACCTGCTGGTTTTGTTTTGTGATAGCAGTGGAACATTGCTGAATTTGCTTTAAGCTGAATGCAAGACGGACTTAATTGAGAAATACCCTGACTGCATCATTTATATCTTTCAATTTCCACAAGTTTCCTTCTATATCACCTGCTTGTTTAGGTGGTTTAAAAAGTACTTCCTTTTGAATTTTTTAATGGTGTAAAAATATCATTTTGATTTGATTGAATTGCGATCCTAACAGTATGTTGCTGAAGCAGCAATGAGGTCTTCAAAATTACTTACCCTGCAGCACAAGAACCCATTTCAACAGCCTTAGTGAATACCTTTTAACCTGTAGGGAGGGCATTCAAATGTTCATTAAAAGTGGAGCTGATTGTAATCCCTACCCAAGCCTGGAGATGATCACTCATCACTAAAGGAATTTCTGGATTTTCCCCACCAACTACTTGGTATGGAATGTGGCCGATTTATATGCTCAAACTTTTATAGTGATTTTTGCATCAATTGACCAAGCCAGGGAGCATGTTAGTTAACAGCTTAATTAGCCCCCAGGATTTTATAAAGCATTACAATCCATTACCGGAAAATCCCTTTCACACACTGCATTATTCCATGGACTTTGTGCTGCCGTGTTTGTTACCACAATGTTTATATTTCACACATACCCTTTTATTAATGATTGGAAAAGTCCTTACCCTGTTCTCAATTAGAAATTTAGCTGGTGTCTGCAGTTTAGTCCCTATCTGTTTCTCCATTAATTTGTTCATGATTATGCTTTCCTTATCATATTATTGCAGACTGACTAAATCTAGCTGCCATATCTACAAAGTGCAAGATAAACATGCTTTTCACTTGTCCTGTACCTTCAAGTCCTTCACCATAATTTTGTTCAAGTCTCTTGCTAGTGGGAGAAAATGAGCCATGACGTTGCTCTCTTTTTTTTACATATCTCATACGTATCACTATTTTTATCCATTTGTGGGATGTGGGCATCGCTGGCTAGATCAACACTTATTGCCCATTTTTAGATGCCCTTGAGAAGTTGGTGGTAAAGTCCATTCAGTTTAGGTAGATCCACAATACTATTAGAGTGGGACTTCCAGGATTTGATACCTGTGTAAAATTTGATTAGCAATATTATGTCTTGTTAAAGGAATCCATAATGTCTAAATAGTGTAAACCATACATCCACTGACTTCCCAAAATCAATTGCCTTGATGCACCATATCCAACTTCATTAGAGCCTTTTTTTCATAGACAACCTGCTCAACAAGAAATATATTTCATTTGAAACTGTGGGCTGAACCTTTTTTTTATTACAGCCAAGTTGTGTTGAGCTTTTAGAAGGAGTTGTTGCTGTGAGCCCTTATGAGTTCTCCCACTATATCTCATTAATTTTCTACAATGCCTCATGGCATCTCTCACATATGTTTTCCACTCCATCTTACCATGCGCTGTTCATACAACAGCTTTCTATTCAGTGGATATCCCAGAATTCACTAGCATCCCTTTGCACCTGTGTCATCTTTAAAAGCTTGTATATCCAGACAATCACTGTTGGTCCAGACATGCCCTGCATAGTTCCTGACATTTCTTCTAACGTGGCAGACAGGGAGAAATGGTGCCCATCTTTATGGGCAGGGTCCTGGAGATCCTGCTGGATGGGGTGCTGCAGAGGTGGACCTTCTTCCTTCCTCAGGGATAACAGTGGAGGCCATAACACAACACCATGCCAACCTGATTCAAGGTTGGTGCCCAGGTTAAAGCAGTCTCAATCCTCTGGAGGATTGCCCAACAATGTAGAAAGAAGATCAAGGTCGTACTCCACTCTGCCAGGTAAGTGCCACCATGTTCTCTCCAATACCTCTCACTCATTGTACATCTACTGCTGTACCTATTTCCCAGCCAAGGCTGATGCTCTACCACTCTCACTATTGCCCCATCTTCTCTCACTCACTGTCACCCACCCCGACCTCAATGGCCTAGTGGCATTATCACTGGACCATAAATCCAGAGACCAGTAATGTTCTGGAGACCTGGGTTCAAGTCCTGCCACGACAAATGGAGGGACTTGAATTCAATAAAAATCTGGAATTAAGAGTCTGATGAGTCGTCATTTGGTCTAGCCTACATGTGACTGCTGACCCACAGCAATATGGTTGACTCCTAACTGCCCTCCGGGCAACTGGGGAAGGGCAATAAATGCTGGCCTAGTCGTGAATGTATAAAACAGACTCTGCGCTGCCTACTCCCTGCTTGGGACACCTCCCCACCTGACCAACAGTAACAGAGGTCACACACTTTCACTTATGATAATAAGTGCCTCTCTCTCTCTTTTTTATCCCTCTGTCTCAAACCAGGAGCAAAACAGCCCACAACAGAGCAGAAAGAGTCAGGCCATGTGGTGTTCTGCCCCTCACTTGTCTTATCACCCGTTATGAGAAGAGGATCTTGGTTCTAACTACTCTGAGTAAAACCTTTACTGGTACTGGAGGCTGCTTTGACTTTCTGTGTGAGGAACTTCTAAGTGAAGGCTAAGTTCCATCACTGGACTCAAACCCGCTGACACCTGTGATATAATTCCTGGCTAACTGACACGGCAGCCCAGCTGTAATGTGAGCCTGGCATCTCTGGATGCTGTGGTAGATGCAAGGTAGGGATGCCGTGACTATTCAGATAGGCTCAAAGTGAATGAGTGCTCTGAAAGCAAGTGATGAGCCTGGAGATGTAACCTGGACAGTCCATGAGCTGGTTATGTGTCCAAGACACGGTGTCCTTACGGCAGCATTACAATGATAGTTGCTGCTATAGCCCTAGGTACAGCATTGAAGTTCAGTAGCAAGTGGATCAGAAGTTGAACCATGAAGGTTCTGAGAGGCTGACTCATGTTGAATGCTAATCTCCATGAATGTGAGGTGCAACAAGCTGGTGTCAATGCAGCATGCCCTCAGATGTTTGTCCTGGTTTCCAACATGGAGGTTGTTTGAGTCTAAGTGGAAAGCTAAATCCGCCAGGTTCTCACTTGAGTTTCCTTGTCGAGTTTTGCTGATGGAGAGTTTGTTTCATTTGTTTGGTAAGAAGGGAGGCTGAAAAGTAATGAGAAATGGGGCTTTTAACAAGCAGTTTAATAAGCAATAATCGCCATAAAATGGCATCTCCCCACTGCCTCATGAGAACCTCGCCACGTTGCTTGTGAAAAAAAGTATAACTGGTGCGCATGGTTCCTCATGTCAGGATGGGTCTTGTGAGCTTGAAGCCTAATTCCGCCACACCATCTCACCATAGCCCATGTCACTCAGATCTCTTTAAGATTCCGCCCTGTGTCTGTGCCCTTCATGTAATTTACCTGAGCTACGTTATGAGGTGTTACCACTCATTTTAGTAATTTCAGCATGTTATGCCATTCCCAAACTTCAAATCTGAAGCAAATAGGATTCTCAAATTCCTTTATCTTGCATTGGTCGTTATTATTTAGAGTATCTGGGGAACATTTTAACCGCACACTGTGTGCACATTCATCCGCTGTCCTGCAAATAGCACTATTTTGTGCACATTACAGGGTTGAGGTATAATTCCCTCTACCCAGTTCAGGGTATTCTTTTACTTCTGATCCTTCCACGTCATGTATAATTTGAAAACCATATTATTCCATTTTAGGCAATTTATTAATGGTATTTTGAGATGTACTTGAACCATCAGTTGACTATGTCCCATGCATTCTAGGGTTTCATTCTTCAGTTATACTTCCCTAATTCCTGACATTTATTATAATTGCCAGAGATATTTGTATTCCCACTCCTTTTAGTAGTGATTTTCCTTGATGCTTTCAGCCTACATGCAGACACTCTTGCTTTGCCACCAGCACTGAATCCTCTACTCTCTGTGTTATTGCTGTTAGTCTCATTTGAGCCATGAAAGCCACAGGGAATGACTTTCGTTTCCCAAGGCTTTTAAAATTTTATTTTAAAATCATACTTCTTTCCGAAAATCCAACTCCAACTAATACTTTGAGTCTGTCTGGTCTGGCTTTTGACAAGGTGCTGTACAGGAGGCTGCTACATATGATAACAGTCCATTATGTTAGGAGCAAGGTAGTGGCATGGATAGCGGATTGGCTGATTGGCAGAAGGCAGACAGTAGAGATAAAGGGGTATTTTTGAGGATGGCGGCCAGTGACTATTGGAGTTCTGTGGGGGTCAGCACTGGCACTTCAACATTCATGTTATACATTAACGATCTGGCAAAGGAACAGAGGGCACTGATGCTAGCTTTGCAGATGACACAAAGAATTGTGGAGGGATAAGTAGTGTTGAGGAGGTGGGGAGGCTGCAGAAGTACCTTGAAAGGCTGGGAAAGTGGGCAAAGAAGTGGCAGATGGAATACAATATGGCAAAGTGTGATGTTATACATTTTGGTAGGAAGAATAGAGGCTTGGACTATTTAATAAATATCTTTGGAAATCTGAAGCAGAAAGGTACTCAGGATTCCCTGAAGGTTGACATGCTAGTTCACTTGGCAGTGAGGAAAGCAAATACAAAGCTGGCATTGAAAACAAGAGCAAAGATGTACTACTGAGGCTCTATAAGGCTCTGGTTAGACCAGATTTGGACTATTGAGAGTAGTTTTGGGTCCTGTATGTAAGGAAGGATGTGCTGGCATTGAAAGGGGTCCAAAGGAGGTTAATAAGAATGATCCCAGCGATGAATGAGGTGCAGTTGAAGACTTTGAGTCTGTAATCAATGGAGTTTAGAAGACTTGAGGGAGCATCTGACTGAAACTTACAGAATACTTAGAGGCCTGGATGGAATAGACATAGAGAAGATGTTTTCACTAAGGACACAGTCTCAGGGTGAAGGGATAACCCTTTAGAACTGAGATGAGGAGGAATTTCTTCAGCCATTGGGTGGTCGATTAGTGTAACTCATTGCTGTATAAGGCTGTGGAGGCTAAGCCATTGAGTGTTTTAAAGGCAAAGGTTCTTGATTAGTAAGGAATTTGAGGGTTATGGAGAGAAGGCAGGAGAATGGGGTTGATTGAATGGCAGAGCAGACTTGATGGACTGAATGGCCTAATTCTGCTCCTATATTTATTGTCTTGTGGTCTTATGGTCCATGGTCAATACCTAAGCAAAATCCAACAACTTAAAAGCAGGCACTAAACCAGGAATCTCCAAGTAGAAATTTTGCAATCTTGCATCTAACCTGTTAAATTACATTATGTATTCTTCTATAGAACATTCATCCTGCTTTCTAAATTTATCAGCATCTGACCAGCCCTCATACACATTTAATGGTTTATCTTTATAATGAACATTTTTCATAAATTAGAATAGGGTTTTCCAAACATTTCCTGGTGTCCAGTTGTTGAGCTTCCAGCTCTTACACTTTATCTCTGATCTTGCTTTTAATCAGAAGCAACAATGCAAAGGCTAGATCTTGGTTATTTATTAAAGATGTATCCCATGTCCACATAGTAATTCATTTCACTATTGATCGTAAGGTTCAGCTTCACAAGTATTAATGGAAGTCATATCTGTTATTTTACACTTGGTTTCAATCATTCTTTTCCAAAGTAACTCCATACAAAATCTTCTGTCTGACAAGAATTTAGTTTCTAATCTTTGCCTTGAATCAACTATCCTTTGCTATCAATGTCAATCTGGACTACTTATTCCTATAGCTCCTTTCATGCAGCAGTATCACATGTTTTCTCTTCATATATACTCAGTCTACAATCACCTGCTAAACTGCTTGCAATGGTGGCACGGTGGCTCAGTGGTTAGTACTGGTGCCTCACAGCGCCAGGGTTTGATTCCACCCTCGGGTGACTGTCTGTGTGGAGTTTGGATATTCTCCCCGTGTCTGCGTGGGTTTCCTTTGGGTGCTCCGGTTTCCTCCCATAGTCCAAAGATGTGCAAGCTAGGTGAATTGGCCATGCTAAATTTCCTGTAGTGTCCAGGGGTGTGGACTTAGGTAGATTAGCCATGGGAAATGCAGGGTCACAGGGAAAAGGGTAGGGGAATGGATCTGGGTGGGATGGTCTTCAGAGGGGCGGTGTGGACTTGTTGGGCTTATTGGCCTGTTTCCACACTGTAGGGATTCTATGAATATTAATAGCTGGACATTTCATGATTTTGAACATTTCAATTTAACTCTTCTGAACCTTCTCTTCGCTGAGGAAGACAACCCCAGTACCTCCAAGCTATCCACATAACTGAAGTCTCTCATCCTGGATCCAATTTTGTAAACCTTTTCTGCAGCCTTTCTCATGCTTATACATCCTTCCTAAATGATGATGCATAGAATGGACACTGTAATACAGCTGAATCTGGAAAAAATATATAAAAGGCTCATAATGACCATAACATCCTTGCTTTTGGATCCCATATGTCTTTAAAATCATTTTCTTAACACCTGCCCTGCCATCGTCAATGATTTGTGTACATATATCCCAGAATGCTGTGTTGCTGCAGTACCTCTGGAATTGTCATAATTAGATTTTATTGCCTCTTCTTGTTTTCCCTACCCAAATGTATCAGTTCATATTTTTCTCCTTGGAATTTCATCTGACATGGCTCCCCCCCAATCTACCAGCTTGTCTATGCTCAGTGAAAGATGACCACTATTCTCTACACAATTCACAGTACTTTCCAAGTTTAGAGTTAACTACAAAGTTTGAAATTGTGCCTTTTATACCCAAATCAAAAACATTAATACGGGTCAAGAAAAGCAGTGGTACTTAGTCATCCTCCAACCTGAAAAGTAACTGTTGATTATTTCTGTGTTTCCTGTCACTCTACCAGCATAAATTAGTTAGTGCAAGAGAGAAATTGTAAGTATATTTTCCCCCGTTAAAACACTGCAGTTGTTTAGAAGTTCTATCCTACTGAATTGATAAAATTTTTTTCTCATGAAATGACTCAGTTGTGATTCTAGGAAAGCATGTGGCATTAAGCCAAGCAGAATTCAACATTTAATAAAAATGGGGAGCTAGCACACAAGCAAAGGAAGAATAATTCCAAAGATTTATAAAAACTGAAAGATATACCATTGTTTTAAAAATTAATTGATACAATGCCATATCCAGTTATGTCACATAAGAAATAAAAAAAGAGTTTTGGTTGACTGCTCAAAATAAATTTCTATTTTGTGGAATAACAGGGAAGCTATGAAAAGCATTACCATAGAAAGTGATAACGAATTGGAAACATCTTAAAATCCCTGATCTGTGGTTAACGTTTTTTGTCAACAAAGCAAGCTGATGTTCACAAACAGCCTTAAAAACTATGTAACTGTTGCTAGCTATTTAACTCTGTTGATACTGGAACAACTTTGCAAACCCTTCCATGCCATTAGTGCTGAAGATTGTCTGCTAATTAATACATAATATGTTTTTAATTGACACCGTAATCCATTTGTTCTAATTTTGAGGGATCAATTTAAATGCCAAATTGAAACATCATTCAATCTTCAATGCATTGATACTTCTGGTGTTTGTTCAGTTTTTAGAGCAGTAACTGATGGGTTTCTCTCAATCACGGATATGCCTTGCTGAAGGAGTACAGCCCCGACACTGATGTCACGTACATCAATTGTTACTCTAAATGTTTGTTTAAAGCTTGGAGCTGGAAGCACAGGCTGGCTTATTTAAAAATGGCCTTCTGCTTTTCAAAAGCAGTTTGGCATCTCTCAGTCCGTTATTCTTTTGCGTTTTTCTTTGGTTGTCTGTCAGCAGAGCAGCTGCTACTGTACTGAAACTTGGGATGAACTTTTAGCAGAACATTCCCAAAAATTTTATTATTTCCTGTTTTGTTGTGGCAATGGGGAATCATGCTGCTGCTTGTATCTTTGCATATCTGGGAAGTACTCATCCTTGACCCATTATGGGTCTTAGATAGGTCACCTGGGCCTTAGCGAACTCACTCTTTGTGAGATTGACAGCTGACTGTATTTTCCAGAAAAGGACTTCTAGTTGCTCTAAGTGTGTTTCCAGGTGTTGCTGTAGACTAGGAGATCATCTAGCTACACTACACAATTGGATTCGTCTCCCCCTCTCTGATTCGTCAGCTGAGGCTTTTTTGGAGTCTAAATGTCATGACTCAACATTGGATTAACCCGCCTCGAGTTAATAAAGTGGAGATTTCCTTTGCGTGAACTGTCAAGGGAGCCTGCACGCACCCCTTGAATAAATTTATCTTGGTAATAATAGTAGCTTTACTTATCCTATCAGTGCAGTTTTGCAGCAGGGGTGTTGGGTGGGAGTCAGCTCTGGCTATTGCATTAAAGTTTTGGTAATCAATGAAGAATCTTGTGCAGCCATCTGGCTTGGGCATAAGCCCAACTGGCAAGCTCCAGCTACTGCTGCTAGGCTGTATTAGTTGGTGCAGTAGCATGTAGTTAATTTCTTCTTGAACCAAGGCCAGCTTTTCTGGGCCTAGCCAAAAGCAATGCTGTCTTATTTTAGGGGCCACTCCCACATCCACAAAATTGAGAGCCAAGATGGTGCAATCTGGCTTGTTTCTGTAAAGGCCTCTAAAGCAGAGAAAATGCTCTAAGTCTTCTTGCTGTTCTGCACCTCGGTGGGTGAATAAAGAGTTTATTTTTTTCAGTATTGATTAGCATTGTAGTAAGAGATTCAATGTGGCCTACCGCATATCTCCTTCCAATTCATCCTCACTGCTACCCTTGTCCTCTAAAGGACAAACCATTAACTGCTTGACTCCTTCTCAAGGGTGGTATTGCTTCATCATTGTGACATGACATGCTTTTGTCCTCGATTTAGGTCTTAATCAGTTAATTCACTTTTCTGAGCTTCTTCTTTACTCTGTACAAAGTACTAAACTGGGTCTTTAAGTGTCCACCTGGTAGCGGCCGGAGCATTAACACCTTGTCTCCTGGTTGAACGTTTCAGACACTGGCATATTTGTCAGCCTTTTGTTTCACCACTCTTTGGGAGGTCTTCAAGGGTTCATGGGCCATTTCACAGGCTTACAAGAATCCCTCTCAGAAGTCTACTACATGGTCTAACACGGAGACTTCCTCTTTCTGCCCTAAAAACCTCCCAATGAATAATTTAAAGGTCCTTGCACTCAATGCCCCTTAACTAATTTGAATGAGGCAAAATGAGTCCATGGTGATGAGCAAGAGAAAGTCTAGTCCTTCATCCTAGACATAGGAGTGCTCAAGGCAGTATGCCCTGGCAATTACTTCTAGCATCTAGAGGTATCATTCTATGGATGTGACTGTGAGTGATACTCTGAAGATTTTCCCAATGGGTTACACCCAGGTATACACAACTTCCTGGAATACTTCAGACATGAAATTTGATCCCTGATCTGACTGGATTTCTGTGGGAAGGTGAAGGTGAACAATTAAATCAATCCTCTTTTCACCACTGTTTTGGTGGATATTGTTCTCAGGGGAACACCTTCCAGGAGATTGGTAGCTATGTCCATGATGGTGACGATATACTGGCAGCTCCTTTTGTTTTAGACTGGGTCCCATAGGTCCTTTAATACCTTGCTGAATGGTTCCCCAAAACGCAACATAAGCATTGTAGGTGCAAATTTTATTGTGATATGGGGTTTTCCCACATCCTGGCAGGTGCAGCACGTTCTGTAAAACCTTACTAACATCCTGTCGAGCTCTGGCCAGTACAACACTGGCTGATACAGGCCTGGGTTTTGTATGTGACATGCCCAGCCATTGGAATTTTGATGGCTAGCTGCAATATTTCCTGACAGTACCTCAGTAGCACCACAACCTGGTGGACCACTGTCCACTCATAATTTGTACATCTGCGAAGGGATTTATAATACAGCAGCATTTGGGAACTGCTCCTACCTCAGATTCAGCATGACCAGTCTGAGCTAGCGTTGAAAACCAGCTTGTGGGCTGATACTATCAAAGATTCTATTTATTACCTCCTTGGGGTCTTCTAGACTTCTTAAAAAAACCTTTCAGATTACCAAACCCAAGGGCTTTTTGTTTACAGTGCTACCACAGCCTCCACTAGCTGGGCTTGTCAAACCACACTCCAGTTGACCACATAATCAGGGAAATGCTACACTCTGGGGAAATGTGGATAACCTTCCTTTGGATACAACATCCCTGTAATTCTCAGGGATTTGTGTAACCTCATCTGCATCCTCAGGAGTACCTTGACAGAGATTCACGTGGTCTGGTCTGTGATACTCTCTGATTAACTGCCATTCATTCTACAGAATGTATATTCCCTGATAAATCCTATTGGTTTATCCTGCAGCTTCCAGAAATTGGTCCAGACGTGTCTTACCTTTCAGCAACTAAAACAAGACAGAACTCTTTGCCTCACCTTTCATCTCAGCTGCACATTTCTGTTCTGAGGGGGGATCCCAGCATTTCCCTCTCTCCAATGGGTAGTACCTCAGCATCATCAGTCACGCACTTCCACATCACATTCCAGCCTGGTCATGTGACATTCTTTGAGTATCAGAATAGAAAATAATGATAGTGAGAGAAGCCTAAAAATCAGAAGAGGTTGTGGGATGAGAGGGAAGTGAGTTGTGAGAAGAAGGGTTAGATAGAAACATCCAATAATTTTCAATGGATCCTGCTTTATTATTGGTCACAGTTTTGGTTGTAGCTGCTTCAGAGATTCCAAGCCCCATCTCCTCCTTTGAGGTATGACAGTCAGCTGTGCTTCCTGATTGGCAGCAGCACTCAATCATGTGCCAGCTTCTCCTGCAGGCAAGGCTTCCTGTTCTGGGATCCCCTTAGCAAAGGCTACCTCCTTGAGTGGACGGAGACCTGCTGACAGCATTGACAACGTTACTGGCTTTTTGTCTGCACTAAATGCCAAGGCAAGACAGTAGTGATTTGAGTTTGGTATTTCTGACTGAAGGGACATCTCTGGCAGGGATGGCAAGTTAGAGATGCCGTGAGTGTCCAGGCACACTCGGAGTGAATACTTTAACTATCCAGTCAGGCAATTCAGTTATTGATTTTAAATATTATTGATTGCATATTTCCTCTGTTCTCAATTTCTTCAATGTTCCTCTGTCACCTTTTCTCTGTAAGGATTTAATCTGCTTTATGAACCTGTTGATGTTGACTATTTACATTAAAATATAATTGTTTCTCAGGAAATGCATTTTTACCAAGAATTTATTATTGCCAGCAGCGAGGTACTGACTGGCAGCCAAATCAAAGCCCAACATAAACGTTATTCAAGACCTTCTTTGAGCTGTTCATGCCCACAATATTCTGTGTGACTAGAACAAAAAGTTCAGAAGAAAAAGAATAGGAGTTTTATTATTGAATTAGACACTGGTTCCTATTGTAATGACTCATCAAACTGCCCTTGTTTCTCTTGATGTCCAAGGTGAAATGCTTTGACAGCTGAGGCTGTTGGTTAGTGAGGTGGCTATGTAGGAATGTTGCCAGAGGCAAACCTATCAATTTTACTTCCACAATTATTTGTGATTTCTATGACCATATCAGTGCAACTTGGAATGGATGTAGACCATATGGATTTTATGATTCTGATGCAGTTACATAAATAGCCAAGTGTGGCTTATAAAGCAATAATTCATTCAAATGTAGACATTAGGACTATAATATGACTATAAAGTTGGCTCAATGTTAACTTTTCCGAACAGCCGCTCCCCTCTCCTGTTGACTCAGTGCAGAATAATCACATTAAATACACATTTAACTTTTGTGAGACACTTCAATTTGAACATTTAAATATACAACACAAAACATCTTTTGCTGATCTTTGAGTCATGTTACTGATACATTTGAGATGAGTTATATGCATCAGTATCCGTGGAAGTGACTTTCCTCTGACTTCCTCCTGCTTTGCCAATTTCGCACTGGTGGAAACCCTGTGTTAGCATGTTGTAAAATGTTATACTACAATTTAAATTGTAAGAACTATATGAAATACAATTATAGACTGAATGTTGAAAGAGAGCCAACCTAACATTTACTAATCCTATTTAGCTACAAGATTTATTTCAGGTTCCAATATTTAGCATAAACTATTATATTCATTGTGAGTACGAAAGAAATGGTGCTTAATAAAAGCAGTGGTTTACGGATCCATTTTGGAATGCCAGTTCATGATACTAGATAACTGGGCACCAGTCTCTTGTTCTATTCTTTTAACTGAGAAGTTCTTCTGTCTTCAGTCTTCTTTCTTATGGACCAAACCCTAAACCCCAGGCCTTATGAACGATGTTAGCCACTGACCCCTGCGCATGATCAGACGCATCCTGAACTCTAATATGTCATGGTCAACCTTGGATTGGCTGGGTAATATCTTCCCAATTCCTGATTGGTTTCTTTAAAAATAATGCTCATCTTAGTGACATCACTTCCTACTGTCTCCTCATTCATTCTACATCATATCGCTCACTTTCTAAGATTGTCCCTTTTATAACCGATTGACTCTCTAAGCTTATCAATTCACTAGGTTTTACCCAGAGAACATGGTACCAGTAAATCCATTTATGCTTCGCTTAGAACATGTAGTGTCAGGTCCTGGTGTTCATCTATCATGGCAAATGATGCATCTGAATGTTTTCCAAAGTTCTCTAAGAGCCATGTGTGACTCTACAATAACTGTTGATAATAAAATAAATAAAAGCTCAAAATAATCATACAATTTAATACATATTGGCCTATACATTTTTTCTTACCATTTAAAAACAAAGCTTTGTCTTTTAGTTAAATCTATGTCCACTTCAAAGCATTCTCACTGATTAGCCTAAGTTTATTTTAGCTTGAACCATAGAACAGTAATAAACCAGAAACTTTACTTTGATCTAGCCATACACCATCTTCCCTAAAGAAACAGTTTCAGCAATAAACCACAATTAAACAAAATAGAATTGAATTTGTCCTTTGCTTAATCATTTCAAACTAATCAACAATTGAAAAATAACTTAATCCTACAATGTGAATCAAGCTTCCACCCCAAAATCGCAGTGGACTCCAGAAGTTTGAGTCTGGAGACTGTTTGCAGATGCAGCCCTGCCCACCGTTGCCATTGATGCTGCCGTGACTATAAAGCTGCCAACCAATTTGATTGATCAGCAACTCTCCGAGGTGAGTCTTCCTCTTGACTATGGATGGAAGTCTTACCTTTAGTTCCTTGGAGAATTAAGTGGCTGTTGGGCAGCTAAGTTTTTTGGAAATGCAGAACACTGAATGTTTTGGTCACAGAGTGGGAGATCCTTCCCAATGCATCAACTTACCGATCATACGGAGGACTGCAAGAAATATACTCAATAAACCTCCAGCATTTTGAATTTAAAAGTGTGGCAATTTCAAACTAATGAGAATGAGGAGATATAAACCTTCTGGTATAATGTTAATGGGAACAATCTTGCTAGCCTTTAATGCACAAAAACGGTGTGCTTTAATGGTAATTTCCTCAGTTAAGGTATCATTCAAGCAATTCCAAATGCCTGAAAGTCTAAACTACACAATAGACCTGCTGTCATATCAGAAATTGTGTGAGAAACTGTGTATGGACACCAGGTGCAGTGCAAACTATGTGCACAAACTTAATTGTTCCTGGTACTGAGCTGATCAGCACCAAGAGTTCAAGCGTTATATTAAACGGGTTAATCCTTTCTCCATAATGACAGGCAGTGGAATGTCACTGAACTTTTTTCAACATTAGATCACCAAAGTCATTAACCGTAATTTCAAGGATTTTAGCTGCTGGGAAAGGAGTATGCAAGTAATTAAGAATCAATTGCTGTTCGGGGATTGATAACTCCTCAGGCTAAACACATATTGTAAGTTAGAAAGCAAAAATGACTGCAAACAACCAATTTCTGCGAATGAAGTTATATTGAGGTTGTACAGGTCACTGGTGAGGCTTCTTCTGGAATATTGTGTCTAGTTCTGGTCACCCAGTTATGGGAAGGATATTATCAAGCTGGAGACGGTTCTAAAGAGATTTACCAGAATGTTGCCAGGTATGGAAGATTTGAGTTGTGAGGAAAGGCTGGATAGGCTGAGACTTTTTTCATTGGCGTGTTGGAGGTTGAGAGGTGACCTGATAGAAGTTTATAAAATAATGAGAGGTATAGATAGAGTTGATGGTAGTTGTCTTTTCTCTAAGATGGGGAATGTCAAGACTGGGGAGCACATTTTTAAGGTGAGAGGAGAAATATTTAAGGAAGACATAAGAGGCAATTTGTTTTTACACAGAAGGTGGTTCGTATGTGAAATGAACTTCCTGATGAAGTGATGGATGTGAGTACAATTATAGTGTTTAAAAGACATTTAGATGGATATATGAATAGGAAAGGTGCAGAAGGATATGGGCCAGAATCGGGCAGGTGGGACTAGTCTAGTTTAGGATTAAGTTCAGCATGGCCTGATTGGGCCAAAGGGTCTGTTTCTGTGATTTATGACTCTATACGTAAAACATCCTAGTGGTTAAATCAGTTGGCTGAATAGCTAGTTTGTGATGCTGAGTGTTACCAACCATATGGCTTTCAGTTCTTGTACCAGGTAAAAACTTTTTTATGCAGGCTTGCCTTTTATGATCTTGGTGGGGATATGGAGACCTTCATGTTGAACTCATCCTCCACTCCCGTTCTCTCTCTCTCTCTCTCTCTAATCAGAAAGCAGCCTATGGGACTATGGCAACATTCATTGGAGTTGCAGAAGTGTAGACACAGAACATGGGATCCTGAAACATGAACTCCCTTAGAGGATAGTATATTTACAATATTCCTCTCTTTTCTGAAGAAAGTTCAATTATGTATGACAACAAGTGGGCTTATGAGTCTATGTAACATATAGGTAATTTGCTAATATGTACAGATCTTATGGTGATAACTTTATCTGGAGTTGCCATTGATTTTCATAACATTTAATGACGCTATCAGTTAGTCCTGTTTTTGTTTTGAAGATTTTCTTTCACAGACTGTAATTGCTGTTCCAAAATTTACTTATTCTGAAGCATTACAACCAAGGTCTGCTGTGTCCCAATAAAACCAGAGCATTTTGTGGACATTCTAACAATATGCTTTTGACCTTCCCTTGCTTGCTATCAATCCAGCACATACAATGATCACACACATTTTTTAAGTGGATTAAACTGGCTTTTTGATAGGGATATCTGTTTATCAGCAACACTCTCAGATGCTGTAATGGACAAAGACATTAAGGGTTGTCTCAAGCATGTTTAAGACTGTCAACCTATGTTTTAACTGAAGGTTAACTTACATACTGATTGCTCAAGCATGATAGGCCTCACCAACATGATATTTTTGAGCACTGTTCATCATATCATGTTAAGGATAAATGTCTAATAATCAATTGCTCATCAGATATTGATGAACTCTCTGGGTTAGTTTGTTTAAAACAGTAAAGCACATTGTAAATTATAAAGCAGACATGTGTGCAGTTGCAAATACAAAGTGAGCTAACTGCTAGTGTTGTAATATTGTATACACATCGCACATGGAGTACTTAAAGGTGAATTCTATTACAGGCACGGTACACATACAACAGTAAGCAAAAAAAAAGTGACAAGATGATTTCATGTCAGGAAGATTGAAGCATAACCAACATACTACTTGGCTTTTAATATTTATGGCCAGTCTCCAATCTGCAGCTGCCGTATGAATATTTGGAGATAGAATGCAGGAAATTAGTTTTAACAGAGAGCAAACTGATATCCTACATTGGATCAATATTGATTTCCAAATGTTGGGTAAAAAATGGCTGATGATCTGATATTACTCATAGTACACTGTGGTTGAGGACCAGGTTCACTCCTGATATTTTTATAATTACATTTGGAAACAACACCAAGTCTAACCACAAAAAGTAACCTTGATGCCATGCTCCCAGTGCCGTGCCCTAACTCATTAGAACACATGTTGGAAATTCATGATTTTGGAGTAATAAATTTAAATCATATGGAGGAACTCTGCACTCCTGCTGTGCACTCTAACCATAAAAATTCCCCATCAAAATGTGAAGTCAGGCAAGGGTGACACAATGGTTAGCACTACTGCCTCACAGCACCAGACACTGGGTTTGAGCCCAGCCTTGGACGACTGTCTGTGGAGTTTGCACGTTGCATGGATTTGCACCAGGTGTTCCAGTTTCTTCCCACAATCCAAAGATATGCAGGTTAGGTGGATTGGCCATGCTAAATTGCCCATAGTGTCTGGAAATGTGCAGGTTAGGTAGATTACCCCTGGGAATTTCAGGATTGTGGGGATAAGATAGGGGCTGGGTTTTGGTTGGATGCTGTTTGGAGGATTAATGCGGACTGTATGGGCCAAGAAAACCTCTTTCTGCACTGTAGAGGATCCTGTGAATTACTCCAGAGAAGGTTGTGTTTCTGGGCTGAAATTTTCCTCAGCAAACTTTCTGAAAAAAGCCCAGGCTGTTTAGAGCAAAATCAGTTCAAGAATCCCTCTCCATATTTTCTTCGTGCTATCACATTTCTTCGTGCTTTCACAAATTTGTAGCTTGGTGTAATTGCCAGCAACCATAATCAGCAATCCTCATTGTGAGAACAACAATGCTGTTACAAGCTGTAAAAACATTGGACAACAGTTTGATTTTACTATCTGTAATTAAACATCAAATTCCGATGTTGAAATGTCAACAAGCAGTAAAGATGTCTTTGGAGGTGATTACAATTTTTACTTGACTGTACGGACTGTGTGAAAATGTTTCCTATCTTCCAATATTTCTTCCAACTATTTTAATGCCCCCCTCAGCTGTAATTGAGCTGAGTTCTTTGATTTAAATAAATGCTGTAAGAATAGATTTTCATTGTTCCAACATGCAGTTGAAATGATTAACAAATTAGCATTTTGCTTTAGACTTCAGAAATAGCAGAATTAATTTAATAAATTAGAGCCACAGTGTATTCCATTTCCTATCCAAATTCTTCCTCTGCCTTCTCTGTGTTTAACTTTCTTTTCCACTGATTTTCATGGAATTATATTGGTTCTTATCTTTTGAAACATATTATAGCCTGTATTTAAGAATAAGTGGCAACACAAGTGGACAAGGTGGTCAAGAAGATGTGTGGCATGTTTGCCTTCATCAGTCAGGGCATTTGAGTACAAAAATGGACAAATCATGTTGTAGCTGTATTAAATTTAGTTAGGCCACATTTGGAACATTGTGTACAGTTCTGGTCACCACCACACAACCAGGAGGATGTGGAGGCTTTGGAGAATGTAAAGAAAATGGAGACCTGGATGTTGCCTGGTTCGGAGGGTATTAGCTACGAGGAAAGATTGGACAAATTTGGTTTGTTTTCACTTGAATATCAGAGGCTGAGAGGCGATCTGATAGAAGTTTACAAAATCATGAGAGATATTTGTAGAATGGATAGTCAGAGTCTTTTTCCCAGTGTAGAAATGTCCATTACTAAGGGACATAGGTTTAAGATAAAAGGGGGAAAGTTTAAAGGAGATGTGAGAGGCAGGTTTTTTATTCAGAAGGTGTTAAGTGCCTGGAATGCGCTGCCAGAGGAGGTGGCTGAAGCAGATACCGTACCAACATTTAAGAAGTATCTTGACAGATCCATGTACAAGCAGAGAATAGAATCATACAGACCATGTAGTTACAAGAGGATTTTAGTTTAAAAAGGCATCATGAGTCAGGGCAGGCTTGGTGGGCCGAAAGGCCTGTTCCTGTGCAGTACTGTCCCTATGTTCAAATGGATTTGTTGATTTAGATGTTTTATAGATTCTTTTGAATTTTCTCTCTCTGTTGAGGATTTTGCTGCATCTTTTCCTTCTAGTGTTGATTCTTCAGCATGTCTTGGACCAATTTATATTCTGTCAGTGGGAATGTTTCCTCCATGCTTCACAGGCCATCCTCTCTAAGAGATTGCTCGAGTGCGGAATCTGTTTAAAAGGCACAGTTCTGGAATACGTGGGTGATGCACAACAAAGACCATTCAGGAAGATTATTAGTCCAGTAAATGCAATTTCCTTGTAGGTGCAACTGCAATTGGAACAAAATGAAGCTGGTTTGAATTCACCAGATTAAGGATGATGTCCCTTCATGAAAGCTTCAACTCATCCAAAATTCTCCTGCCTGTGTCAGAACTGTGCATTCCCCCATCACCCTTCCTTATTTTGCAATCTGCTCCCATTCTACAGCCTTTTGAGAACTCTGCTCTGCTCTTACTTCTTCTGTACCTCTGATTTCCATCACTCCATCATTGATAATCATGCCTTTAGCAGCCAGAGCTGAAGCTGTGTAAGTCCATTCCCCAAACCTCCTCAATTCACTATCTCTCTTTCCTCCTTCAAGACATCCTTTAAAATCAACAACTTTGACCAAGTCTTTGGTTATCTGCTCTATGTAGCTCAGTGCTAAATATTATTTGTTGATGCTGTCCGTGAACTGCCTTGGGATGCTTTATAATTTTTAAAGATAAATACAACTTGAACATTCACAATCACTGCAAGGTGCACGTATTGGGTACAATGCCATCTGGTGGTTGATATGTTGACGTTTTCCAAAGGACAGAATACAGTTTAGGAATATTCATGTTAATAAAAGGGATATTGTAAGAATGTGCAGATTAAATATGAGCGCGAGGAAATGACGCAGCATTGTATCATGCATTTATAGGTGAAATGATTATTTTACAGGTAAAGTAGAGAAATAAAAAAGTAAAATATAACAAGGAAAAGTCCATCCGGATTCCCAACTTGTTAGTTTAGGGACTGGCTTGCCTTTCTGTTGAGTAAAAATTAAAAGATTCATAGTGTAAATCAGTGCTCATAATATCTGGCATCAAAAACTGGTAGTTCTTACCATGTTTGTTATAATCCTGGACCAGAGCCTAAATTTATGCTCTGGTCTGCCTGGGGATCAGCAACTTCTTAGAAGTCATAGGAACGATATTATTAAACTGGAGAGGGTTAGAAAAGATTGACCAGGACATTACTGGAACTGGTGGGTTTGAGTTACATAACTAGGCTGGATAGGCTGGGGCTTTTTTAACTGGAGTGTAGGAGGTTGAGGGGTGAATTTAGAGAAGTTTATAAAATCATGAGGGGCATATATTAGGTGAATGGCAAAGGTCTTTTCCTTAAGTTGGGGGGGCATCAAAACTATGGGCATATTTTTAAGGTGAGAGGGGAAAGCTTTAACAAAGACATGGGTGGCAACTTTTTTACACAAAGGGTGATTAGTGTGTGGAATGAACTGCCAGAGGAAATGATGGATGCAGGTACAGTTACAATGTTTAAAAGACATTTGGATAAGTACATGAATAAGAAATGTTTGGAGAGATATGAGCCAAGCAAAGGCAGGTGGGACTAGTTTAGTTTGGAAAATATGGTCGGCATGGACTAGTTAACTGGAGGGACTGTTTCCATGCTGTATGGCTCTATGACTCTAAGAAGGGAAGTGTATGATCCAGAGGATTTACGAGAAGAACGAAGCCACACGATTGCTCAGTTTTTAGTACATTTAGTACAAAGGATCAATTGGCTACCTGTCACACCTTAATTTACGCTGTTTTTGCATCATTTCACAGATATGATGTTATACCTGCAAGGGGATCAGTTCCCAGCATCCAAGGATACATGCCTTAATGAAAGGGCAGGCAGTTGAGCAGAGGGGGAGGGTTGCCTTGTTAGTAAAAAATGTAATTAAATCAATAGCAAGAAATGATACAGAGTCAGAAAGTGTAGAATCTGTGTGGGTAGAGTTGAGTAACTACAAGGAAGAAAAGACCCCTTTGGGAAATGTGTACAGGCCTCCTAGCTGAAATAACTCCACACAGCCTGGTCTCCCGTCACCAAGTCATCCTTTATTTACATGTGGAACATCCTTGATATTGATGCAGCTCCCTTACAACCAGCTCTCAGAATGAACATAACATCTGACACTCTTGTTCTTATTTGTCAGCCAGGACTCTCTGATTGGACTAGATCAACAGCCCCGCTCAGGGACCTCATATCTATGAGGTCCACCTGGCTGACTTTGTTACAATCACTGCATCCCATTCCCTCTGTGTCCGAGGATGTAGACCAGTTCCTTTTCTTGTAGCTCCTCCTGGGGCATTTAAGCGCCAGGTCAGGTTCCTTTGACCTGCCTCAGAAACAGGTAGCATGTAATGCACAGTAGCTCACGTCTTGTGCCCAGAGCATCTTGGAAGAAATTCAAACACTTCTTCAGGTGGCAAGGGCATCGGGGCAGTGACATCCAACGTGTCCACTTCTGATTCCGAGATCCTTTCAATGCTTGATGGAGAGGGAGAACCCATTGGTTACCATAGCCATTCTAACTGTTCCAAGGAGCCAGGCACATTTTGCTCCTGCACCATTTGTGAATTTGCAGTTTTCAGATGGTCGACATGCTTGTTCAGGACTGTTGCACCTACCCAAACGTTATACATCACAGTACCTGACCTCATGTTTACCCTGCCTCATACCCATGCAGGGCCATTCCAATGGTTCCTACACCAAACGTCATCCCGTAAAGTAAACTGTCTCTCTCACTTGGCAGCGTCTGGTGTCTGGCACTGACATTCATGATATCATTTCACCCCCTTCTAGGTCCATGAAGGTCAGACTTATCCTGGTGCAGAGTCTTCTCCTCATTAGCAACTCTGCTGGAGCTATCCCTGTATTTAAATGAGGATAATCAAATAGGAACCGGATCAGTTTGGTGTCTAGTGAAGCTGTAGGCTGTTTCTTTAAGCCTGCCTTCAAAGTTTGGATTGCTCTTTCTGCCAGGCCATTGAATAATGGATGGAATGGAGCTGTCCTTAAATGTTGAATCCCATTGGACTTTAGGAAACACTCAAATTCCCTGCTGGTAAACAATAGCTGTAATCTATGGCCAACAATTCAGGCAGTCTGTGTCTTGCAAAAGATGTGCGCAGCTTTTCTATTGTCATCCCTGTGTTTGACAAACTAATTCTATGCACATCCAGTCACTTTGAGTGGGCGTCCATAGTGACTAAGAACATTGAGCCCATGAACGCATCTGCAAAATCGACGTGTAACCAAGTCGGAGGTTTTCCTGGCCATTCCAACAAATGTGGGGAAGCTGCTGCCAGTAATTTTGTCGTTGTTGGCACTCTGGGCAATGTCCCACCAATGCAGCTACGTCTGCATCCAATCCTGGCCACTAGACATAACTTCTCACCAACATCTTCGTTTTGGAAATCCCTGGATGACCCTGGTGGAGTTAAGCCAGTACTTGGTGTCTGCATGGGACAGCCACTCTTGCTTCTGATAATAATATGTCAAACTGATCTGGTCTCTGATCTGGTCTGTCTGGATCCAGAAAGGTTTCAGTCCTGGTTGTGATGGCCCTTTGGTTTCTCCCATCACCACCAGCTGTTTCAGTTTGGGCAGGACTGGATCTTCCTGTGTCCAAAGTCTGACACTGTCAGCTCTGACTGGAAGGGTGTCCAGAAAATTTAAAACCATCACCAACTCTTCCAGTAGTGGTGTATCTGCTAGCAGGGAGGCAGCTCAATGCATCTGCATTCACTGCTTGGCCTCCCAGATAGTGTTCCAATTTGTACTTATACGCACTTAGTATTAGAGCCCACCACTGAATTCAGCCTGAAAGAATGGGCTTCACTGCCTTGTCCACTTTAAGTAGACTGAGCAGGGGTTTGTGGTCCATTATTAGTACAAATTTACATTCGTAAAGGTATTAATGGAACTTCTTGACTGCAAATATGACCGCAAAACTTGCCTTCTCTGTCCGAGTATACTTACGGTCAACATTAGCCAAAGACATAGATGCATGTGTTATTTGGTGTTCCTCTCCATTGGGCCACCTATGAGCCAACACTACTTCGATGCCGCATGGGGAATCATCGCATGTCAATACCAGATCTTGTTTGGAATCATAGTGTGCCAGATATTAGATGATGATAGCTGTTTCTTCACTTCCCTGAAAGATATGGACTGGCTACGTGACCATTTCCAAGGATGACCTTTTTTTAAGAGTTGAAGCAATGGTGTCAGGATGGAGGCCAGTTATATATGAACTTTCCGTAACAAGTCACCAGCCCAAGGAAAGATTTAAGTTCTGCTGCAGGTATGGGAGCCAGGGCACCTGTGATCACCCTCACTTTAACTTCAAACAGATGCAACTCAGTCTTGTCAACTCTGTAGCCCAAGTGGATCACTTGCAGTTCATGGATCACATATTTTTCCCTTCTAAGGCGTACACCCACTTGGGAGAAATATCTAGGGCTTTGCCTAAGTTCTCTAAGTGCTCCTTATTGGTCTTCCCAGTCATTAGGTTGCCATCCGGATAAATGGTGACCTGGGGTTGACCTTGTAAAATGTTCTCCATCATCCGCTGAAAAATTGCACAGGCTGACGAAACCTTAAACAGCACTCTCCATTTATTGGTACAAACACTATGGCTTTTAATTGTAGCACACTTCTGGGAATCTTCAGCTAGCAGCGATTGCAAGTATGTATTGTTCAAGTCCAGCTTCATGAATGACAGCCCCCATGCCAGCTTAGCTTATGAATCCTCTGTGTGAGGGATTGGGTACTTATCCAGTTGAGAACAGCAGTTTACCATTTGTTTAAAATCTCCACAATGGCAAACTGACGCCTCAGGCTTCACACTCAGTACGACCGGTGCTGCCCATTTGCAAACTGGACTGGTTTGATGATTCTTTCACTTTCCAGCCTTTTGATTTCTGTCTCTATTCTTGCCTGTACAGCAAATGGTGGGCCTTGCAGAATCATGGTCAACATGCCCGGTGTCGTGGGTTCCTTTGATAGTCTCTAGGCATTCTTGAAAATCTTCAAGGTATTTAATTAGGACTTCACTCAGGCAGCCACCTTCTAATTGAAAATGTTGAGCCAAGAAGAAACAGCTATCATCGTCTAATATCTTGGCACACTATTATTCCAAACAAAATCTAGTATTGACATGCGATGACTCCCTGTACAACATCGGAGTAGTATTAGCTTTCTGAAGAAATTTTGCTCCATCAAGCTCAGGCCCGAGCCTTTTCTACAATCAGCGGTAACTGAATGAGCTACTTGTCATAAGAGACTGGAGCCAAAGTCATATCCTTAATCTCTAAAGGTTCCCTGGTGTAGGTTCTGAGTCTAGCTGAGGCCTTGCACAAAGTGTTAGAGTCCAGAGTGAATTTTATTAAAGATTGGTTCTGCAATCTCTGAAACAGCTGCCTGTATCGACTTCCATTACATATGGGTGACCATTTAACCAGATGTTTAGTTTGATTTGTTCTGATTTGGATGTCTCTAATCAATTTAACTGTTCCACACCAGCTGTAGGTGGACTTTCCAGGGAGTCCACTCTCCCGGATATCAGCCTATGAGTTCTCTCACTCAATTTAGGCTTAGTGGGACTCCTTTGCTGTCTTGAGTCCTCATACTGGCAGCAACTACAATGGCTTGCTGGCCCGGATCCTGAAGAAAATTTTCACCTTTTGGCCGAAGCTTGGCTTTGTTTCGGGGTTTTGCTGCGGGCTGATCTGGAGTCCCTCTGTCCAGATTATGCTCTGTGTGAGGCTATGCAATTGCCTTTCCCAAGTGGTGTTTCCCAAGCTCAGTAAGACTGGCAAGGGTGTCCACTTCATCGGAAAACCCTACAATGCATACGCTCCACTTGACATATTTTCCAATGATAAAGCCAATTGTAGTACCTGTTTAAAGTCCAGTTGGGCTTCAGCAATAGAAACTTTTGCATGGTTACTTCATTAATCTCACATACCAATGGTCTCCCAGCCTCTCATTAAGGGTTAAACTAAAGTCACATACCTCTGCCACTTGCCTTAACCTAGTCAAAAATCCCGATTCACCTGGTTCTTGAATTGCCAAGTAAAACAATAGCATCTCAGAATTAGAGGAGGCTCGGTGTCGTAATATTCCTTAACTAAATCTGTCAACTCAAAAAAAGTTTTAGTATCTGGTGCTTCAGGGAAAGTTAGATTCCTAATAACTGAAAAGGCTGAGGGTCCACAAGCTGTCAGGAGAATTAGTGATTGCTTATCGTCTGCTCCAATGTTATTTGCCTGGAAAAAATAACATAGTCTTTCCACATACTGAGCCCAGTCTTCAATGGTGGGATCAAATGGGTCAAGCTTCCCAGATAATGTCATGATGCCCGAATTGGTTACCCCAACTTGAAGACAACTGTTGAAAGCAAATTTCTTCAGCCATTACCACTGAAATAACTCCAAAGAGGCCAGTTATCCCATCACCAAGTCTCCCTTTATTTACACATAGAAAGTACTTGACACTGATCCAGCTCCCTCCGATCTAACTCTCAGAGTGAACAGAATGTCTGACATTCCTGTTTTTATCTCTCAGCTAGGGGTCCTGACTGGGCCATATTAACAGCCCCAATCAGGGAACTCATTTTCTATGAGGTCTACCTGGCTGCCAGTGTTACAATTACTACACTAGCTGTAGTCAGGAAGTGGGGAAGAAAGTAATTAGGAGATAGAAAAGGCATGTAAGAAAGGCACTATTACAATAGTCATGGGACACTTCAATATGCAGGTAATTGGGAAAATTTTTTGTACTGGGGTCCTTTATACCACCCACCCTCTCGCTTCCCCAGTGCCTTTGTCAAAAATATAAAAAAAACTATTTTCCAACATCTTTCCATTCTTAAGAAAAGTGATACCAAACTCAAAGGATTAACTTTATTTCTGTCTTCAGATGCTGGCAGACCTGCTGAGTGTCTCCAGCGTTCTGCGTGTTCACGTATAATAGCACAACACCATTTTTGTGCGGAATCAAAACTAATCTAACTGCCTACACATTCTCAATATCCCTCTATTCCCTGCCTGTTCATGCAGCTCTCTAAATACCTCTTAAACACTGTTATCATATCTGCTTCTACCACTTTCCCTGGCAGCACATTCCAGGCACCTACCACACTCTATATAAAAAAACATGCCTCTCACTTCTGCTATAAACTTTCCCTCTTTCTCCTTAAACCTTTGCCGCCCTGGGGAAAAAACACACTGGCTATCCACCCTATTCATGCCTCTCAGAATTTTATATGCCAGGTAGCCCCTCATCCTCAGACATTCTAATGAAAACAATCCAAGCTTGCCAAACCCTCTTAATAGCTAAATAAAAACCAAAAGAACTATGAATGCTGTAAATCAGGAACAAAAACAAATATGCTGGAAAAGCTCAGCAGGCGCGTTCTGAGGAAGGGTCACCGGACCCAAAATGTTAGCTCTGTTTTCTCCTCCACAGAGGCTGCCAGGCCTGCTGAGCTTTTCCAGCAACTTTGTTTTTGTCCCTCCTAATCGCTGGTGCACTCCACTCTAGGTAACATCCTGGTCACCCTCTTTTGCACCCTCTCCAAAATCTCCACATTGTTCCTGTAATGTTGTGGCCAGAACTGCATTTAATAAAGTTTTATACAGCTGCAACATGGCTTACCAACTTTTATACTCAGTGTCCCGAATGATGAAGGTAAGTATGCTGTCTGCTTTCTTTACCACCTTGTCCACATGTGTTGCCACTTTCAGGGAGTTATGGACTTGCACCCCAAGATCCCTTTGTTTACCATTCTCCTAAGGGTCCTGCCATTTACTGTACACTTTCATTTTGCATTTGTCCTTCCAAAATGCATCACCTCACACTGTTCTGGCTTAAACTCAACCTGCTATTTCTCTACCCATCTTTCCAACTGATTTATATCCTATTGTATCCTTTGACAACCTTCCTCACTATACACTACTCCACCAATTTTCAAGTCATCTGCAAATTTAGTAATTTGACCAAATCACTTATGCATATTACAAACAGTGATCCTTGCAGAATACTACGGGTCACAGACCGCCAGTCAAAAAAAAACACCCGTCCACAGTTATCCTCTGCCTTTTATGGCCAAGCAAATCTTGTATCCAGTTTACCAATTCATTGTGAATTCCGTGTGACTTAATCTTCTGGACTAGCCTAACATGAGGGATCTTGTCAAATGCTTTAGTCAGGTCTATTTAGACTACATCCGCTGCCCTACTGCCAATAGTCATCTTTGTCACTTCCTCAAACAACCCAATCAAATTTTGTGAGACAAGACCTCCCCTGCACAAAGCTATGCTGACTATCCCTAATAAGTCCATCCTTTGCCAAATGCAATTATATCTTGTCTCTAAGAATCTTCTCCAATAATTTCCCTGACACCCATATAAGGTTCAGCATTCTATAATTTCCTGGGTTATCCCTTTTGCCCTCCTTAAACTAAGGAACAACATTGGCTATTCTGTAGTCTCTGGGACCTTGCCTGTAGCTAAAGAAGATATAGAGATCTCAGCCAAGGCCCCAGAAATCTCTTCCCTAGACAGCCTTAGTATCCTGGGATAGATCCCTTTAGGCCTTGGAGACTTATCTACCTTAATGTTTTTCAAGATACCCAGCACCACCTCCTTCTTAATATTGACATGGCCCAGATTATCAACATACATCTCCCTAATCTGACTGTCATCCACATGTCCTGCTACTTAATGAATACCAATGTGAAACATCATTAAGGCCCTCACCCAGTTTCTCTGGATCCATGCATAAATTTCCTCCTTTGTCCTTGAAGGGACCTACCCTTCCACCAGCTACACTCTTGTTCCTAATATATGTATAAACTGCATTGGGATTCTTAATCCTACATGCCAAGGACATTTCATGTCCCCTTCTAGCCCTCCTGATTCCTTGTTTCAGTTCTGTTCTACTTTTTATTATATTTCTCAAGGGTCTTATCTGATTTTAGTTTCCTAAACTTTACATATGCATCATTTGCTTTTTGACTAAATTTTCAATATCTCGTGTCATCCAGGGTTCCCGAATCTTGCCATGCTTGTCTTTCATCCTCACAGGAACATGCCGGTCCTGATCAACTGACCTTTAAAAAAGTTACCACATGTCAGATGTGGATTTACCCTCTAACAGCCAACCCCAATCTAATTTCTCCAATTCCTGCCTAATACTGTCGTAAATTTGCTTCTCTCCAATTTAGCACTTTCACCCAAAAGCCAGTCTTATTTTTATCCAAAACTGTCTTAAAACTTACAGAATTATGATTGCTATTCCAAAATGCTTCCCTACAGAAACTTCGATCACCTGGCCTGGCTCATTCCCAATACAAGGTGTAGGATGGTCCCTTCCTTATTTGGACAATCTACATATTATTTCAAGAAGCCCTCCGGGATGCACCTAACAAATTCAATCCTGTACTAAGGGAGTCCCAGTCAATATTGAGGAAATTAAAATCATCCGCTGAAGGGGCCAGACCTGAAATGTCAGCTTCCTGCTCCTCTGATGCTGCTTGGCCTGCTGTGTTCGTCCAGCTCTACAACTTGTTATCTCAGATTCTCCAGCATCAGCAGTTCCCACTATCTCTAAAATAACCCTGCTGTTTTTACATTTTTATTTAATAAAATTTAATAAAAAATACAGCTTTAGAACAATAATATAATTGATAATGTATGTACAATTTATTTGTAACACCCCCAATTAATCCACAGTAAATTTAAGTAATATATTGTGGTCAACTATCTTACAGCACACATCAAATAGCAAATGTAATCAAGAACGATCCCATGGATTTCTCGCTAGACTTTTATGACATGGTGGGTCATCAAATCTCACTAACTTTCATAAGTAACTACAATTCTTCACTTTTACTAGTAGGTCTTGAAACATCCTCTCAAGAGCTGCTCCATCATGGATTGCCTCAGTGACTACTCCCATTTTAGTTTGTCACCCTCCCTTCTTGCCTCTAAACTTTCCTTGACTCGGAAATTGCCCTCCAATACACACTCACAAGCATAACTGAGCTGTTAATCCAGCAGTTCCTTTCACTGAGCTATTTCTGCCCCTGGGTTTTCTTTTGACCAAGCTCCAATCTTGCTCAGCTCCATCAAGCAAATGCTGTTTAAGAGCCTATAAATTCTCACTATCTCAGCTGCACTGAAGTGTTAACAGTCATAGATTTCTTCTGAGTCTCTCCGACCTGCTATAAAAAGAGCCCTTGACCTTTCCATTCTTTCAGTTCCCTAGGTAAGCTTCTGAGTCATGACACCCAGAATTAGTAACCTACTAATTCCTAGAACATTTTCCTGAGCTCTGACAGCACAGTCATCCAAATATTCTTGATTCTTCACTGAGTCCCTCTATCTAGAATCTAGGTAATATAGCAACTTCCTGTGCGGTACAGCTAACTGCCACTTAACATGGACACAGGGTGCTCTTCCAAAGTTTCTGTCTTTTCCAACTGTCTATAAAACATGGAACTCTTCTTCAATGACTCCTATGTAGCTTGACTATCCTTATGAATTTCGTCCAGTAAGCTTCTCCATGTATTGCTGGGCAGAATTGAATGTTAGAAATGTTTTGAAACAGTCAACTGTAATACCCAATAAACTGAGTGTATCCTGAAGGTTTCATCCTCAATGAAAGCTGGAAGTTGATTCCATCATATGCTGGAAATGATTGTTTTACTGTTTTATTTCCTAGCAGCATGAAAAGGGCTAAAATGGATAGCCTGAATTCAGGCGCAGATATCACTGTACCTGATTGCAGTCATGCAAGTAGCATGAAACATTGTGCTACCTATTCATCTCCATTTCTTGTTTCATACAGCCCAGTATTGAACATGCTACTTAAGCTGTTGCAAGTCTAATACCACATAAAGCTAACTCTTAAAGGTGAGGCTTATTCCAGCTACAGCAGAACTGAAATGGTTTGTCCTAAATTTGAAGACATTCAGGAAGTAAAATGGAGAAACTGTTCAAAGAACAAACACGTAGGTTTTCAGATGGTGTACTTGAGCCATAGATGCAGGAGGTTGACCAGAGAAGTTATCCTATCTCAGCATACTAGGAGACCTTACAGAGAAATAACCATAAGGCAGTGGAAACAGGTCCCTGTTGCCATCAATGCCATCAGTCTGGCACTGAGTACATGGCTGCAAGTTTAATGACCTCATATAAGTTATCAAGGTCAGTGAATACATGATTACATGCCATTTTCAGCCAACTGCACCCACGGGTTTCACAGTCTACTCTATTAACTGTGGTCCCTTCACTTGCTTGTCAACAATCCATGTTAATCATATCACATTTATATTGTGATGGAATCCATTTTGAAATTTGCATTTTTTGAGACAGACCTAAGAAAAGGGAATCTCAAAAAACCAACAATTTCTTGGGGAACAAAGACAAAAACTGAGACTGGAAACCAAATCCACTGGAGAAACCAGATTAAATGACTCAAGGGGAGGTGATAGCTAGGATATTAATCCAAAGTCCCAGCTAATGTCCTGGGGACCTGGGTTTGAATCCCACCATGGCAGATAGTAGTATTTAAATTCAAATTTGGTGGAATTGGAATTAAGAATCTAATGATGACCATGAATCCATTTTCAATTGCTGGAAATACTCATCTGGTTAACTAATGCCCTTTAGGGAAGGAAGCTGACATCATTACCTGGTCTGGCCTACATGTGACTCCAAACCGACAGCAAATTGGTTGAATCTTAAATGACTCTCTGGGCAGTTAGGGATGGGCAATAAATGATGGCCTAAGCTGCAGCACCCTCATCCCATGAACGAACAAAAAAAAGGGCCATCCCAGCTCAGCTGATGATCTGAGAACAGGGAGGTTGTAGAGGATGGAGTGTGAATCTGTGAACCAGGAATAAGCAAACACATAATTACTGCCACTGTTTCTAGTACCTGAAAATAAGATTAGTGGACCCAAAGCCATCAAGGTCACCACATACAGATTTAGGAGTTAATGCAGACATGTACTATTAGTAAGGAAGGCATCTGTGGAAAAGGCGTTGATTGCGTGCTGCTGCTGGCTAGGGATCAGGCCATGTCTTGGCAGAAGAAGAGTTAAAATCCTTTTTGAGAAAGACAGAGTTTTGAAGCACTTCGGATGAGCTATATTACTGTGTGGTATGTTACTGTGAGATAAATACCGTGTGGCTATGAGGAAGCCTCATATAGTTTCCCAAATGCTACTTTACCGCAACTAGCTGTCCAATATCATGTGACACTGCAGTTGATGCAACCATGTATCTCTTACATTCCATTCTGTACACCCTCTTCCACTCTCAACCCTCCCCTTGTGTATTTATACCTTCAGATAGCCAAGAAGTGCCAGCTGGCCAGCCAATGGTATCTGAGGATGAAGGCCCAGAGAGAGTGCACACTCAACCTGGCACTCCTAGTCGCAATCTCAGATATTGGCAATCTGTGAATCTTGGAGGATAGCAACGAGGTGGGACCAGCACATGAGAAGTCACCAGGCATAAGTGACCTGTAAACAACCTGGAGAAAAAGACAAGTGTGTGTACCAATTCCCCAGAAGGCGAGATTATGTGTGAATACAGTTGTAAAGGACACACATGTGGACTTTGAATGGAACGTACAACTGAAAAGGCTAGTGGTACGCACACAGAAATGTTTTGTGGATTAGCACCATGCCAAAAGCTGTTGTTACTGTAAAGAAGCATGGAATTCTCACGGAGAGACAGTCCTTTCAAACATGCACCTTGAGAACACAAGGATTTGACCATAATGCAGTGACTGATTAGCAATGTCTCAGCTTGCTTGTGGTGCAGTCAGAAGATGCCCAATGTCTGAAAACTGCAGAAGACGCCCAGACAATGGATATGAAATCTATGATTGTTGTCAGTCAAGTCCAGTTTGGTGCAGTGCGCATTCAGGTTGCTGCCAACCGGTTTGTTTTTGAACTTTGAGTTTTTAATTCATGAACACTAAGGTGAGAAGCTTCAATGTCTATGTTCAAAAATAACTTTGTCCATTATGTTAATTTAAGGTTTACCCATTTCAACCAACAATGACAAAGGAATTCATATGAATGCTTTAATCTCTTCGATGTGATTTGGCATCTTTGGACAATATGTGTTGCCTATCCCTAATTGCCCTCGAACTGAGTAGTTTACTTTTAGGGTGTAATTAAGAACCATTCACATTGCTGCAGGTCTGGAGTCACACGTAGGCCAGACCAAGTAAGGATGGCAGAATTTCATTCCTGAAGGTCATTAATGATCCAAGTAGGTTTTAACAACAAACAAGTGATAGTTTTGTGGTTTTCTGTTATTGGTGAGGCCAGTTTTCAGTTCCAGATTGAGTAAATTAATTTAAAATTCTACCATCTGCTGTGTGTGGGATTTTAACCTGTATCCTCAAAGCATTAATCTAGGCCTCTGAAGCAACACTGCCATTCTGCCTTTATTTTTGTTAAGCTTCTTTCCACTGGACTTTTGTCTCTGCGTTGCAGCCAGGAATGAAACACAAAACCTGCCCCAACAGTGAGAGAAAGGCAGTGAAATTATCCATGAGAGAAAGTCTGCATGTTATTGTGAAGGTGGGAATATGTGATAAGATATGATAAGGCTAAGTGCAGTTAAATAAAGCTACTGCTTTGAAATAATCTATGTTATGACTCGGTGACCTCACAGAGTGGGTTTTGTGTTGGTTTAAATAATTCCTAGCAGATATAGAAAATACACACTGTTAAGATGAAAGTAAAGCTTGAGAAGAACAACATACTGAACTGTCAACAAATATGTGTTCACATGAACTTATAAAAGATGTAATTAAATATTGCAAAGCACATTTTGTAGGTACAAGAACATATGTTTATCTTCATTGATAACATTGCTATGTATAAAGATAAAAAAAGTCCATATCTCCTTCTCTCCACTGACACAATTCCAACTTCTGCTTGTCATGGGGATAGTTTTCAGTAATCAGGCAGGGAATGATAATCACGCCATGACTAGAATGTGGACATTGCTGGCTGGCCAGCATTTATTTCCTGTCCCTATTTGCCCTTGAGAAGGTGGTGGTGAGCTGCCTTCTTGAACCACTGCAGCCCACATGCTGCGAGTTGACGCACAATGCTGTTAGTGAGGCAATTCCAGGATTTGACCCAGTGACAGTGAAGGAGTCAGGATGGTGAGTGGCTTGGAGGGGAACGTGAAGGTGGTGGTGTTCCCATGTATCTGCTGCCCTTGTCCTTCTAGATGGAAGTGTTCATAGATTTGGAAAGCGCTGTCTGAGGATCTTTGGTGAATTTCTGCAGTGGATCTTGTAGATAGTACACACTGCTGCTACTGAGCGTTGGTGGTGGAGGGAGTGGTTGCTTGTGGATGTAGTGCCAGTCAAGCTGGCTGCTTTTCCCTGAATGGTGTCAAGCTTCTAGAGTGTTCTTGGGACTGCACCCATCCAGGCAAGTGGAAAGTATTCCTTCACACTCCTAGCTTATGCATTTTAGATGATGGACAAGGGGGTGAGCTACTTGCTACAGTATTCCTAGCCTCTGACCTGCTTTTGTAGCCACTATACTTATGTTGTGAGTCCTGATGAGGTTCTGGTCAATGGTAACCACCACAAATTTAATAATGGGGGTTCAGTGATAAAACACCATTGAATGTCAAGATTGTCTCTTGTGATGTTCATTGCCTGGCATTTATGTGGCACAAATACTGCTTGCCACTTGTCGACCCAAGCCTGGATACTGTCCGGATCTTGATGCTTTTGAACATGGACTACTTCAGTTTCTGAGGAGTCATTAATGGTGCTGAACCTTGTGCAATCATTGGCAAACATCCTCAGTTATGGCCTTGTGATGGATGGAAGGTCATTGATGAAGCAGCTAATGATGTTTGGACCTAGGACAGTACCCTGAGGAACTCCTGCAGAGATGTCCTGGGCTGAGACAACTGACCTTCAACAGCCACGACCATCTTCCTACATGCCATGATTCGAACCAGCGGAGAGTTTGCCCCCAATACCCATTGATTCCGATTTTCTTAGGGCTCCTTGATGGCACACCCGGTCAAATGCAGCCTCGATATCAAGGGCAGTCACTCTCATCTCTGGAATTCAGGTCATTTGTCCATGTTTGAACCAAGGCTGTAACGAGGTCAGGAACTGAGTGGACTTGGTGGCTCTCAAACTGAGAATGGTTGGTATCAAGGAATTGAAGAGGGAAGCTCCAATTGGGATAGAAGAGGGAGGCTGCAATTGATCATGAATTTCCTCTCTCTTCCAAAATGACCTTCAGCATCATGTTTCATGTTTATGTCTAGTTGATGTGTTTCTAGTTTGGTTTCCTTAATCTTTTTGACAGCTTTGATGATCCAGCCCTTCGAGCCCATTGAAGCTCACTTTAGTGGGAGCTCCCTTTATTCAGTGAAGCTGTGCTCAATGTTTCATAATGTTACAATTATGTATTGTGGGTGGTTAGCTCAGTTGGCTGGCTGGATAGGTTATGATGCTGAGTAATGCCAACAGTGTAGGTTCAATTCCTATAAAGCTAAGCATGCCCTGCCTTCTCAACCTCTCCCCTTACCTGAGATGTGGTGACCCACTTGTCTCTCTCTCTCTCTAATGAGACAGCAGCCCTCTGAGACTATGGCAACTTTATGATACATTACACAAATCCACTGACTCCCACAGCTACCTGGACTATACATCCTCACACCCCACTTCCTGTAAAGACTCCATCCCATTCTCTCAGTTTCTTTGTCTCCGTCGCATATGTTTAGCTGAGGCCAACTTCGACAAGGGAGCCTCCGAAATGTCCACCTTCTTCATCAACTGAGGATTCCCCAGGTCTGTTGTCGACAGGGCCCTCAACCAGGTCTGACCCGTCCCCCGCACTTCCGCCCTCACCCCTTCTCTTCCCTCCCGCAACAGCGATTGGGTTCCCCTATCCTCACCTACCGGCCCTCCAGCATCCACATCCAGAAGAACATCAGACGCCATTTCCGCCACCTCCAGCGACATGCCACCACTAGACACTATTCCCCTCCCTTCCCTTATCCGCCTTCCGCAGGGACCGTTCCCTCTGGGATACCCTGGTCCACACTTCCTTCACCCACAACACCTCTCCACAGCCCTACGGCACCTTCCCCAGTAACCGGCGAAGGTGCAACACCTGCCCATTTACCTCCTCCCTCCCCAGTACCCAAGGACCCAAACATACCTTACAGGTGAAACAACACTTCACCTGCTCTTCCCAGAATCTAGTCTACTGCATTCACTGCTCACAATGTGTTCTCTACATTGAGGAAACAAAGCATAGACTTGGCATCTACGTTCTGCTCGCAAGAAAGACCCTGAACTACCTGTCGCCTGCCACTTCAATGCACCACTCTGTTCCCTGGCCAACATCTCTGTCCCTGGCTTGCTGCAGTGTTCCAGTGAAGCTAACACAAGCTGGAAGAACAACACCTCATTTTCCACTTGGAGACCCCACAGCCCTCCAGACTCAACATTGAGTTCAATAATTTTAGGGCCTAAATTCTCCCATGTCCCAGCCCCCTACCCCACACACCAGGCTTTGTTACCACATAGCCTGCCATTACACACGCCCTGTTGTTAGTCACTAACAGTCCCCATTAACAGCTATTCACCCTCCCAGCCTGATCGTTAGCAACTCCTTTGTCTGTCCAAATGTCTTTCTCTCTCTTTGGGCTGTATCCTATTGTTTACTCCCTCCCCCACCCACCTCCCTATTTTCTGCATACAAAAGTGACGTTTTCCCAGCCACTATCAGTTCTGAGGAAGGGTCACTGGACCCGAAACGTTAACTCTGTTTTCTCCTTCACAGATGCTGCCAGACCTGCTGAGCTTTTCCAGCAACTTTGTTTTTTTTTATGATGCATTACACTGGAAAGCATTGGACCCATATAACATAGCAACAGCTGGTCAGTCCCCCAGTTTCTAACTTTGCTTGTTTGTCGAGATTCATAGGTCTTTTAGGAAAATATTTTATCATAGTTTTTAACTGAAACTTGTACAATGACCACACCTCTGCCTCCTCCTGAACATGCACAGTGCTAACAGTTTACTTAACCCGGAGACATTTTGAAGCAAGACCCAACAAAGCCAAAACCAGTTTGAAATATTAAACTTTCCATGGGCATAACTGACTTATTGTGGAATAACAACATATCAATGTATGGAGAATAAAGTGCCAACAGGCTATATTTTAGCCAACAGAATTCCATTAACCTTTCGACTTTTCTACTCTGTCTGGTTTCTGCTTAAAACTTCAGGGAAATTCAAATTAAACTGACTCCAGTTGTGAACAAGTTGTCAGCCATTCCCACCAGCAAAGTAGGAAATCCAATGGAAGGATGTCTGTGAAAAGGTAGAATTCCAGACTGGTAAACCCAGATGGGCTGAATTTGTGCACACTTCTCATATGATGCGCCAAGCAATTGGAGTGGAGTTAGGCTACAATAGAATCTGACATCACTGGCAGATCCATAGCGATGGCTTAAAAATAGTCTCACTTATGTCCTGAATGCACACACACCAAAAGATACTCCAACAAGGTCAAACATGGACGTTACAGATTTAAATAGGGAGAAAGGGGGAGGTGGATTGAAGGGGGAGGCAGATTGAAGATAGATAAAGGAGAGGATAGGTGGAGAGGAGACAGACAAGTCAAGGAGGCGGGGTTGGAGCCAGTAAAGGTGAGTGTAGGTGGGGAGCTAGGGAGGGGATAGGTCAGTCCAGGGAGGACAGACAGGTCAAGGAGGCGGGATGAGGCTGGTAGGTAGGAGATGGGGGTGGGATTGAGGTGGGAGGAGTGATAGGTCGGAGGATAGGTTAAGGAGGCAGGTACGAGCTGGGCTGGTTTTGGGATGCGGTTGGGGGAGGGGAGATTTTGAAGCTTGTGAAGTCCACATTGATACCATTGGGCTGCAGGGTTCCTATTTATCCATCTTCTATCCACCTCCCCCTTTCTCCCAATTTATTTCAGAATCCCCTTCCCCGCCCCCATTTCTGAAGAAAGGTCTAGACCCGAAACGTCAGCCTTTCTGCTCCTCTGATGCTGCTTGGCCTGCTGTGTTCATCCAGCTCTACACCTTGTTATCTCAGATTCTCCATCAGTTCCTACCATCTCTGATACAGATTTAGCATCTTCTACCAAATTACCTTTACTATCTAGAGACGATTTGTGTAATGATTGAAAGTGAAGCAAGGATTACATTGCTGCTTTGGTCTGCGGCAATGTGAATGGTATCAAACTGCTGCCATTTCCTTGTGATAGGAAAGTCCAAGATGCCACACCATTCCTTTGCAAATTTTTAAGGTTAGAAGCATTTTTGAGGTCAGAAGGAAGGAAAGAGGAGCGTGATGAATTCCTGGCTGCTCACACCTGTTTCCCTAGCTGAAGCTGTAAAGGCCATTGAGATACTCCAGGATTTCACATTATACCACAAAAACACAGAAAACATATTTGACTGTATTGACCACATGGTGGGCTTTATTGCACTTGCCCAAAGACTGCATACTAAACCAAAAGCCATTTTCCTCAGCTAATACCTGACATTTTCAATGCCTTTTGCTGTACAAGGTCAGTCCATTGACAGGTGTGAACAAATTGAAAATAAAGGCATTTGTTATATAGAGATAACAAGGTGTGGAGCTGGATGAACACCCTTGAAGGGTCTAGGCCCGAAACGTCAAGCTTTCCTGTTCCTATGACGCTGCTTGGCCTGCTGTGTTCATCCAGCTCCACACCTTGTTATCTTGGATTCTCCAGCATCTGCAGTACCTTTTATCTCTGATTGTATTTGTTATATGTTTACTCTGTAACTATATTTTCATCTTTTAAAATGCAGAGCACATTTTTATCCAAATTGTGTTACAAAGAGACTTCCTTACCTATCTCAATGCTTCCCTTCAACCGGATTTATGGATTAGCCCCATGTGGTTTGTATTATCATGATTTTACTGTAAAACCTTTTGACCCCGTCATTACCTTAATGAGTGCCTCCTGCACTCTTTCCCTGATTTCAACAGCATTCCTAAAGTAGCTGATCCATTTCCCACAGGGTTTCTTTTTAGATCTAACATCATGAGATAGAGCAGGCAAGTGAGTTTTCAGATGAAGATATGAGGAATAATGTTTGAACTGTGACTTAACCATTGATCAGTGTTCCCTCGAATTAGGTTGTTGACTTGCTCGCTGAGCTGGTAAGTTTGTTTGCAGACATTTCATCACCATGCTACACACATACTACCTCCGGTGAAATGTCAGTGTTCTGTCCTGTTTGCTATTTATGTGTCTCAGTTTGTTGGGGTGGGTGGCGTCACTTCTGGATTTGCTTCTTTATGGTTGGTACATGAGGTCCAGCTCCACATGTTTTTTCATGGAGATCCGGTTTGTGCGCCAGGCCTCCAGGAATTCTAATGCATGTCCTTATTTGGCTTTTCCTACGATGGCTACGTTGTCCCAGTTGAATTGATGTCCCTCTTTGTCCATGTGTATTGAAATAAGTGATAGTTAGTCACGTCTCTTGGTAGCCAGTTGGTGTTTGTCACTTATTTCAATACACATGGACAAAGAGGGACACCAGTTTGTCTGGGACAACGTAGACATCCTAGGACATGCCAAGGAAAGACACGCACGAGAATCCCTGGAGGTCTGGCACTCAGATCAGAACTCCAATAACAAACATGTAGAGCTTCATCCCATATAATTACGACTACTAAGAAACAAATCCAGAAGCGATGCCACCCGCACCAGCAAACCGAGGCACATAAATAACAAGCAGGACACAACACTGACGCTTCACTGGAGGCGCATTGATGATGTTACCTAGCATGGTGACGAAATGTCTGAAAACAAACTTACCAGCTTCGCGAGCAAGTCAACAACCACATCAACAACCTGAGCTACAAATCTTCTCAAGAACCTTGTTCCTTCTAATTCTCTGAGGCCCTGCATGGCAGCAAAGTCTGGAACCAGAAGTCAATGCTGCGATCAGCGTAACATCTTTAACAACTTGTTGTCGACCATGTTATTTTTAATCAAGCTGTTTGGACATGTCACTACACGCATCTGCAGCAGGCAGAACTTGAACCGAAACCTTCTAGCTTAAAGGGTGGAGCATTACCGCTGATTCACAAATCACTGCTTCAGCTTTATTACACGATCTAAAAATTAGATTGTGTCTGAATCAGGGAACGACTTCAACACAATGCATGTTGCACATGCTTAATCAACAATTTGTCAAAATGGTATGGAGTAAGGGGTAATAAAAATCAGCCACTGATGTATCTGATGATATGTGCATGAAATAAGCAGAATAATCCAACTAAAGATTGAAAGGGACGAAACACCCTGTACTTGAAGAGATATTGTTCTAACCGAGACTGTACTAATCCTTACAGAGTGAAGAAATAGTTAGAATGACTTTACTATGCTGATGTTCAGTTTTTGGATAGAGTAGAACATACAAGGTTTACCAACCAAACCCATATTATAGGGACTGGGGTAAACTAAGCCAGGCATAAAATTCAGACCAAGCCATGGTCATCTGCTCCCAAACCATTTTTATATTAAGCCCATAATAGCATTACTTTGCGATGCAGCTTTCTAAGTTTAAATGGCAGGAATAGCACACATTTTGCCATCAGTACACCGATCAACAGAAAATAACATTAATATAATACTGAATGAATAAACTGTACATCGGAAAGCAGATGACTTCAATTGATTTAATAAAGGTAAAATGCATATGTTAGCAATTCTGGGGCCTGTTACTTGCAAGTTTAAAGTGTTAATTATTTGAAAAAGTATTGGCAAGATGTTTATATTGTTGCCCTTCTCTGAGAGACAATGGTATATCCATAGATGAAGATACAGTGGAGACACTTAGGGTTCTATAAGGCTCAATTAAATTATTAAGTACTTAAATGAATAACACATGCTTTTCACTACTAGAGATATTTCAATCACTGCCTTTCACTATCCTGGGTTTTGTAACTGACCCCAGAAATTATTACCCAGGAGAATTGGCAGCTGGCCAAGCTGAACTCTTCTCAATGTCTTCATCACACCCCCTGACATAGGGTACTTCCTGCAGAGTTATTCTTTGAAGTTCTGCTGAAAATCAAGGATTTTCCTCGGCTGCTTAATACGCAGGTCGTTGTCTGAAGTGTGTGCCTTATTTGGAACTATTTGAGAATGTGATCAATCCCGAATATTCCAACATTATTTGGTAGAGACGGCATACAATCATAGAATCCCTAAAGTGTAGAAGCAGGCCATTCAGCCCATTGAGTCCACACCAATCCTCCAAAGAGCATCCTACCCAGACCCCTGTAACCCCACATTTCCCATGGCTAATCCTGTACATCCCTGAACACTACAGGCAATTTAGCATGGCCAATTCACCTGACCTGTACATTTTCAGATCTCTGACCAGAGGAAACCTATGCAGACACAGGGAGAATATGTGATTACCACACCATCAGTCTCCGAGGGTGCAATCAAACCCGGGTCCCTGGCACTGTGAGGCAGCAGGGCTAACCACTGCACCATTGTGCAGTTACTGATTACTGAGCAATCTTAGCCCGTAGCAGACCTGACTGAGTCAGTGTAATTCCACTCACATAAAAGCTTCTTATCAGTTCCTGTTATCTTCAGCCTTATCCAGCAATATCCAGAGATCATAAGACAATGCTATCATGACCAATATCCAGTACGTATATAGCTAATAATATAAAATACCATTTACAATATTTCCACGGCATTAACAAGCAATGCAAATTTCCCTATCAGTTTATTGGGTGTTGTTTTGAAAGTATACACACTTTAAAAAAAAATCAAATTATATTACTTAATCGTATAGAAGTTTATGACACACCCATTTCTGTAGTTTGGGTATAAATGAAAAGTGCTGTCTGTGGCCTTTTATCGTATCAAAATGGCATCCAAAACAAATGTGCTTTTATATGTCTTTCTCATGACATTTACTTATGCTGAGAGCTACGGTAAGTAAAGAAAATGACAATTACTACAATGAGTGTTATTTTATTCAAAAGATATACTGGCAAGTTTTTATTTTAAAATATTCAGTTGAATGAAGGCCAGTTCATGTCATTGTGAATTTTGTCATTTAAGTATATTTAATCTCTTAAAGAGATAAATAAAGAATAAAAATATATGATTTCAAAGTCTGATTCATATTGGTGTTAGCATGTTTTTCAGTCTTAAAAACAGAATTGATGCACTGCTGAATATTACGAATAGAGTCTTGCTTTGGACAGGGTCCAGAAAAGGTTTCAGGGTGTTGCCTGGTATGGCGCATTTTAGCTGTGAAGAAAAGTTGGGTAGACTGGGTTTGTTTTCACTGGAATACAGGAGATGGAGGAGCAACCTGACAGATGTTCATAAGATTGTGAATGGCATGGATAGAGTGAAAAGTATGAGGCTTCTTCCCAGTGTGGACAGGTCAGTTACTAGGGGTCACAGCTTCAAGATACGGGGGAAGAAGACTAAAAGAGATGTGCGAGGCAGGTTTTTCACACCAAGGGTAGTGAGTATTTGGAATTCGCTGCCAGAGGAGGTGGTCGAAGCAGACACAATAGAAGCATGCAAGAAGCACTTGGACGAAGACATGAAAAGGATGGAATAGAAGGATACAGATCCTGTCGGTGAAGACAGTTTTAGTACGAAAGGGCAAAATGTGTCAGTGCAGGACTGGAGGGCCAAAGGGCCTGTTCCTGTGCTGTGCTGTTCTTTGTTCTTTGTCCTTTGTCCTGTGTTCATTTCCTGACAGCAGCACGTAATTAGCTTGCTTTACTTCTACTTGATAGGAAAATCAGAAAGTAGATGAAAAACGCACTTTAAAATCCAATGAACTATGAAAAATAATTTTGCTCATTAAAAGTTTTTTTTGATAGGCTACTTTGCTACAACAACAGGTAATGAAAATATTCTTAATTTGAAGGTGATTTTTTTCATGACTATGCTGTGCAGTACGGATATACACATAGTTTGAAATATTAACTGAAGATTGTTGAGTAATATTTCAGTCTAAACGCGCAGTGTCAGTCTCCTTCAAATGTGAAAGCTGTAGTTACATAATATACTTGGTAAGAAATGTCAAGGTTTGCTCACTATTAAAGAATCAATGGTAAATTGCAAGCTTATGTCTTTTACATACTAACAGAGCACAGATCCGGGACTTTACAATTCTCTTCCTATTATATCATCAGATAAAATTAATCAGACTCCACTTCCAGCACCAAACCTGGTGCACATGAATTGGAAAGTCTGTTGTTTTGCCCAATTTGGAGCAAATACCATTTTCCAAGCTATGAAACCAGGGGTGAGAAGCAACCCCTCCTCAGGCAATTATAATCCTGAATTAAATTAAAATTTTAGTAACAGTTCCCTTGTAAATTACACAAATGAAACACGCTATGCAGACAAGAAAGATGAAAACAGGTCCTGGTAGAAAGTCCAAATCTCCTTTCAACTAATTTTTAGAGAAAGCTTGTTGCTGTTTCTATCGCTTTTGAAGTCTAGTTTTTGTAATCATATTAATCTTGCTGGTGCATATTTTAATTCCTTCTTTATTTCATCATCTGAAGTCTTCTGTTGAACCTCATTCTCTTATAAACTTGCCGCTAACTGCTGAAGTGGCTAACAATATTTTCAAGGAGATGGGTAAAAGCTGTAACCACTCTATGATATTAACAAAATTGGGAAGGTTGGAGTCCCTTTCGCTTTTCCTATAGTGCCATAGGTTAACATCTCCAGATCAAATGACATTTCAGGAAGTATGTTTACCTCCACCAATATCTAAATAACTGTCTTTACAGATCGACAGATTCATAAGTATTTGTCAGAGGAGATCTGTATTTATCACTTGCGCTTCTCTGAAGAAGTAACGATCAGATTATGACTTTGTTAATTGGAGGAGTGGTTTAAGATGCAACTGTAAATATTGCAAAATAATAAGCTTCTCATAGAACTATAGAAATCATAAAATCACAAATACAATCGTGATATATGTACACACAGATTAGAAATAACATGAGTCCAAAAAAAGTTTACAAAATAATTATAGGATCAATTTCTGAATTATTTGTGAAGAGCAGATATGATAACACTGCAGCTGATGGCACTGGTAGCTGTGATATTATCCGTTGAACAGTTGTTTTTTGAGATTCTTAACTTGTAAATCTGATTCAAGTTCCGCCGACTGATTCCTTTTTTAACTGGTTTGCAGCATTCAGAGTGAAATGTTTTTCCTTTCCCTACTTGCGTTGTGGGGGTTCTTACCTGTGGTTCTCAAGCTGTGACATCCATTGCTAATAACACATGGCTAGTATTGAAGATCTCTTTCAAACCCTTTATTCTGTATATTCCTGGAAGATGAAATCCTGAAACCATCTGGAAGGGGTTGCTGTCTTCCATGAGATGACGAGGAATGAAGGATTTAATCATACAGTCATACAGCATGAAAACAGAGGCGTTGGTCCAACCAGTACACACCAACTATTTCTTCAAACTAAACTAGTCTCACTTGCCTTTGTTTAGCCCATATCCCTCCAAACCTTTCCTATTCATGTACTTATCCAAATGTCTTTTAAACATTGTAGCTGTACCTGCATCCATCTCTTCCTCTGGCAATTCATTCTTCAGATAAACCACTCTCTGTGTAAAATCTCAAGTCACTATGTCTCTGTTTGAAGTTTCTTTGAAACCTTTAGGTGTTACGTTCCATCAGTGCCAATTAAGCACAGCATCCCTGCTCTTGTGCTCTTTGCTCCTATTGATAAAGCCCAAGATACTCAATGAAATATCAACTGCTGTCTCCAGCTATCCTGTCACCTTTGATGACTTAAGTACATATGCACCTAGTTTCTCTCTGTTCCTGAACAGTGTTTAGAGATTAACTCTCATTTTATCTGGTTTCTCCATATACTTTTGACCAACATGCATCTCAAATATCTCTGGTTTGAACTTAACTTGTCATCCATGTGCCACTCCACCAACTTTCCAAAGTATTTTTGGATTACCGCACTGCCCTCTTTCCAGTTTACAATGCTTCCAAGTTTTAATTATCTGAAAATGTTGAAATTGTATCCTGTACACTAAGGTCTAGATCATTAATATATATCAAAAGGAAGGCAAGTATCCCAATATTGACTCCTGGAAACTCCACTACAAACTTTCCTGTAGCCCCTCCCTCAAAATTGATTAATCTTCATTCTTTGTTTCCTGTAATTCTGCCAATTTTGTATCTATATTGCTCTTGCTTCTTTAATTCCATGAACTCCAACATTTCTTGTTGTGCGGTTAAACATGTTTTGGAAGCCCATGTACACCACATCATCAGGATTGCTCTCTTCAACCATCTCTGTTATCTCTTCAAAAACCTCCAGAAGTTTTTTAAACATAATTTTCCCTCAGGAAATCCATGGTGTTTCTCCTTAATTAACTTCTGTTTATTGATGGGACTATTAATTCTATCCTGAATGATTGTTACTCAAAGTTTTCATGCCCCTGAAGTAAACCGACAGTTGGTAATTGTTATGTTTATCTTTACAATATTTTTGAGCAAGGGCATAATGTTTACAATTCTCCAGTCTTCTGGTACCACTGCTGAGTTTAAGGAAGACCGAAAAATTATGGCCCTGTGCCTCCTCAATTTCTACTTTCACTTCCTTCAGTATCCTTGTATTAATTTCATCGTGTTCCAGTGCTTTGTTAGCTCTAACTACAAACAGCCTCTTCAATACCTCTTCCTTATCAATTTTGAGCTCGCCTATTGAATGAACTTTCTCATCTATCAGCATGTCCTGGGTATCACCGGCTTCTTCCATAAACAAAGAAACTAATAATAATTTAAAACTTCGCCATGCCCACTGTTTCCATGTGTGGAAATCTTTGTTACTTCCTAACTGATCTATGGAAGACTTCAGATTTACTCTTATGCTAGCTGCCAAACCCTTTTCAGAATCCCACTTTGTTTCTAATAGTGGAATTTTACCCTCTTTTCCGAAACTTCTACGTTTTCAGCATGATTCTAAATTGTATTTTCTACTTTATACCTACGATAAACAGCCTTTACTTTGTTTTCTTAATTTCTAATTCTTTTCTCGTCCAGGGACTCCGTACTTGGTTGTCCTCCCTTTCCCTTTGAGGAAATATACTTTGGCCATGCCTGAATTGTCTCTTTTTTGCTGGTAGCCTATTGTTCAGCTATAACTTTTCCAATCAACCTTTGTTTTATGTCTATCAGGCCCAGTTCCATCTTTCCCCCTTGAAGTCAACTCTACCCCACTTAATTACTTGCACTCTGCATTGTTCATTGGTGTTCCTAACTCTTGACCATCTGTGTCCTTTAAGCTACTACTATCCCATTTGTATCTACATTTGTATAATTAATGTCTTCCGTTGTAATTACTCTATAATTTCCTTTCAGATTTGTTCCTCACCAGAGGAATATTATAAAATTGCAATTTGAGACCTTGCTAAAATTAGAAATAAATTCTAATCTAATTTAATATTCACTGTTCAACAGGATATGGCTCATGCCGATACAACTGTGGAAGATATACATCAGATTGTTCCTGTGATTACAATTGTTGGCATTATGGCAATTGTTGCTCCGATTTCTGTGATCAATGTTCTTACATGGGCAATGGTAAGAGAATTTTCAGAAAATAAACTAATCTTTAAGTATATGTCCAAGATTGATACATTCCAAAGAGGACCAGGAGGCCAAAGTGTTAAGCAGCAGGAGCTTTGTGATGGAGACGTTCACTCTACAGGCAGCAAGGTCAGAAAGAGATCTGCCTGTTTGAAAAATCTGAAGACATTATCTGATTGGACTCTTCAATTGACATTCCAATACACTTACACAAATGCAGATAAAGATAAAATTATAAAGAACTGAGGAACAGCCAATGTACCAATGAGATTTTCTTGAAAGTTATTGTGAATTCGTATTGCTGAGACCTGACAGTATTAGATGCTTTTTCTGTGCTGTGTAATATTATCGACGGTATTATTGTCAAGACTTTTCTGTATTGTATTGACTCAAATGTCGAAATCAGTTCAACCTAGCCCACAGAAATTCAGTTCAGTTACACTGTCCGGCTTTGAAACATGCCTTTCATATTATTAACTTTATTCTCAATTTTACTGCTTCGGAAGGTGTCTCTGATGAGGAAAGGAGAAACCAGTGGTAGTAGATGCATTCTGTTTGTTTCGACTAAATAGAATAAGGAAGACAGTGAGGGTTACAGCTTCATGTTACATAGAACATAGAACAGTACAGCACAGTACAGGCCCTTCGGCCCACGATTTTGAGCCGACCTATTATCCCACTCTAAGATCAAACTGCCCTGCATACCCTACATTTTACTATCATCCACGTGCCTGTCAAAGAGTCGCTTAAATGTCCCTAATATATCTGACTCCACTACCACCATCGGCAGCACATTCCATGCACCCACTACTCTGTGTAAAGAACCTACTTCTGATATCTCCTCTATACCTTCCTCCCACCACCTTAAAATTATACCCCCTTGTAATAGTCATTTTCGCCGTGGGAAAAAGTCTCCGGCTATCCACTCTATTAATGCCTCTCATCAACTTGTACATCTCTATCAAGTCACCTCTCATCCTTCTTCGCTCCAACGAGAAAAGTTCTAGCTCACTCAACCTTTCATCATAAGACCTGCCCTCCAGTCCAGGCAGCGCCCTCTCTGAAGCTTCCACATCCTTCCTGTAATGAGGCAACCAGAACTGAACACAATATTTCAAGTGTGGTCTAACCAGGGTTTTATAGAGCCGCAGCATAACCTCGCGACTCTTAAACTCAGTTCCCCTGCCAATGAAAGCCAACACACCATATGCCTTCTTAACAACCCTATCAACTTGGGTAGCCACTTTGAGGGATCTATGGACGTGGACTCCAAGATCCCTCTGTTCCTCCACACTGCCAAGACTCCTGCCATTAACCCCGTATTGTGTATTCAAATTCGACCTTCCAAAATGAATCACTTCATTCTTTTCTGGGTTGAATTCCATCTGCCACTTCTTTGCCCAGCTCTGCATCCTGGTAATGTCCCGTTGCAACCTACAACAGCTCTCCACTCTATCCACAACTCCACCAATCTTCATGTCATCAGCAAACTTACTAACCCACCCTTCCACTTCCTCATCCACGTCATTTATAAAGATCACAAAGAGCAGGGGTCCCAGAACAGATCCCTGTGGAACACCACTGGTCACCAAGCTCCAAGCTGAATACTTTCCATTTACTATCACCCTCAGTCTTCTATTGGACAGCCAATTCTGTATCCGGACAGCCAAATTTCCCTGAATCCCATGCCTCCTTACTTTCTGAATGAGCCTGCCATAGGGAACCTTATCAAATGCCTTGCTAAAATCCACATCCACTCCTCTACCTTCATCAACGTGGTTTGTCACATCCTCAAAGAATTTAATAAGGCTCGTGTGGCATGATCTGCCCCTCACAAAGCCATGCTGACTATTTCTAATCAAACTGTGCTTTTCCAAATAGTCAAAAATACTATCTCTCAGAATCCTCTCCAATAATTTGCCCACCACAGCAGTAAGACTGACTGGTCTATAATTCCCAGGATTATCCATATTCCCTTTCTTGAACAAGGCAATAACATTTGCCACCCTCCAATCATTTGGTACTGCTCCAGTGGACAGTGAGGTTTAGACAGTGACAATTATATAAAGGCAGATGAGAACAGATATTTAGGATGTAATTATCTTCCCAAAGATGGGTGATTGAACCAGGCTGAAAACTCAAGCAGTGAAAACTAATTCACTACGTTCCTTAAAATACCACCCAAACTGGTTTCTGGCTAGGATGGAACCACCTCATGCGATAGGTCGGTATTGTACTCAGACGTGAATTTTCCCTCTTTCATTAATTTGCCTAATATTGTATTTGATTTCTGGATGGTGTTGGAGGTGTATATATTGTGTTATGGGAGACAGACTGGCTGCACTAGTAAGCCTTTGTTCATAAATGGCAATGGCACCCGACGTTAACTATTTCTCTTTATCATGTGTTATATTAATCTTTCTATTAACGATAGAATATGCTTCAAAATACTTGCAAAATCAAATAAGCTGAATGTGTTCCTTTATAGGATACTGTCATTCCAATTTCGCAACAGGTCAGTACGATTTAAATTCATTTTCTTTTAATTGGTTGGTTTTGTGCATTTGCTGATGATATATTTGTTACATCAACTATTCTTAATGATTGTACTTGATGAAAAAGGAGACAGTTTAAAAATAGTTTAAGATGGAGATGAGGAGAATTTTTGTTCTCTCAGAGAATTGTAAGCTCCTGAAACTCTATTCCCAAAGAATGATTGAGTGAGAGTGATTGAATATTGTGAAGGCAGAGATCGCAAGATGATTGACGTAGAAGGGAGTCAAAGGGTATCAGGGGTAGGCAGAAATGTGGAACTGAGAGCACATTAAGAGCAGCCATTATCTTATTGAATGAAGGAGTGGGTTCGAGGGGGCCAAATGCCCTACCTCTGCTCCTAATTCATATTCTTGCATGTATATTTGCATATCCCATTTAATCTCATGTTAAGTCTCTAACCACATACGTACTCATGCCATCACTAAGGCTTTTCTACCTTGATAACATAATACCACTTAACCTTAATTCAATCTTGAAACAAGAAAACTGTAATCCTCTACAACAAACTCTTGGCTGGTCTCCTACAATTTATCCTCCATAACCCAAAGGTTGCTCATGAGGCTGCTGTCTGATCTGTCCACCCACTTGGAGCTCCACTACTCCCAAGGTTGCCACACAAGTTAAAAATTTAAGTAAAGTACTCACACTTTTGTCTAATGAACTCAGGTTAACAGAAAACATCGAACATGTTACTGGACTTAACAGAAAAACACAATTTAGTGCAAATAAATCAACTCGAACTGCAAGCAAACAGAAATATGAGTTATCAACATATAACTGCACTAGTTGAAACTCTAACTGCCTTCTTAAGCTCCTGTATACCCGTACAGGGAGACACAGTCAAAGAAGCTAACATAGTATTATGGGTGGAGGAAAGACAGTTCAATCCGTTGGATTTGATGAGGCATCCTTTTGCTTCCCAGGGTCCTCTGTTCACTTATCTCCTTATTTCAGGATACTTTCAATTTTTGGCAGAATTCACAGGTTGATTTGCACTCTAATTGCAAAGTCTTTCAGTTATTCATTAGAGGCAACCACTTATTGTGATTGGTGGAAAAGAATATCTAGCTGTCAACCAGGCTATGTTTACTTCATACAGAGACAGAGAGTGAAATTTTTCTCCTCGGCAGTCTGGAACCTTCTCTAGCTGTACTGTTCACACCCAAACTGTTCACACTGCCCAGGACTGAATCAGAGTTGCCATTGTGCTGATGACTTTTGCACCTGCAAATGATCCTCATCGCATAGACCAATCAGCAATCTGTTGCTGGGCAAAGCTCACTCTGCACACACTGCCCTGGTGCTGTTGCATCTTAGCTCTCTTCTCCCAGGACTGAACAAAGCAACTGGGTAAACGCAGCAACTTGTCTAAATGAACACCACTGGAAGGTGAGCATCACTAACTGGCCAACATTTATTGCCTATCCCTAGTTATCCTTAACAAGGTACCTTGAAGACAGCTAATTCTTCAATGGCACAGAAACAAAGTTTGCTGGAAAAGCTCAGCAGGTCTGGCAGCATCTGTGAAGGAGAAAACAGAGTTAACGTTTCGGGTCCGGTGACCCTTCCTCAGAACTGAGGAACTGAGTTTCTGAAGAAGGGTCACCGGACCCAAAACATTAACTCTGTTTTCTCCTTCACAGATGCTGCCAGGCCTGCTGAGCTTTTCCAGCAACTTTGTTTTTGTTCCTGATTTACAACATCCGCAGTTCTTTTGGTTTTTAATTCTTCAATGGCCTCTGCATGGTATCAATCAAACTGTGAACTCAGAACTCACAACCTGCGGTTGAGGTAACTGTCGCCTTTAAAACTCAGACAAGTATTCATTCCTGAAGGGATATATGATAGCCCTTCATGAAATGTCAATAAAAAGTTTGGGCCACATATCTAAGGAAAGATGTGCTGGCTTTGGAGGGGACCTGGAGGTTTACAAGAATGATGCTAGAGATGAAGGGCCTTTCTTTTTTTCCTTTACTCATTTATGGGATGAGGGCATCGCTGGCTAGGCAGCATTTATTGTCCATCCCCAATTGCCCAGAGGGCGGTTTTAAGTCAGTTGTATTGCTGTGGGTCTGCAGTCACATGCAAGCCAAACCAGGTAAGGATGTCAGTTTCCTTCCCTAAAGGACATTAGTGAACCAGATTGGTTTTTCTGACAATCAACAATGGACTTGTGGTCATTATTAGATTCTTGAATCCAGATACTTATTGAGTTAAAATTCCATCAAATGCCTTGGCAGGATTTGAATCCGGGTCCCAGAATGTTGGCTGGGTCTCGAGATTAACAATCCAGCAGTAATACCACTAGGCCATCAACACCCCCACCCCCAATCAAACTATCAAATAAGAAGCCATTGAGGATTCTGGGTCAATATTTGATGCAGTTCAGAGGATGAGGGCAATCTCATTGAAACTAACAGAACACTGATGCCCCTGGATAGAGTGGAAGTGTTGAAGATCTTTCCACTAGTAGGAGGCACTACTAACCAAGCACACAGCATCAGAGTGAAAGGATAATCCTTTACAATTGACGTGAGGATGAATTTCTTCAGCCAGAGGGTAGTTACTCTGTGGAATTCACAGATGCAGAAGGGTGCGGAGCCAAGTTATTGGGTGCCTTTAAGACTGTGATAGATAGGTTCTTGATTAGTAAGGGGATCTGGGGTTATGGGGGAAAGCAGGAGAATGGGCTTGAGAAACATATCAGCCATGATTGAATGATGGAGCAGATTCGACAGGTCAAATGACCTAATTTTACTCCTATATCTTAATGGTCTTATGGTCTTACTCTTGCTGAATCCATCCCTTCCATTCATGATGGTATTGATGCTCAAGTGGAACCTCCTCATATGCCTTTACATTCATTATATCTAAAAACAGAGTTTTCTATTCCTGCTAAATCGTACTCTTGTCTCGTGTCTACTTATATGTTCATAGGATTTCAATTATCATCTACATCTGCTACAGTCTCACCTCTCTCTAGGTGAGGATGTGTTTTTCTGAATTGCCTGTTTGATTTCTCAATGACAATTCAATATTGATTTTCTAGCATTGCTTATCGGACAATTGGAAAGTCTTGAGCCTTGAGCGTGCCAACACCCCATTTTTCCTAGAGCTCCCTGTTTGAATCCCTCCAGTCAGATTGGTGCCCCTGTTATATTTCTGGATCAACACTTAATAAAGTCAGAAAGAAGAACCTATGTAAATATGCTGGGTGATGGCAGAATTAATTTAAAACAATTAACATAAAGTTATATCAGACCAAATCAATCTTCCTTCTTTAATGCTGTTCAAATGGATCATATGAGGTCTGAGGCTTGAAAGGGTTTGGCAAATATTCTTAATATTAATGCATGATTTCTAATGTTTTGACAGAGTTTTCTACATTAACAACAACAGGTATGGAAAATGTCTTCAATCAAATGTATTCATTCACATTTGAATGATTAAATTTAATTAAATGTGTTTCGCTAGTTTCCACCAATTCCCCCACCATCCCCATTCCCAACTAACTGCTAATCATTATTCCTGATATCTTTATTGACCAAACCTGGTCTAAAATACACTGAACATATCAAATGATTCACTGCTCTCTGGTAAAGTATTGTGTAGAGCAATGACATTCCCGGAAAATAGATTTCTTCTCAGCTGTGTCTTGAGTGTTTGTTTGAAAATTACAGCCTTTTTTTTGGATTCCCCAACAAGGGGCAATATCATGGACTGAATTTGATGGGTTATCTGTAAGAGAGAAAGTGGTCACATATATGGCTAAAATTAGATTACTGTAGGGTTGAGGTGTGCCTGATGAGATGAGCCAAAAATAATGCCAGACCTACATGGGACTGGGGCCACCAAGTGTTCCATTTCCTCCTGGTACACCAGCCTTACCGGGAGTGGGCACCTCCCTTGGTATGTCACAGAGCTGCTGGTCTCAGACTGGTCACTGCTCCAAGTGTTGTGTCTTCCTTGTTGAGAGCATCAAACGCCAGGGCATCGTAGACTATGGAGAAAGTACAGGCAAATGGGATGAATATAGTCTGACATTTGTATGTCCGCATAGACATGATTGGCCGATGCCTGTTTCTATGTTGTATGCATCCATGACTCCACATTTGGAGATCTCACTTCACACAAATCAAAGGGACATCTCATGAAAAACTAAAAATCTTGTCAAATGGTCTTGGACTCCCTCAGTAATTATGCTGTGGTGATGGGAGCCGATCCTTGTTGTACAATCTATCCCTACAATTCTAGCTGGTATTGATGCTCTAGTGGAGTGTCCTCTTCTTTATTCACATCTTTTAATGGACTTGTCTACTCCTCCACAATCGTTCACTTGTCTGGCTTCTAATTACATGCCCATAGGATTTCAATTATAATTACACCTGCAACAGTCTCTTCACTATCGACAAGAGTATGTATTTTTCTGAATTGCCTTTTTGATTTCTCAATGACAATTCAATATTGATTTTTGAACATTGCCTATCACTCAACTGGAAAGTCTCGCACATTGAACATGCCAACTCCTGCCAACTCCCCATTTTCCCTAAAGCTCCCTGTTTGAATCCCACCAGACAGATTGGTATCCCTGCTATAAAACCAGGTCAACACTTAATAAAGTCATAAAGGACATCCTATGTGAATATGCTGGGTGATACAAGCACCAATTTAGAACAATTGGCATAAAGTTATTTCAGACCTAATCACATTCCTTTTTTAATGTTGTTTGAAAAGATTACATAATGTTTGAAGCTTGAAG
>JAHRHZ010000140.1:25185615-25212448 GCA_024137785.1 Ginglymostoma cirratum
ACCCGAAACGTTAACTCTGTTTTCTCCTTCACAGATGCGCCAGACCTGCTGAGCTTTTCCAGCAACTTTGTTTTTGTTCGTGAAATGACTGTGTTGAATTGCTCCTCTCTATTTATTTATTTGTGGCCAGTTTGTTCTTCATTCTGATCCTTCCCTGACTCCACATTTTTTGATCTTAGTCAGATTTAATGCAGCACCTTATCAAATGTTTTTTGAAAACTGAACAGCATTTGCAGAAAAAGACGGTTTGTAGTCAAAAGCAGAGAATGAACTGCCCTTTTGCATTTATACATGTACATGTTTCAGACAGAATATCAATCAAATTAAGAATGGAGTCATATAACTTTAGGGATTTTGGTAGAGGCATTAGCTTTTGACATGCCTGACACAGTGCAATTTCTGTCACATACTCTCTTTATAGTCATTTCCTGATACCAAGGCTAAGCTATGATTCTTCTTCCCTAGTGATCCTTCTGTGATTGATTGCCACTTGAAGCTGGTATCCTGGGCTTCACATATTGTCTTTGGTGACTGAAATAACTGCACAGAGGCCGGTATCCCATCACCAAGTCACCCTTTGTTTATTTTTGCACAGTACACTGCCTGTGGCCAGCCAGCTCGGAGTCAGTCCCCTGTTTATATTGGTCAGCCAGAGCTTCCTGATTGGCCCAGGTTAATGACCCTATCGTAGTCAGCAAGATCCACCTGGTTCCAATCAGTACAGTGACATATCCATCAACCTCTTGCAACCACATGCACTACTAACAGTATTTTTCTAGTCAAACCCAAGAACACCTTTAAAACCTTTTAAACTGATGTGAGAGTGTGGGTGGGGTTGTGGATGGAAATATCGTTGTGGGCAGAAGAATTGGCAGAAACATGGGGGAAGGATTGTTGATTAATCAAGAGTATTGTGTTCGCCAGATATCTGAATTCCAGTGACTGGCTCAACAGATCACATGACAAGATTTCTGCAAGATGTCACTTTTGAAACATTTGCTGTAACACAGACTAAATCAACAAATGACTAAACAATATTTGTTACGCAGCTAATATGCCACAACTACAAAAAGCTACTTTATAGCACGAACAAACACCTTCTGTCACATTTACAAATTATACTGCACTCTCCTCAGAACTGTAGTCTTCGCAGGCACCATTTCAAAGTTACTGTCTGCATCCAACAAACTATTTTGCTGAGTTGTAATATCCAGTGTACGTTGGAAGTCACTCTCTTCTGTCTTCTGAGAATTCTTGGACTGACCAGCAGCAACACCAACTCTGGTTATTCATTCTTTCAGTTGTGCCAAGCCAAATCTTCTGGTGACCTTAAAACTTCATCCACCTGTTCAACTGGGGAACATGCTCTCGTTCACATTTTGCCTGGCTGATCAGAGAAAACTCTGTCTCTCTCTCCTGTTTGTAGCAGTTGCTGATTATTTGTCTCCTTCTCTGAGCTTCTCTTTTTTATTGTGCAGGCGTTCTCCAGGTAAGTCTACGTAAAGCGAAGCCAGCTTTTCCTTTCTTTCATGTTCATATATGAAATCCGGCACTTAGGTCTCAATCCAACTTGAGCTGAAATCACTGCCCTATGGCAAACAGGACACATTTGCTTATTGTCCCAGAACTAGTAGTAAGTCCCATATCCCTATTCATAACTCCAGTTTACCTTGAATTAACAAGAATTAAAACATAATCATTTTAAACAACCTTGCAATTCTAAAAGAGAAATTCATTATAATTATACATTCCTAAACCAAGAGCAGTGCCCATTATTGGTTTTTAAAACAGGTTTCTTAATAATACAAAAGGTTGATCAGATTTGACTTTTTTTTCCAGAATTGTTGACGTGTTCATCTGATTATATGGAAGCAAAAATTAGTAGGTCCTACCTCAACCTTCTGGGTTTCAATGAACACAGTCTATACCTGAATGATCGAAATTGCAGACCGATAATAACAGCCAGTGATGTAATCTTCAAAATACCACTTAATAGATGTGGTACAGAATGGCAGGTAAGGAAACCAGTAATAGGAGGGCTGGTTTCACAGAAGAGAAACTATTATTCTTTTATATCCCATGATGGCCTAATTGTTGAAATGTTCAAGGTGAACCCGCCCACTAACTACAACAATATTACCCTTGTATAAATACTTTCTAATGCTATAAACAATATTTTGATGCTCATAATATATATTTCTATGATTTCACATAACCATTCTGCTCTCTGACACTTAATGAGTTGTTTATTATTGCGTTGAATGTCTTCAGAACCTCTCACACAGGTGGGTATTAAGGCTGCCTAAATAATGGCCTCCCACCTATGTTTTCTTACATCTTCCAGCAATTTAGTTTTCTGCAATTGCAATTTTGTCATTGTTTTTTAACTTTGAAAATACATTTTTCAGGCGTCATTAACTTTCTACTCTGCATCAAATATTTAATCCTTGAAATAAATTAAGTTTTAATGTGCATTTTACATTCACAGGAAAACAACAGCAGTATCATATATTCCAACACCATCCGATCTTCACCTTCTGACTCAGTTATAACTTGTGAAACAAACCTTCAGTTCAATATTGGCTGTGAAATGCAACAAGATACAATGTCCAAAATAATGTATGTGACTAAAGAAAACACGACCGGTGACATCATAGATAATATCACAGAATCTGGCATGTTTAATGTCAGCATGAGATTCTATGAATCACCATCATTTACCCAGCCAGTGCTAGAATCACCTTACTACGTGGATCTCAGGCAGAACCTGTATGTGCAGGTCGAACTGCACAGTTCAGACAAATATCTTGTTGTATTTGTGGACACCTGCACTGCATCACCTTATAGCTTTGACTGGACTTCAAAGACCTATGATCTGATAAAAAATGGGTAAGAAATGCTATTCCCTGCATCAAAATTGGAAAGAATATTCCTGACCAACAGAAATGTCTTGAAATCCAAATAACTAACATTTTCTATGCTATTTTGTGTGATACAGTGTGTCATAAAGACAAGTTTGTATCAAATTGAATCTTTCTCAACCAGCATTTGAATTAACACTTCAATGTGTGAATAAGTTTTCTTTTTGGTCGACGATCAGAAAATGTTTAAAATGTACTCTATTTCCCCTTCCTTGCTTTATATCTAATTGGTTGTACTTGTGAATTTTAAAAAGCCATGAAATGTGTGCATAAGTATAAAATGATTCCTAGTTTAATTCCAAATTACCTTTTAAAGTTTTCTTCACACTGGGCACCGTACAATATGGATTCCACGCTGCACTGATTTAAGTTCCTGGTATTTGAGGTTCTTTTATTCCTCTTCACCTCTTCTACTTTCAACATTGTACACTGATGAAATCAAACATTTTCTCTCCATCCATATTCCACTGACTGCATTTTGCTCTGCAGCCAGTGTTCAGATTTGAGGGATGAGTCTTGCAGGGAGTTAGCAGCCAGAGCACTACAGCTAGTACAGCTGTACAGGGGAGCAGGAGGAAGATTGGGAATGCAATTGTGATACAAATTCAACTGTAGGGACTTTTTCCGTGAATATGATGAAGCAGAAATAGGATGCATATAACAGATGCTAGCTTGATACTACGTTTGAAAACCAGGTTAAATACAGAAAAATCAGAAGGGAAATGACAAAAAGTAAATGAGAACAACAAAAAGAAAGTATGAGAACAGATTGGCAGCTTACATGGAAAGGAATCCAAGACCTTTTATAGGCATATAAATTTTAATATCCAAATACAAAAATATAGAACTGATTAGGAATCAAAAAGGATTTATCCAAGGACACATAAAGCATCTCTGAGATATTAAATGTGTATTTAATAACTTTTAATGAGGAAGAGGATGCTACCAAAATCATAGTCAAATAGGAATCAGTTAAGATACTGGATAGGCTAAAAATTGATAAAGAGGATATATTAGAAAGATTAGCTGTACTTAAAGTGGATAAGTCATCAAGACCAGATGGGATTTATCTTAGAATACTAATAGAAGCAATGACAGAACTTAGGAGGCAATGAGCAGTGTCTTCCATTTCTCCTGCGATGGAGGGATCATGGTCCATTATTCCTATCAGCAGCAGAGCTCAGTAGCGTACACAGCCAGGAGTGCAGGAAGAAGCCTGAAGAGAATCTGCCTAGAGAAGTTAAGGCCTGAGAATTTACCACAGCAACGAATTGTGGAGCCCGGGGAAAGGTGAAGGAGGGTGAGTTCTGGTGGGCAGGCAGCACAGAAGGAAGGGGCTTGACAAGGCGTGGGACCATAATGTGCACAGGAACCTCAAATGATGTGCCCTCCCTTTCGTTCCTCGTTTTATCTCATGTAGACCATTGCAATAAACCTGCCCACTCTGACCTGATTACTCATACGCATGCCAAGTGTATTTTGGTGTAGGTAACATATTATTTAGGTCTATAGATTAGTTAACAAGTTTATAAGACCCTTAATTATTTGTTTAAATATGGTGGGTAGACTGTTGATTTCAGCTCCCATCTACCTAACATATTATGAGTGCGAGCTCACGAGTAAGGGAAATGTGGTGATTAGCTACTCAACCTGTTTTGTATGTACATCCACCGAAAACATTCCCAGCTGTAATTTACGAATGTATTTTTAGTTTCATTGAAACTCTAGTTTGGAGTGGGATTTTATGTTTTAAAATTATTGCTTTTTTTATAGATGTGTTAAGGATGGGACATATGGAAATTATCCCTCACCAACTCATAATGTTGTGCGATTCAAGTTCAGTGCCTTTAAGTTCCTCAATCTTCATCCTTCAGTCTACCTGCAGTGTAAAGTTGTGGTCTGTAAAGCTTATGATTATTCATCTCGGTGTTACCGTGGATGCATCACTCGACAAAAAAGGGCCATAAGTTCCTCAAAGGGGAGCACTGATGTTCTAATAGGACCCATTGAACTGAAAAAAGATCTAAAACAATATAAATCTGAGGGTGAGTCAATCATGTTATTTACTAATTACATCACCATTAAAAGGGCTAAATTAGAAATTTTATATTTCAGAATGTGAAGTAATAGTCATCATTTTGTAGCCCTCATGACTGGTACAGTCAAAAATAAGAGATTGTTTGGAATTTTTTTCAGGATTTGAAGAAGTGAATGAAGCTGTGGAGACAAATACCCAATCCAGTTTTCCATTTGTTCTATCTTTGATAGCTCTGATTGTAGCTGTTTCAGTTTTGGTTGTCACCGTTCTACAATACAGGAAGCAACAAAGGCACTATGCTTGTGAACGGCGGCGAGACAATGTTCTAAGTGTAACAACTCACTAAATGGAACAGTGGATGGAATTCTACTCTGAAATGATCCTATCAACCAATAATCATGATGATTGAATTAAATGTTGGTTTCCATCAAACTTATTGTATGCACAGAATTCAAGAGCTCATTAAATGACTGTCTGCAGGAACTAATTTGATTACTGAAAATAAATGAGAATAATTCACCTATTGTGACACAAAAATTGCTAATAGAATACTATGATTGAATTTATTTGTTGAATTGTTACGGTTTTCTTCAAATTTATTGCAAAAAAAATGTGTTGCCTAAAATCAATAGCAATGCAATAAAATATTTTCTTCTGCATAATACTGTTGTACTTTATTCAGGTTTTGCAAGATGGTAACTACCTCGTAAAGGAGACAAAATCACTAGCACCAAATATGGCGTACTGTTCACTGGACAGTTTGATGTCCAAACTGCTGACTTTCCATCACTCCATATGGAAAGCAGAAATGCTTAGTAGAATGTAATATCTGTCTGGCGAATACCAACCCACCCTAAACTAAAATGGAGCATCAGAGCACAATAAAAAATCTCACATAAATCCTTCACAGATGTTGCCAGACCTGCTGGGCTTTTCCAGCAACTTTGGTTTTGTTCCATTCTTTACGCCAGTCCTTCCTCAAACCCTTGTCTCTTTCTTTTGGCAAAATTAACTCTTGACCAAATAGATGGAAAACCATAATCACTTTCTGTTGCTGTGAATCCTATTTAGTCCCTTTTATCTTGGAGACGAATTTGTTCTATGTCCCTCTGGCTGTTCACAATAAACAGAAATAACCTTATTCAATCAGCACATGCTTGCAAAATTCAGTATACATTGCCTAACACGAGACATGATTCCATAATTGAGCAGTTCTGGTTGAAAAAACCTGATTGTGCTAATAATTATGTGAACAACCAACTTAATATTCTCAATAGGGCTTACTATGTGGTTCATTTACACTTAGAAGAAGTGACATGTATTCATAAGCAGGGACCTGTCATGTGACCATATGGATATTCTGTGCAATGAAAAGGAATATGTCCAGACCTAATGCATAATTTTCAATTAAACAAAGCGTGGGGAGCATCTTATCCATGGTGCCTTCTCCATAGCAACACCTAAGCTAATCAGATTTGACTTGCCAACCAATTAGCACCCTTTCTTCTTGCACTGTAAATTGTTGGGTCCTTTGAAACAATCTTGCATCTGTCCTAATGACTGCAAGGTAAAAAACTTTAATGGCATATCTCATTATCAGCAATATTTAATTATTTTACGGTTACACAGGAAATATATATTCTTCTTTCCCAAAAATAACAAAACATGAAGAAAGAAAATCAACCCTTTTGTCTAAATTTTTCTTTAATATCTTTTGCGATAACTCGGGGATTCTTTTTAATTAGCAGAACATAGAGATTGAATCTTCCTTCACGTTAACACTTCTTTGGTCATTTTGAGACGTGTTAAATGTGCTTGAGTTCACCTCTAATTTCTCAGGTAGCTGCTGCTTGCAAACTGGAAACCATGCAGCCTCTAGGACTCAACATCAAGTTCAATAACTTTAGCCCCTGATTATATCTTTCCATGTTTTTTAGCCACCTGCACACCTAATCTTGTTATGACATGGGTTGTTTTTAGCACAGCCAACATATTCTCAGGCCTATTATCACACTACATGTGGTTACTTTCAGCATAGCCTATCCATTGTCTCCTACTCTAAGTTGTCATTATCACTTATCCAGCTTCTCTTCAGTCCTGGCCTACTGTCAATAAGCCCCTCGTTTACATACCCTTTTTATATCTCTCTCTGCCTGGGCACCCTCTCCACCTATCCACTCACCGCTCTCCTAAACCCACCCCCAACCCCGTCTTCAGCATAAGAACCATTTTATTCCTAGTTGCTACTAGTTCTGATGAAGAATCACTACATTTGAAACGTTATTATTGCTTTCTACCACAGATGTTGCCAGACTTGCTGAGTTTCACCAACAATTCTGTTTTTGTTCCAGCATCTGAAGTTCTTTGTTTTATTCTTGTATAGTCGACTCTCTGGTCAGCTTTAGAACATGCTGTACTAAGAAACTGTCCTGAAAATATTCTATGAGTCCCTCCTTTAGGCTCGTTTTACCCATTCGATTTATCCAGTCAAAATGCTGGTTAAATCTCCCAGCATTAAGGACTGGCATTTCTTACAAGTTCTCATTATTTCTTCCTTAACTCTCCCTGTAGTTATTATTAGGGGATCTACATATCACTTCCATGAATGACTTCTTGCCTTTATTATTTCTCATTTCTATCCACATCTTGTTTTCCTGAAGTTAAATCATCCATCTCTATTGTGCTAATGACGTCATTAACAAACAGAACCACTCCTCTTACCTTTTCTTACTTTAGTCTCATTCCTAAATGCCTTGTACCCTTCAAGATTCAGATCTCATCCATGTCATAATGCAACATTGTCTCTCTAATGGCTACCAGATTTTATTATTCATTTCTGTTTGCACTCTCAACTTATCTGTTTTCTTTCAAGTGGTCCGAGTATTCAGATACAAAACCTTTAGTTTCACCTTTTAAATTTCTTTGTAAATTCTAGTATTATTGACTCTTAGATTCATACTTGCTATCTCTTCCTGTCGTAGTCTGTTTATCATTTACTAGATTAATACCTTTCTCTTTGGCCTTGACTCTACTCTTCCATTTACCACATCTTCCCAAAGTTGATCCCTTGTCCCTGCTATTCAGTTTTTTATCCTCTCTACTTCCCATGTTATGCGGTTCACAAAACCATCAGCCTCACCATGGTTCAGGTGAAGACTGTCCCATCAATACAGATCCTACTTTCCCTGGAACTATTGCCAGGACCCTACAAACCAGATTCCAATTCTCTCACATCATTCTCTGAGCAATGCATTTATCCCTCTAATCTGATTTGTCCTGTATCAATTTGCATATAGCTCAGGTAATAATGCAGAAGCTATGAGTTTTGAAGTTCTGCTTCTTAATTTAGCACCAAGCTCCTCATACTGACTACACAGAATCTTCTTCTTTGTTCTGTCTATGTCATTGGTACATTAATGGACTACAACGACTGGGTACTTCCTCTCCCACTGCACATTCCTTTCCAGTGCTGAACTGATGGCCTGAACCCTGGCAATGGACAGCAATACTGCCATCTTGATTCATGCTCTTTGCTGCAGAGAATGACGTCAATCCCCCTCTCTGAACTGTCCTCTTCCTTAGTGCCCCCTCTTGAAAGGCTTTCTCTGCCATGATGCCATCGTCAGTTAGCTCATCCACTCTGCAGCCCTGAATCTCATCTAGACAAGCTGAAAGACTCTCAAATCTGATGGACAACTGCAAAGTTTGAGGCTCCTGTGTTCCTATTCTCTAGGTCTCCTTACATGGCTAATTTGTAATCATACCTCCCTGAAGACTAACCAAATTAGATGACCCAAGTCTAAGAGGTGCAATTGCTGTCTGGTGCAAAAGTATCCAGGTTACTGTTGTCCAGCATAATGCTGTAGGTTCATGATCACTTGCTGCAGATGTGTTTGCTGTGGACCAAATGACATCCAGGAACTCCATTTGCTACAGTATGACACATCATCTGTTCTATCATCCTTAATGGTTTTTAACTAGTTGTATTATTCACTCATTTATGCTGCTTTTGACATATTTTATTAACTTTACCACCAATTTGTATACTATGTTAAAATTGCAATCAGGAAAGCTCTAAACAACTTATCAGAGACACAACAAACAACTAACTCTGTTCTCAATAACAGAGCAAGAGCCAATTCCAATCAGCTCCAATCTATCTCTGACTGCCTGTTTTGGAGTCCTCCCCTCACCTGCTCCTCTGAGGCACTTTATTGCACATGGTGAGAATAAAAAAGGTCAAAGTGGGCACACTTTATTTCACCAATACACAACCTTGAAATTCTGGAATAAAACTGCTACTGTCATGATAGCCCAATCTTTTACCACACTCTACCCATGGGTTGCTTTTTACTGTCTGCAGTTCCTGGATATTGATAGAAATGAGGGTCAATGCCTGATATCAGAGGCATGCAAATTTCTAAGCTGTAGAGGACTCTGAGCTGTTTTAAAAGAGGGGTGGCCAAAGGTTTTATTGAAGAGAAGGGATTTTAAGGAGCATTTAAATGAAGAAGGAATTGGAGGGTCATGAAGATTAGGAATGCAGTTTTGAAGTGTAGCACTGCCACTAATAGAAATGTAGAAAATAAGAACAGGAGTCCTTCTTGGCCCTTCAAATCTGCTGTGCCATTCAATATGATCATGGCTGATTATCCACCTCAGTAGCCTTTTCCTACTCTTTCCCCGTACCCTCTGATCACTTTAACCCCAAGAACTATATCTAACTATATCTAACACTTTTTGGAAACATTCAATATTTTAGTCTCAACTGCTTTCTTTGGCAGAGAATTCCACAGGCTCACCACTCTCTGGGTGAAGAAATTTCTCCTCATCTCAATCCTAATTGGCCTGACCCCTGAGGTACCACGCCCACCTCCCCGCCCCAGTCACTGTCTGCCAATTGGAAAAAGACTTGCTAACTCCTACCCTTTGCTTTCTATATGTCAACCATTCTTTATCCAGATCGATACATTACAGATTCACCATTGAAAGCATACTATCCAGGTACATAATGGCCTGGTATGGGAACTGCTCTGCCCAAAACTGTGAGAAACTACAGAATGAGATGTGCGCAGCCCAGATCATCCATGGAAGCCAACCTTTCATCCATGGACTTCGTTTATACAACTGACTGCCCTGGAAGGCTGCAAACATCAAAGACCCATCGCACCCTGGTAATGATCTCCTTCAGCCTCTTCCATCAGGCCGAGGATACAGAAGCCCGAACACATGCATGAGCAGGTTCAGGAACAGCTTCTTCCTGGCCGTTATCAGACTGATGAATGAACCCTCTAGTCACAAATAATGCTGATCTTGCTAATGTAGATCTTGCTTAGCACACGCCCTGTGCAATGTAACCTGCCTGCCTCTGTCTAAGTCTTTTTGATCTGTACATCCTTCGCTTACTATGATCTGCCTGTACTGCTTGCAAAGAAAGCTTTTCACTGTATTTTGGTACACATGACAATAAATAAATCAATCAATCTTGTGCTCTACAGTTTTATATGCTAATCTCTTATCTCTTACAATGACATGCAAATTGTTCATCCTGGTTGCCAGAAATAAAGTGAACAATAAGAATATGTCGGGGAACATGTCATTTATTGTTTTACCGATAAAGGTAAAAAGCTATTTCAAAACAGAAATTTTCTTGCATTTTGAGGTCATTCATGATTAAACAAATTAATTTCAAACATTGCGTTTTATTCAGTAAAATTCCACAATGGACATTTATGGCAACATCAGGGACGCTGCACATTTGTAAATTATTTTCATTCATTTCAACTTATTTGCAGTAACATTCATAATTACAGTCAGTACCAGTTTAAACAAGTCAAAATTTAACTATGAGTATTAAAAAATTTGACATGTTATCAATTGTATCTATGAAGTAAGGTAGTTATGTGATTGGTAAACAAAGTGTTAATTTAATAATTTTGTAATTGTTTACATTAACCTTTCCACACAGGCAAAAATGCATGAATTATCAAAAAGCAGAATTTCATATATTTTGTTCTGTTGATTGGTTTTCTTAGAATTATGCCTTATAGTCATTGATAGGAATATCCTCTCTGAAGTTTCTTGCCTAGTCTAGTTTCGTGATGACTAACAAATGAATGCGACCTGAGCATGAGAGATAAGAAAATGGAAAACTAGAATTAACAGTTATCTTCTAGGTTTTATTTTTTTTTGCCAGTCCTGCAAGATAAAAATTTATATTTTAAAACCGTTTGATAAATATTTTGAGTTTTCAGATAGCTAATTCAATTGAATACTATCCAATGTAGTCATGATGCTAAATTCTGATGACAAATATACCAAATAATTACATTCTATACGTTTAGCATGTGAGGGTTATGGTGCAATAAAACACAAATCATTATTGCACACACTGCAAATGTCTATTATCAATTTGCTATGCTTCTTGATGACATGTGGAAGTTGATACAGGTGAACTTCTGAGGGATTAATGTAAGGTACTAAAATGAGCTATTGAACAAATACTTTATTCAGCATGCAGCTAAAAAGCAGATTGCATTTGACCTACAACAGGCAAGCCACAAGAAACACAGTGCTCACCTTTGCAGTGTTCTTGACTGTCTTGGTCTCCAAGGGTTCACCCACATGGAGTAGTATATTCTGCTGATAGTATATTTTCAGGAATTGAGTCTATTTTCAGATCCAGAATCCACAAATATCTCCACGTGTCTCCCTGTATTGTCGGCTCTGCACGCCGACAGGGACAGGAAGTGGCTGCTGAGGCAGAGAGGTGAACATTCGGGCACCTCAACATGGGGGTCCCTTGGAAGTGTGATAAAAGTTCCCAAAATGATAGCGCCTAAAGCTGTTAGTTTTCGAACCATGATATGGATGGTGTGCTTGAAAATCAAAAATCTTCAGAAAGACCACTAGTTGCCTTCATGGTAATATTCCTTTATATGGAGATATACCAATCACGGACAAGGACTGGCGAAACAATAAAGTGGGTTCTTCATTTGAATGTTTACAGGGAGACTGTGTACAGTACGCTTGACTTTTATTACTGCTGCTTCAGATTTACCCAACAAGTCGTGAGGCTAACACTTCATATCCTGTTGAGGTAGGTAACGATTAATAGGAGTTTACAGACCCTTAAAGGTATATATCATTATATCACAATATTAACTAAATGCTACAAAACACAGAATGAAAAGTACGGAAGGAGGCCACTTGGCCTGCAATATCTGTATTGACTCTTTGGCAGAGCTATCCAATTAGTCTTACTACCTTGCTGTTTTCCTACAGCCTCCATACTTCTCTGATTTAAACAGTCACCCAATGTCCTCTTGAAACTCGTTATTGAATCCATTTTCACCAAGCTGTAAAGCATTCTAGATAATCAGTTGCTATGCAATTATTTGCTGAAATTTTGTACCAATTCCTCAGCCACTGAAAACAGTTTCTCTTTACATTATATCAAAAAAAAACTTTGAACACCTCTATCAAATCTCCCTTTCAACTTCTCTGCATTCAGTCCAATTCAAGGTTCAACACCTTTTACATAGTATTTTATTCACTGGCTAAAATTTCAAAGTTAGCCACAATTCTCCAGCTAGGGTCTAATCATTCATTTATAAAGATTTAGCATAACATAACTGTCGGGGTGACCTGTGCCTGGCTATGTAAGGTGACTGGTACATGAACACACTAAGCAGCCACGCCTGTTTACAAGATGGCAGACAGAAGCTAAGCAAAACTAAGTAGACTGCTCAAACAGTGAAATACAACGGTACCTTTGAACAGAACTGCTAGAAGGTCAGTTCGAGACAGTTCTGATAAAAGGATGCCTTCGGACAGAAAAATGACCAATTCCAGCCTTATTAAAGAAAGGATGATTGTCCCAGTAAATGAATAACATCAGGTGCTGGATGAGGTCCCTAAGCAGCTGCAAGGATAACAGCTAAAGTTATTTTGTAGTAAATAGTTGTCTCTTTGAAGCTACCAGCAACATTAGATAGTTTCTAGATAAAAATGTTTTAATCGTAGAAGTTGATTCCGATACATAACTAGAATATAAAACAAGCCTTAAAAACCAGTTAAGCTTAGATGTGAAGATTAACTAGCCTTAGGAGGTGCCTTCCCTTATGCCCTGAACAAGATCAATGGATCACAACCCATACAAAATGCTGGCAGTAGATGTTATTGTATAATGTTACTCTTATAACTAACTTTATAACAGAAGTTAACCTTATAGCAAATGGTTAAAACTAACTGATTTTTTAATGTTTCCATTATGTAATTGGGGAAGTGGGAAAACCAGTAACTGAATGCGATAAAAGACAACATCAAAATATAATGGGTAATAGAATTCGAGCTGTCCTTACAGATAAACAAGCCTGAGAAGATCCAAAGGAATATAGCCGTTAAACTTTTGGAATGTGAATGAATAGGATTCATAGAAAGATCCCAATGCCTACAGATTACAATGTCTAGCTAATACCGCAAGATCATGGAAACCTGGGGCTACCCATAGAAGTGCCCAACATTGACTAGGTGTCCCATAGGATTGGGTGCTTGGATTAGAGGGAAGGACAATGAATATTGTTGCGTTTGATTACTGTAACACAAAATGTATAAAAATACTGTATTTCTTTGTAAAATCGGAGGGTGTGTCATTGATCTATCTTCTGATGCCAGGTTCAGGGAAGATCATTTGGCCTTCTCCTTGCATAAACTGGTTTCTGCTTTAATAAACATCTTCCACTTGCGTGAATCCTGCCTGCCTCCTGGGTCTTTGTCCCGGCTCGGGAAAAACACTCCTACAATTACTTTGGGCTTTATGTCTCTAAGGCCAACAATCTTATGTGTCTTCATAACAATGTCTTACATAACCATCAAGGTGTGTAAAATTTTGTTGGTTCCAGCATCCCTTTTAAAAGTGTCCCTTATTGTTTATAACGCTCCCTTCTTTCTGCATAGCAAATGAATGACTTCATATTGCTTTGGGTTAAGTGTCACTTGCTATTCACCATACTATGTCTTCCTTATATATATTTCCGAGACATAGAGTCAGAGTTGAATAGTACAGAAACAGACCCTTCAGTCCAACTTGTCCATAACGACCAGATATCTTAAATTAATCTTGCTCCGTTTGCCAGCATTTGGCCCATATCCCTCTAAACCTTTCCTATTCAGATTCCTATCCATATGTCTTTTACACGTCATAATTGTACCAGCCTCTATTGCTTCCTCCGGCAACTCATTCCATACATGCACCATGCTCTGACTGAAAAAGTTGTCCCTTAGGTCCCTTTTAAATCTTTCCCCTCTTGCCTTAAACCTATACTCTCTAGCTTCCCACTCTCCTACCCTGGGAAAATGACAATGGCTATTCACCCTTTCCATGTCCCTCTTTATTTTCTCAACCTCTACGAGGTCACCCTTCAGCTTTCGATGCTCCAGGGAAAATAACCACAGCATATTCAGCTTCTCCCTATTGCTCAAACCATCCAACCCTGGCAACATTTTTTAAATCTTTTCCAAACCATTTCAAGTCTAACACCACCTTTCCTATGGCAGGGAGACCAGAATTGCATGCAATATGCCAAAAGTGGCCTAACCAATGTCCTGTACAGCCACGAAATGACATCCCAATTCCTATACTCAATGCACTGATCAGTAAAGGCTAGCATGCCAAACGCCTTCTTCAGTACCTTGTCTACCTGCGACTCGACCTGCAAACTTTGATATTAAAAACTGTTACCAAAGCTCAGATCAGCAATGCGTATTAAAATGCTCTACACCTTGTTATCTCAGATTCTCCAGCATCGGCAGTTCCTACTATCTCTGTGTAGGTCTTTCCCTTGGATTAAGGACCCCAGGGGCAGTGGTCCCACCCACTGAGGTGCTGACCAATCAGCTTCCAGTTCTTCTGTACTCAGCAGCAGCACCATGGAAGTGGCCATTGTATGCAGATTATTGCCTTATTGCTTTAAGAGCTGGATATGGTAATGCTAAAGACTGGAATGAAACCACATGATCAACTGAGAAAGGTACAGAAGTGAGACAATTAATTAGCCATAGTCCAAAAGGACAACAAGCCTCTCTCTCTTCATTGTAGAGAGACATTGGTTATGCAGCTTAGAGAGCAGCACTCCTCACCAAGCGTGGGACAAGGCAAGGTACGCAGCAAGTACACAATTGAATCTGCACTATTGGCATCATCCTACATCACACAGAAGTGGAGGGATTGGAAATGTCACCAGGTTTGGTCAAATCTGTGCCCAAGTAGATCAGATTATAAAGGCTAATGTAGAGAAGTGAAGAGAGAAGAATATTGTAAATCCAGCCAGGCAGAATTTTATTTGGAGTAGCCTCCTGCAGTGAAGTGGTGAGAGGAGGGAAACAATAGGACAGGAGCCCATTTCTTTCAACACTGGATATGCTTAAATTAGTTAGGACGCTTTCCAACCAGTGATAAAGAGCCACACCAGTCTCAGAATCATACAGCACCGAAACAGACCTTTTGGACCAACTAATCCATGCCGAACATAATCCAAAACTAAACTAGTCCCACCTGCCTGCTCCTGCCCATATCTCTCCAAACCCTTCCTATTCATGTACCTATCCAAATGTTTTTTAAACATGGTCATTGTACCCACATCCACCACTTCCTCAGGAAGTTCATTCAACAAGCACAAGTTAAAAAAAAATTGGCTCTCTTTTTTGTTAAATCTCTCTCTTCTCACCTTAAAAATGTGTCCCCTAGTCTTTTAATCCCCCATCCTAGGCAAAAGACAACTACCATTAACTCTATCTATACCTCTCATTATTTTATAAATTTCTCAATCCTCGACCTCCTACACTCCAGTGAAAATGGAAGGCTCAAAGGGGCATCACAGGCCAGAATTTGAGCAGCAGAAGAGTAACTCCACCTAGCTGGATCCAGTGTTGCATGAGGTTTTGTGTCCTTATAGGAGCAGGAAAGCGAAGTGTAGAACATACTCATTGTCAAGGTCCACAGTCTGACTTTCCCAGCATTTCCCTGCACTGCATTCCTCAAGTTGACACCACTTACAGTACCACTCTGTCCTGGTGCCCCATGTGAACTGGCAACACTCATATCCAGCTTCATATTAATGATATCTCACATTAATCCCTCATCATCATTTTCCACAAATATTGTCATTTCACCTTCTTTACACATTGAACTTCATACACTCATAATCTTCAGCTGTGTCTTTTTGCAAGGACAGTGTATAACTCCTCAAAAAGGCAGAGAAACTGGAGGTGGACCTGCAGTCAGTCATATTGACAATGGATAAATAGGCAATATAGATCAGCAGGGTGGTTTAGAACATAGCTGTATTAGAAGGGAGCACACAAGCAGAGATATCAGGAGCTAACCAAAGAAGGAGACACATGTCTTAATGGTCATTATTGGTCATTTTAGGGAAGTCAATACCAAAGATTATGGTCAGATGTAGAACTGAAATCATAAAAGGTGGCAATATCCTTGTGACCTAATCCTCCTTCCAATTTCCACCTCATCTTCATCCCACACTCAGTTTTGATTTACAAGTTGTCCGTAGTGTAAGCATGTACCTCTTACTTTTCCCTCACTCCCCACACCACAATGTTACACTTGGCCTTCCTCCAGACAGTGCAATCTGGTCAGACAGTGGAGGACTAACAAGCTGACAGTGATGATGAGAATCGCCATCACTTATTTTCATACTCTTGTCTCTAGTTCAGATACCGACACTAAGACTAATTTTGAACAGAGCATGGAGGTGGGATCTACACAGCAATGAAACCCTAGACGTGAGTAGACTGAAACCAGAGCAAGCAGTGTGGATGGTACAGGGCCCAAATCATCAAAGCATGATGTTGAATGCAAATTCTGCAGCAGAGACTCAGGTCAGCACTTCAATCGAGCAGCCTACAGCAAAGGACTGATATGCAATAAAGTTCTTGGTGTACTGGCATGCCTACGCAGGAAATCTGCAGCCACTGGAAAGGAACAAAGAGCTCTGGCACCTGGAGTATTACAATATCTGTAAATGGTGATGATGTAACTGATGACGTGCCCCTGATATCAGTAAGAAAGATCGAGAGAAGATACTTGATGAGAAGAAGCATGTTAAGAGAGAGGTCTTAGGCACAGCACTAGAGCGCTGTATTCAGTAACCAGTGGCATGCAGATCTGCATTACAGTACAGCAGGAGTGCAAAATGCATAGATCATAGAATCCCTACAGTGTGGAAGCAGGCCATTTGGCCCATCAAACCCACACCTCCAAAAAGCATCCTGCCCAGACGCACCACATTCCTGTAACCCTGCATTTCCCATGGCTAATCCACTCTGGCCTGCATATCCTGGACACTATGGCCAGTCCACCTAACCTGCAGGTCTTTGGACTGTGGGAGGAAACCAGAGTACCCAGAGGAAACCCATACAGGCACAGGGAGAATGTGCAATCTCCACACAAACAGTCACCCAAGGCTGGATTCAGGTTTCACCCAAACCTGGGTCCTTGGTTCTGTGAGGCAGCAGTGCTAAACACTGAGCAACCATTTGAGTACTCAATAATAGAACAGCAAATTTTTAAAAGCCTCTCTGCCTTAATTACTATACAGTATTAACGTTTCCCAACATTTGTGTATCCAGACCTGTTTATGGAGCTGTAAATGTGAAACTATAAATATCTTTAAATATTATGGGAATCTGTATTTCCAGTGTAGCAGCTATATAAATTGTAAATGGATTATGCATTTAGGGCCTCTATTTATCTTTACATTCCAATTTGTCTCTTACTAAGTCTCAACTCACAAATTATTAGAACAAAATTAACTCACAATGTGATTTCCTTGGGGCTGCACAAATGCTTAGACAAAAGGAGCCAATAGCCTCAGGAATAATGCATGTATCTTCACCCACTGCCCAGGTACAGAGGGTCATGAAACTAGAATTTTGCTGGCATTATTAGCTTAAAGTGCGCAATAAAGAATGATGGTAGCCAGGGGAAACAAAACCTCCAAAGCTAAGATCTGAAGTTAGAATGGTGTCCACAAGACACAGCCTGAAAAGGGAAAGAGTTCAAAAGCAAGAATCAGACCTCAGAAGACTTTAAGTAAAAAGATGGAAAAAGAGAAGATTTGAAGGCCAGGTAAAGAACCTTTGGAAGACTTTGAAGCCAATTCACAAATTGTGAATACTGTGGAGGGTTAAAAACATAGACATGGAACACTTTGACAATAAGGAAAGCAGGGAAAACATAAGTGCTCCCCAAGGTTAATAGTGCACAATATTATGTAAGGACTGCAGCATCGACACTGCCATTCAAAAAGGAGAAGGACCCACAATGAAGCCAAGAATTGGAGATCTGGAGGTGGCATTTTTGGTGCTACAGAACTACATCAGGTTTGTAATGCAAAGGAGCAGCAATATCAAGTCAGTATGGTTTTATTTGCTGTAGGTCCAATAGCTGATAATATTCTAGAAGGACAAAGCTTGGAATGTGGAGTATTGAAAAACACATTCAGCATCTACGATAGTCCCAGAAAAAAGAATTAGTTGTAAAATGGGTGCGATTTATTGAAAGATTTCAACATTTGGGAGATTAAATAGAGGCATTTTTTGAGATTAATGTCAAGTAGCCAGATGTTGTGGGTACAGAGCTTTAAAGAATGAATTAATTAGAGACAATATAATAGTATGAAGGATAAGAGATTTTCAGAGCTTCTTCAATTTAAGAAAGATTTAACATTGCAATAGACAATCCAATTCACTTCGAAGGGAGAAATTAAGGCACATAATTCTGGAAAGAAGTATCAGGAATTATTCTAGAACAGTCAAATAACTGAGCCTCAAGATGGCATCATCAACATCCTGAAAGCCAGCCAAAATGCCAAAAGAGAGAGAATTTGAAAAATTGACCACATTGCATTGTACAAGATGTAGGTCCAAATGAAAAAATAAACACAAATAATGTTGACTTGGGCAGCTGAGTGCTATCAATATAGTCAACTAGATCACTTTTTTTAAAAAAGCAATAAACTAGCAGCGCCTTCATCACCTCACGAGCAAACAAAAGGTCCTGCAAAACAAAAAGTTTCAGAGAAATGGAAATCATGCAGTAAGGACAAAGTTCAAGAAATTATTGTTACAAAGCAAACTTTGAAGACAAGATGAGGTCAAATGAAGTTAACACAGATTCTGGACTGTCAACCTAAGTGCAGTGATTGGGACGAGGTTGGCTATGTGGATCTTGTTGAGTATGAGTTCCCTGATTAGGGTTGTTAACCTGGGCCAACCATAGAGCCTTGGCTGACAGATATAAACAGGAGTCTCAGAGTCTCCTCTCTCTGGGGACTGGCACTCAGCTAGCTGGTCAGGGTCCATGTACAGTGCTTGTGTTAATTAAGGGTGACTCGGTGATGGGATACCAGCCTCTGTGCAGTTATCTCAGTGGTGATGCAAGAAAACATTACGCTCCTGAAAAGAATTAACTTGCAACAGTCGTCTTTGAGTCGGGGTAAGCATTTCTGGCATCATGACTTTATTTGAGAAGCTTGACTGATTTGATCCTGCCATTGAAGACTCGGCCCAGAATGTGGAAAGAATGCATATTTTTCAGGCAAATAACATTGAGGCAGAGGAAGAGCAATGAGTAATTCTTCTTACAGCATGCAGACCTGCTGCATTTTTAGTTATCAGGAGCCTAATTTTCCCTGAGGTACCAGATGCTAGAACCTTTCAAGAGTTAATGGATTTAGTTAAGGAATATTATGACCCAAAGCCTCGTCTAATTCTGAGACATTATTAGTTTTATTTGGCCGTCTGAGAACCAGGAGAATCCGTATTCGGATTTTTGACAAAGTTAAGGTGACTGGCAGAGGCATGTGATTTTGAGTTAAACTGAATGAGACACTGAGAGGCCGATTGGTATGTGGAATCAATTACACAACCATGCAAAAGCATCTATTAGCTGAAGCCTAACTGGACTTCAAACAGGTACTACAACTAGCTTTGGCATTACAAAATGCAGCAAGTATGGGAGCTACCGGGCACCCTCATCTGTCTGACTATTTTTGGCGGTCACCACTTCAGTATAGGCAATTGCAGAGTCTCGTGCAGGGCATATCCTGAGCAGAGGGACCCAAGGACAGCCCATAAAACCCCACAGCAAAGCCAAGCCTCAGCCAAATGGCTAAAATTTTCTTCAGGATCCAGGCTGGCAAGCCATTGTAGTTGCTGCCAGTATGTGGACACAAGACAGAAAAGCAGTCCTCTCAGGCCTGACTTCAGTAAGAGAACTCGTAGACTGGTGTACAGGAGAGTCCACATTGTGGAAAGTCCACCTACGCATGGTATGGAACAACTAAAGTGCTGAGCAACATCCAAATCACAACCAATCAAAATAAATGGCTGGTTAAATGGTCGCATGATTCTCATGGAGGACGATAGTGATGCAGCTATATCAGTGGCTACGGAATCCGTCTCTAACAAGATTCACTCAGGACTCTAACCCTTAAGATTGTGGAAGACCTCAGCCAGACTAAGAACGTATACCAAGGGAACCATTACAGATTAAGAGTGTGACTTTGGTTCTGGTCTCATGTGAGAAGCAGCCAGTTCAGTTACCACCAATTGTAGTAAAAGGCTCAGGCCCAATCTTAATGGGGCAGAATTGGATGAGAAAGATTCACCTTGACTGGCCAAACATTTTTGATTAGAAAATGGCTGTCTGAGTGAACTCCTAATTGAATACCTGGATGCTTCTCAGGAAGGTCTAGGGACTATCAAAGGTGCCAAGGCCACTCTGCATGTTGACCAGGAAGCAATTCTGTGATATTGCAAGGTCTGCCACTGCCATTTGCCTTATGGGCAAAATTAGAGGCAGAAATCAGGAGGCAGAAAAGAGAAGGAATCATCAAATCAGTCAAGTTTGCAGAATGGGCAGCACAGGTCATTCCAATTTTAAAGCCTGATTGGTCAGTTCACCTTTGCAGGGAGTTTAAGCAAATGATAAGCAGCTTCTTACAGCTGGATAAATACCCAATCCCTCGTATAGTGGACTTGTACACAAAACTGGTAGGATGGGGGGGCTGTCCTTCATGATGCTGGACGTGAGCCATGCGTACCTACAATTGCGACTGGATGAGGAGTCCCAGAAGTATGCCACAATTAATACCCATGAGGGTTTTATACTATTATGGAGGAGTAAGTCAAACCCCTCTGATAATTAAAACCAAAATCCCCAGAGAAGCTCACTTCACTTCATAATCTGTTAAAGGCTCCCAATCTGTTACAAAGGAGTGGTTAAATGAAAGAAATCCCTGATACTCACTTGAGAAGCAACAGGTAATACATTATCTAACTCTAATCGTTAACAAATTAACAAACATAACAATTCCCCCTTAACTACTAACTATTCCTGAATAAAACAAAATTATGATATGCTGTTCCAATAGATATAAGTGCCACTTATATAAAGCGAATTAATAAAAAGAATTAAAACTTAATCTCTCGAAATTATAGCCTGGATAATTCTTCCAGAATGTCCTTTGCCTTCTCCGCTGTCCTCCAGTCAGAAAAATCAGGGATATTAGCTAACAGTGCTGTAGTCCCTTTATTTAGATAGTGCTTACTTTGAGAACTTGAGCTTTCCATGAGAGCCAGTGATTTGACTATTGAGAGCTGTTTTCTTAATAGATGGCAGTTTGCTCTCACACCAATTTTCAAATGGCATTTTCTTTTATACTCTTGATCACTTATTATTTTCTTACAATAGGACTAGTCCAAGCTTGTCAAAACCATCAGATTTAAATTTAATTGGGCTTTGGTATCTAGGGCCTGGTTTAAATTAATTGGCTAAATTCAAAAACCTGTTGTCTTGGTAAAAATGCTGCTTTGCATGCTAACCGTATAGCCTTTTGATAAAATATTTGAGTTTCAAGAACTCTCTGTGCCTCTGCTGTTGCTTGCAGACAATTTTTTTAAAACTCCAAGCCTAAAAGAGATCATCTTTTAAAGAGACCACACACTCAAACCTCTTTCATTTTATAAACATCAAATACCCTACCCAACTTTGCAACGGTACCAATATACAAGAATGCCATCTGGGGTATCATCAGCCTGCACCCTTTTCCAGCAGATGATGGAGAACATTTTACAAGGTCTGGATTATATGCTAATAACCAGGAAGACAAATGAAGAGCACTTAAAGAACTTGGACACAGTGCTTAAACATTACTCCAAGGTGGACGTATGCCTTAGAAGGGAAAAATGTGTGTCCCAGGCACCTCAAGTGACCTACTTGGGCTACAGAGATGACAAGACCAGTGTGAGGGCAATCAAAGGCGCCCTGGTTTCCATATCTGTATTGGAGCTTAGGTCGTTCCTTGAGTTGGTGAATTATTACAGAAAATTCATATATAATCTGACCTCCATCTTGGCACCCTTACACCTGCTATTGAAAAAGAATCTGCCTTGGAAATGTTTGAGTAGCCAAGAAGTAACCTTTAAGGAAGTGAAAAAGCAACTATCGTCATCTAAGGTGTTGGCCTGCTATGATCCCAAGCAAGATATGGTGCTGACATGCGATGCCTCCCTGTATGGTATTAGGGTAGTGTTGGCTCACTAGTGACCCAATGGAGAGGAACGCCCAATAGTGTATGCTTCCTGGACTTTGGCTGATACATGACACACATACACCCAGATAGAAAAATAAGGTTTGGCAGTCATCCTTGGTATAAGAAAGTTCCACCGAGTACCTTTACAGGTGTAAATTTGTTATAATAATGGACCACAAACCTCTTTTAGGGCTAATTAAAGAAGACAAGGCCATGTCGCCCATAGCTTCTGGTCAAGTTGGGCGCTTATTCTCTCACCTGTCATGGTTGACTAGCTGGCTGTCCATGTGAGATGTGGTTGTGAGGTTGAAAGCAATATAAAGTATGCTAGGATTAGGTGAAACATTTGTCTATTACTAGCTATTGTTAGGTGAAGAATGGGGGTCTGTGAAGCTCGTGGCGGAGTTGAAGAGATTAATAATTAAGTTGCAATTTGAATGAATTTTCCCATCTGTCATTTTATTCTAGGCCTATTTGGATAAAGTTTATCTTCCCTTCTCTAATCTCAACTATGTGTCCCTTTATTCCCTAAAATTGTAATCTTTCCGATTAACTGAATGCTTCTACTGAGCCCACATTCAGCAAATAATGATGAGCCATACTGACAACAAACAATTGTTTCTCTTTGAATACTTCACATCATGCAAATTATTTGAAATATGTATTGACAGCCACTATTACTTGCAAGTTTATCACTGATGTTATAATTTAATAAGAAGCTCAGTATTGCATGCTTTTGAAATAAGTGATATTGCCATTGTCTTCCTGTGAACTGTGGAAATATTCCATTCTGAAACTATAGGAGTAACAATGTTCCCTGCAATTTTGATTCTTTACCCTTCCTTACCTTTCATACAATGCCATGGTACACTAGTAAATATTCATACATCACTGCACATTAATGTATTTTATCATGTTCTGCTGAAGGAACAAAATGTTGGAACATGACAAACTGAATGTTCAAGTATCTTGCTTGGCTTCACGTGTTGCCTTTATCTGCTTTGCTGAACTCTTAATTTCTGATGAATTGTACAGATTACATTATAAGAATGTTATAGCCACTTAACATTGTAAGAAAACAACATCAAAATAGTACACAGTAGAACACTTTGCTTAGCTACATGGATAAGATGCAGACCTTGGGGAAAAGCATACAAAGACTTTACTAAAGCAATAATTTGATTCTGAGTACAACATTCACTGATCAATAAAGCATCAGCCAATACACAAGTTAACAATTCTTTTGAATAAATAAGTTCAATATTTCTCATCCATTATGGCAGTACCTTGCCAGCAACACCCACGTTCTGTTAAACAAATTTTGAAACACATTTATTTCCCTTGTTGTGGATTTTTGCAGAATCTTATTACATTCTTGCTCATAGAAATATTAACTTAACCCAAAATAAAAGTTACATTTTACAAAATTGTATCCAAATTTGCTCAGTATTATACAATATCAATGTGAAAATATTTTTGTCAACCTATTTCACTGAGCAAAGATTTCCTCTGGTCATTATGTACAGTAATTTCGATACCTAGCAAGAGAGATCCTCTGATTACTTTTTTTTGCAGAATAATAAGCATCTTCTTTAGGACCAGGGTTTAACTTTACTAAGATGTACAAACATTGAAAATCTTTCCGCCATGTTTGTGGCATTGCTAATTAAGTGAGGATTTGTAAGAATTTTATCATCGGTAATTTTATTGTAGGCCTGTTTATCAAGGTTTATCATCGTTTCTCAATGTCAAGCTGTGTGACCCTTCACTCCCTAACATTGTGATTTCTCTGTTTTAAATGCTTCTGCTGAGCCCACATTAAGTGAACAAGTTGGAATCTGTGTCATGGCTTAGCAGCCCAGTTACAACTATCATCCTTCAGTCAGAATTTAGTTGAGTCTTTTTAGTCTAGTTCAAGCACTTTAGCATAGTTCACCTTATATTACCTAATCAAGACGTGTTCATAATCACTATAGAGAATCATTTTAAAAATAATGCTGTTGTCTTCCTCGAAAAATTGACGTTTGAATTAAAAATTCCAATCACAGCACAGATTTCCCAGATACAATAAAATCAAACCTCTGAATGATTACAGTAAACAGAGTTATACAGCACAGAAACAGACCTTCAGTCCAACTTGTCCATGCTAACATATCCCTCTAAACTTTCGCATTCATATGCCTGTCCAAATGTCTTTTAAATCTTGTAACTGGACCTGCACCTACCACTTGCTCTGACAGTTCATTCCACATGTGAACCACTGTTCAAGTCCCTTTTAAAGCTTTCTCCTCTCATCTTAAAATATCCCCTCTACTTTTGAACTTCCCAACCCTCGGGAACAAACCTTTGCTATTCACTTTATCTCTGCCCCTCATGATTTTATATACCTCTGTAATGTCCTTCAACCTGCTACACTCCAGTGAAAAATACCCTAGCCTATCCATCCCCTCCCCATAACTCCAATCCTCCAGTCCCAGCAACATCCTTTCTGAACCCTCTCCAACATAATAATATCCTTCCGACTGAAAATTTCTGTTTCTGTAAATATTTGAAAATTTGCAAGATGTTGCTTGAATCCTGCAACATATTTCACCTGACGCTCACTTGATCTGTCTTGGTGAAATAAACGTCTTTGCAACCATGTTTCTAAAGTAATGAAGATTAAAACCGAAAAAGTCAAACACCTGTAACTGAAATGTGTTACTGTGTTTCAGATTGACTCCAGATTTAACATTTTGAAGGAGTGAAACAAAGATGTGTCCTGACAGTAATCTAATGAATCATATTATACACTGCAGAAAAGTATCTCACATTGATCCACAATGTTCGCAGTAAACTTAATAAAAACCCTAAATCTGACAGTGTCCAAATTGTCTGATTTTAATTACATCATACCTTTAAACATTTGGGTTTTTTCTTAAAAACTCTCTCCATATAATTAATGTGGAACAATGTTCACAGCACTGGGGGCATCGGTTTCTGTTATAACAGTTGTAATTACAGGAACAACCTGATCAATATCCCCCACAGCTGGATCTGTATGAGTCAAATCATGTTATACAGAAAATGTTAGGTTACAAATGAAATCATTTAATTGCAAACCGATTTATAATCTTCGGATTTAAAGGTAATTAATTGTCATCATTCTGAAATGCATCAATTACTTTCTCCTTAATTTATTTTAATGTCTGTATGAAGTTCAATGACTAAATGGAATTATTTGGTATTTATGCATTTAACTGCTGCCATTCCAGTTGTGAGCTCATTGTTGTCTCAGAAGGGTAAATAGTTCATTTTTTTGTATTTTTGAAAATGTTCAAATTAAATTATCATGAGATTTGTTTTGTTCTATTTCAGTACATGACCAAGAGGTTATTGTCATGGCACAAAACAGATTGATTGAAAGGTGAGATATCTGGGGGCATCTGCAATGTTGTGGCTGACAAGACTGGAGTCTCAGTATCTACTCATGGACAATCCATCTGGAGCAAAGCAGTTCAAAGTTCTTTCAAGGTATTAATATTATTAACCACATACTCCCGTATGTTCCTTAGATTGCTATTATCATACTTTTTACAGTAAATGTACAAAAGAAAGAAATTCTATCTTCATCTAAAAGTAAATAACTAAAGTCATTAATATTACATTATTCCATACCGTTCAGCCAAACTGTTTTTTGTTAGTATCAAGTAACTCAAGTGTTTTATTCTTATATGAAGAATTTGCTGTAATGGTGCAAAGGACAAAATATGTCTTGTTAGATTATATCTGTTTAAGAGCAAATATTATTTAAGGTTCTTGCAAAGATTAAATAATATTACATAAGTAAATATTATACATACAATTTAACTGCAGCATTCTGTTGAACTAGGAAGTTATTCCGAAGCTAATGATCGGATTACTTTGCAGCAGAAATATTTTTTAAAATTAATTATGAAATTTTGATTTGGCTTTCTCTTCTCCCCTTTCCTTCCAATACAATATGCTGAAACTACTCATTACAACTTTAAAATGTTTTTTATGTGCCACACATCTATTTGTATTTTTATAGTCAACAAGTGATTTACTTCTGGCCTGTTGAACAGGTCAATGTGATCTGCCTAGAGTGTGATAAAGGCAGCTAGCACGCTTGCCACTCAGTTTTCAGCCTAAACTGCTGGCAAAACAGGGGAGCAATTGTGTGAGTTTCACCCCGTCAGTTCCTCAGCAGTGACTCCTTGTGGTGACACACAAAAACTGGAATTTTTGTGATAACAAGC
>JAHRHZ010000140.1:25212848-25233019 GCA_024137785.1 Ginglymostoma cirratum
AGTGGAAAGCAAAGGGAGTAAATCTTGGCTAAAAAATCTGGTGCACAAAGACAATCCTATGTCTAAATATGCAATCATTTCAGTAACACATGCAACCTAGCCAATGCCAAGCATAGTGTTTTGTTTTCCTTTGGACTGGTCGAGAGGTTACCCTGATATTTGAATAAATTTTGCCCAGGTTTTGCAGTCTGCAGAGAATACTCCAGTCTAACATAATAAAATGAAACAATCATGAATCATTAGCTGAACTCGAATGGCAAGGGGGAGCAAGCATTATGGACCGTCTCTGATTGACAAGTGGGAGGGACTATTGCGTCCAACTGGTCAGTCATCCACCTCAAAGCAGGCAACCTTTGACTAATAAGATGCTGACCCATCGTTATCCATCTGCTTCAAATGGACGCATTGGATTGAGTATGTCTGCTCAACAAGTGGACTAAATCCATTCAAAAAGGCAAACAAATAACAAACAATAAGAAAGAAATTGCGAACTTCTGATTGACAGCGAAGACCAATTACACATGATTGACAGACTTGCAGTTGGTCAGAAATGCATGCAAGGCAGCTGGAACTTGATAAGCTAAATATTGGCAAAGCTTCTCTGCAAAGCATGTTGGAAGAAAATTTTCGAAAGAAAGACATTACATCTAGCAGTGCAAGAGTTCAGAGGAACTACATGAGTAGGATGTAGGTTTAACTATGAGAAATTTGTTGCACGAGTGCAAAGAAGATTACTGTTATATAAGTTATCAATTCTAAGGGGTCAATGCTCATGTTACTTTTGCTCCACCCATTCTACTGATGCCACACAGTCTGTAGGTGAAAACAAGGTGTTCTGTTGTAACTTTCAGAGGAGCAGATATATCTGTACCAGCTCCCTCATGTCCTGGTAACCATACCTGACCAAATACAGTTGTAATTATTGCTGTCATGCAATAAACTTTCTTGTCATTTAACAGTGCATTTTCTGTAAATATTCTATGGTGATGTATCCTCTACCACCAATCACTAGCTAGGCTCGAGACAAGTAAGGATTAGTGACAGTGAACCAGAACAAACAACCCTTACCCAGTACCACATAATAGTAGAGGTAGCCAATCTCACCAGGTGCCAGCAATGGTCACCTGGGAAAATGCCACGGCCACAAAAATTGCAACAAATCATCTCCCTGCTGAGAATTATGAAAAAATAAATTTTCATGTCACTCTTGTCGATCCTGTACAAATGCATAAATCATTTGGTTTCAGAACCGGAAGATCTGAAATTGAAATTATCTTCTCACTAGAAGCTGCAAGAAAAGCAGTGTGAATGAAACACTATTACCTTCTCACCAAGGCATTTTGACCATGGAAACAGAAGCAGCCCATTGAAGCTGCTGGGAAAAACTGATTGTCAACCAAGGCTGCTTCATGTGATTTCCTTTGTCCATAACATGATGGCTAATGTCAGCCATGATGGCACAGCCTTGGAAACCTTTGAGATCTGAGGTGGATCAACTTGTGTTTCATTCAAGCACCAACACTTTTCAACATATTTATCTCTTTGCTGAGGTCACATGCCTTCAGGTCATCTATAGGGAGCATCTACCTACATACCAGAGCCGACAGAAAATGGCTGAATCTTGCCCACCTGAGATCAAAGACAAAGGTGCAATAAGCCCTTACTTAACAATTGCTCAATGATTACAATACCACACTAAGAAACACTCTCAGCAACAAATGGGCACTGTCTCACACCTATTCCTATTTGCAATACTTGACAACTGTCACATGTTAAAGGTAAATAATTGCCTAGTTCTATATCTTAAGATTTGTTGATATCTTGTTGAAAGATAACTTAGCATGTTTTTATCATTCATCAGCATAAAAAAGCCAAATGCTTTAGTCCAGATTCTGGATGTTGCATCTCCCACTTATTGGCATTGAAATTATGACACTGAATGCTGTTGATAACTTCTTAAACCTAGGCTCTATAATTACCTGCAATCCATCAACTGATGCTGAAATCAACATGTGCATTGCAAAAGTTGTAGATGATATGTCCAAGCTGAGTAAGAGTGGGGAACAACGACAGTCTGATAGAGAAAACTAAATTTAGAGTCTATCAAGCCTGCATCTTCAACCCACTCCAACATCGTCGTGACACCTAGACAACATATGCTAGACATGTGGAAAAGCTGAACAGTTTCCATCTTTGCTCAGATGTATTCTTAGTAATTCTTGGAAGGACATGGTCACTGACTGAAAGGTCCTGGAGCATGCCAACTTCATCAGCTTACACTGATTGACAAGCCAATGCTATCAGTGCTGGCTTAGTTATGTTTGTCAGATGAATGATGGATATATATACTCATACGTTTTATGTGTGATCACAATCTGCTGGGTGCCTGTTAGGGGGAACTTAGTGGTAAACAAGCTCCAAGCCAAAGAAGTCAGCTGCTTAGCAACAAGATGATAAACAATGAGATAACAAGGTGTAGAGCTGGATGAACACAGCAGGCCAAGCAGCATCAGAGGAGCAGGAAGGCTTACGTTTCGGGCCTAGACCCTTCTCCATTTCTGAAGAAGTGTCTAGGCCCGAAACGTCAGCTTTCCTGCTCCTCTGATTCTGCTTGACCTGCTATGTTCATCCAGCTCTACACCTTGTTATCTTAGATTCTCCAGCATCTGCAGTTCCTACTATCTCCATAATAAACAATGAGTTAACTATGTATGAAGTACTATAAACCTATAGCATTAGTACAATCAGTCCTTTGTTACCATGAGCAGTTCACTAGTTCTTTGTTAATGCAATCAGTTTTTGTTAAAGGTTCAGTTGTTTGACAATCAAGCAGTTCATCAGTTATTTCTATATACAATGAGTGCTTTGTGAACCTTTTGTCCTTAACTGGGATATATATACTGCAAGCACCAAGCAGGTGCCCTACTCCCAGCTTCAAAATGGCAAGCAAGCCCCAGGTGGACAGAGGAAATGCTTCAGTGATACCCTCAAGGCCTCACTGGCGAAGTGCAACATTCTCACAGACACCTGGGACTCACTGGCTCAAGACTGTCCAAAGTAGGGGAAGACGATCAGGGAGTGCATCAGGCACCTCGAGACTTGCCATCAAGAAAAGAATGGCGAAAGGAGAGCACTGCCACAACAATGCCCCACACACCCCTTCCTGTAACCACCACCTGACCCAAGTGTAACAGCCTAAAGCAGCTGTTTCTGTCTGTATAGCCACCTTCCAACTCACCCTGAGAGTTGAAGAGAATGCATCCTCATCTGTGAGGGACCGCCAATGATGTTGACATACTGACGTAATTGGTCAAATAGTAGAGTTCACTCTGGACAGCCCAAGGTAGCTCTCTCTGTCTACATTTCTACAATAAATGATTGAAACTCTCTACCTGAACCTCCGAGATGTGTTATTTGGAAACACACCAGCATCATCCAGACCTCTGCTGCAAGGACACCCAGGACTGACATATGGAAATGACAGACATGACACTGGCTGCTGGGAGATAGTTGTCAACAGCTGTAACATCTTTAAGCTGATAATTTGGAGGGCCATTGGAAGAGGAAAGTAGAAGTGGAATGTTTAACTGGTTAGGGAGAAGGCCAAGAGGGACCAGCAATGCCTGTAACTTTACAGTCCATTCTGTTTATCTGCAACAAATGTGACTTGCAAGAGGGTCTTGAATTGCAGTAAATGCCATTTAGCAGAAAGTTGACCACCATTATGTAAACCTCCATCCCAAGGGATGTGAGAATGCCAAGATCTATTACCATTGACGCGAGGCAATGTGATTTGTTCTTCAGTTCTACTTTAGGTATAAGTCAAAGGAAATAGTAATCTGCAAGTGTAAAGCATGGATAATTTCACTATCACTTAATGTGTTCAGAGTAGCAATCCCAAACCTATATAATTCTGCTTTCTTCAATCTTTATTTCTCTAAATTTCATATTAGACCCTGAGTTTGCCAGCACAGGTCTCCAGAATTCAGTGTCCTCTGCAACTGCCTTGATGTCATCCCTAATCTCTCCACTTTGATTAATAGCAGAAATCTGTTCCTTTTGCCCTACTGGGAGAATTCTTCTTTTCCATTCAAGGGAAAATCCTTACAATGTTATGTTTCAATTGTTTTCTATTCGAATGTTCTACACTATTTTATCCTGTAAAGAAAAAGTCCATTTTATTCAAACACTAAACAAATTGCAGTAAAACATAATTCAAGATAGTGATTTACTGCATTTTATCAATAACAATTTGAATTATGTATGATAATTTAGCACTTTGTCATTACACGAAAAGTGAACACATTCTTTTTCATTGAAAACCTGTGCTCAATGTTATATGTTTCTATTAACATCATTTTCCACCTAATACAGCATTGTGACATTTCCCCTGCAGACAATTAGTACTTAACAATCTAATGCTACCAGCAATGTTCTGTTTTGATGCAGATGTACACATTATCATATATAAACAATAGCTCATGCATTTTAATCCACGTATGTTATGTGGTGAAAGCAGGAAGTTAGCTAATGAATTAAATGACAACACGAAATGTCTTTAATTAAAAAGCATGGCGAGAACATTTGAAATTAGTTAAATACATCTGGCAAAAATCTACAGTGCAGCACCAGTTCAGGAGAAGATCATCATTTGGAAAATGTTGATGGTGTTATCAATTAATGACATATGATATGTTGTATTTGGAGGAAAGACAGGGTTTTAAGATTTAGTGTTACGTGGGCTTCTGTAAAGGTTTATCCTGTGGGTTTGGAAAAATAAATGTTATACTTTAATTTGTACTGGCATTATCATGCCTATGTTCCTGTCCAGAGACCCAAAGACTCTTTCAATTTGAAATAACAATTACCGTGTGTTTTCTCCTAAGAATGATGTTTATGCTGCAAGTGTAATTCCTTTGACACTGAGGAGACTGACTAAAGGTAAGGTAACCACTTCACTAAACCTTTTCATTCTGTCTAATTTGTTAAATTTAGCTTTTAACTATTATTCATTCATTAAAAGGGATATAGACTAAGTACCTGGCTCTAATTAATTTTCCAAAATACAGATTATACCAAACACCTAAAGGGTTGAAATGTGACCCTTCTCTTTGAGAAATATGATAGTGACAAACCAAGGAATTTATTGCCCAGCTAGTCTTGCATCAGTCACTGGTAAACTGTTAGACCTTCCATGCAAAATAGGAGGTTTCCTGCTTGCATTTAAGTTGGCTGCTCACCACAGCTGAATGTCCTGATGTCAAAGGGGAAAACATCCAGGACATTTAATGTGTAGTTTCTTAACATCATAAATTGGTGACATGGAACCTGGAAATTTTTATGGAAAAGAGGAAGAATTATGGGTATGCCCCAATTTATGTAAGTGATATTCATTTCTAATGGAATTCTGTGTCAGCAATCCCAATATTCCTCTTTTAGAGTACCCTTACTGATGAATTCAAATATCAACACGTTTTAGAATTGATATCATACTGAGAACCCCTCAAACTTCACTTTTGTGCTTTATCAAATTTAGGTTTCTTTTATATGCTGCATAAAAACTGAAAGAACTGTGGCTACCGGAAATCAGAAACAAAAACAGAAATTGCTGGAACTGTTCTGAGGAAGGGGCATGGACCCGAAACAGTAACTCTGATTTCTCTTCACAGATGCTGCCTGATGTGCTGAGCTTTGCCAGCAATTTCTGTTTTTGTTATAACAAAATTCAATTTATGGGCAGCTGATAAAATTATCATACATCTTTTCTTTCTATGGTTTAATATTAATATTGGACAGTTTAAGCACCAAATTAATAGCATTGTTACCTAGTAGTTATACATTTGATTCTTCTGTTAAAATGCTGTTTTCTGTCTATTTTTGTATGGGATTAGATCACAGATTACTCATGATCTCATTGAAATGCAAAACAGATCATGAGGGTAAACTGAGTTGTCTCCTTGTTATCTTTATCCCATGCTAATTTGTTTTTATTTTTGCTGAGGAGGTAATTAAAGGATCTAAAACCTGTGATGAAATCAGTCCAAAATAGTGGTGACATTCTGTCAAAACTTTTCATTTTTGTCACGCGCTGTTTAGGATATTCACAAGAATACCAATGTAAACGGAAACCACATTTTATATAGTATGACAGCAATGCTAGTGGGACAGGCATTCTTCTTGTGTTATTTCTCCGGCAATAGCTTGAACAATTATAGACAACCTGCCTGGTTTAAAATTTAAACAAAGAAAGGCAGTTAACAGTCACTTATCACCATCTGGTATATTGTCTACAGTAAGACTTCTATCAATTAGAGTCCACTCTGCCAACCACTTCTGCACATTTTTCTCTACGTGAACTTTTGTGTGACAGATAAGTCTTCAATTCTGAAAAAGGGTCACTTGAACTGAAACGTTATTTCTTATTTCTCTCCACAGATGCTGCAAAACCTGTTGAGTTTTTCAGGCAATTTCTGTTTAAATTTTTGTTTCTGATTTCTAGCATCTGCAGTTCTTTTAGTTCTTTGGATTTATCACTGAAATAACTCCACAGAGGTCCGTATCTTGTCACCAAGTCATCCTTTGTTTATACATGAAGAGTCCTGATCCAGCTCTCAGAGTGAACAGGATGTCGAACATTCTTGTTCTTATCTGTCAGCCAGGGCTCCCTGACTGGACCAGATTAACAGCCCCTATCAGGGAACTCCCATTCTATGTAGTTCACCTGGCTGACCTCATTACAATCACCTTCTTGTGTCTAAATGTCCTAGTTTTTGCAGCTAAAATTGAGGCTTTAAACCCTTCATAGATAAAATGGAAAATCTACGCCATTTTCTTGCAGATTCACTGCATGAATTCTACTTTTCACAGATTTACTAAATGATTCCTGCTTCAGTCATGGCTTTACTTGAACCCAAGCCTTCTGGTCCAAAGGTACAGACATTAACACTACACTACAGGAGCCTTCAACAGCTCTGTTTTTTTTAATATTGTACCCAAATAAATCCACCACAATCTTTGTAACTTCATTGTTTCTTTATTAATAGATTACAAGCTGGTAGAGATTGAAAGCAAGACACATATATGCTACCTTTTGTCGTAAGACCCCATTGACTTCCTCAGTCTAATTCGCCCTCATTCTGCACCGTTATATATATGTACATATAAAATATTTATTACATATATAGGTTCATAGTTGGGCTCTTGCGGTGCAGTGGAGGCCTAAGTTCAAGTCCCCCTCTCTCCAGAGGTGTGTGAACAAGTTAACGAGGAAAATATTCAGGGTTCAAGTGGGCCCTTCTAGTATAGTAGTAATGTCCCTACCTCTGGACCTGGAGGCCTGGGTTGAAGTCTCATCTGCTCCAGAAGTGTGTAACAACATTAATACTATAGATATGTTCTGCCTGGAGGCATGGTTGCTCTCTGGTTAAACTACCACCAGTCGTCTCTCTCCCTGATGAGAGAGCAGTCCTATGGTCTGGCAACTTTACTTTCACCTTTAATTTTTAATCAGTTGGTTCAGGGATGTTATGATACACTGCTGGAGCAGGCAGGATTTGAACCTAAGTCTTCTAGGCCAGAGGTAGAGACACTACCACTGCAGCAGAACAGCCCAAATATATGTGCACTACAAGCTACCATCTGTTTCTTCTCAGCCTTAAATGAAGACATTAACAAACTCTATAATGTGATTAACCAGATATTAACAGATTCCCCACTTTTCTTCAAATTCCAGCTTTGGATACTATTCTTTCCTAAGCTATTCAAAGCAAAAAAGCTTTGGGTTTCTGTAGTGCATTGGTAGCATCACTATTTTGGAGTCAGAGTTCCTGAGTTCAACTCTGTCCTGCTATAAAGGTATATCAGTGTATCAGAGATAGTAGGAACTGCCGATGCTGGAGAATCTGAGATAACAAGGTGTAGAGCTGGATGAACACAGCAGGCCAAGCAGCATCAGAGGAGCAGGAAAACTGACGTTTTGGGTCTCGACCCGAGACGTCAGCTTTCCGGCTCCTCTGATGCTGCTTGGCCTGCTGTGTTCATCCAGCTCTACACCTTGTTATCTCAGTGCATCAGATGCATTTTATTTTCTTGCATGTTGCACATTATGCCACAATCAGCTGTTACAGATTCACTATTCCCTGTTCTTGAAACCAAAATTACAAAGTCATTCAAGAAAAAGTATTGTATTCTTGTAACATAATATTCCATGATCCCATCATAACACAGATATCCCTCTTAAAGGACATCTACCAATCTCTTTGTAAATCAGTTTAACAATTCGTGTCAATCCATTTTGTTTTAGAGACTTCTTTACAGAATTTCCGTCACACGATCAAGATCAATCCTCAACCTTTTCTCTGCAACACTCTTCGTTGAATATATATTTGCCTAAAGAGAATGATTATTCCATAGAACCTTTTCCTCAGATTTCATTTTGTATTAGATTTTTATCAGAATATTAGACAAGGACACCCCGTATCTATTAATACCAGTGTTTCAGCACCTTTTTTTTCCATTTTCTTGGCTTCCCAGGTCAATGGACTTTTATTATTCTTTCTCACAAGAATATGATAATAAGCCTGACATACTGAAATTTTGGCATGTGAAGCATTCATAAAAATGATTAACTTCACTTCATCTTGATCTCTGAAGGCTAGAAACTTGAGTGCACATTTTGCTGAATTTAATTTCTGCAATGTTTCATTTGCTGCCACAACCTCTTAATTGAATCATGTCTTAACATGGTACTCCGTCCCAAAAGGTAATGGATCTTGTCTGAGCGTCCAACCAGTTTGACTGACCAATCACTCTTCTGAATTGATCCCTTTCTATCTTGGAAGCAGGATTCTCCTTCTGTGAGAACTAGATATGATTGACCTGTTCAAAGTTGGCCCAATGTCACACCCTGCTTGTTCCACTTGATATCTAATCTTGTATAGTTAAAGGCACTTAATCTGGCCTCCTAATCCTAAAGTGCTTTTTATTTTGTCTATCACATTTTGCTCAAATCCTGCAGCGCCTCCCCACAAAAATCAATGTGCATCAGAAAGATGCCTGCTAATTTTTCTCCTTGTGATACCAATTGACCATCAGAGTTTACTGCATACAAACACTTTCAAAAGGAGAGACCCGAGAACTACCGCACTCTTCTTGTAATATTCAATTCTTAAACACGTTTGTTTAATTTCCACAGCTTTGTAACTCAAAAAAATACTTTCCTTTGAATTTTTTTCCCTTTGTAAAATGTAGTTTTTATGTCAAACAATTTGCATTTTCAGGAATATGTTGTTAGAGCTAAGAAAATCTTCAGGCTCACTTTTCTCACTGTAGGGAATTGACTCTAACATTTGGACCACCAAGTCTCTCTTCAAAACCACAAGCCACTAGTCTGCTTTAGCCTTACATAAAACATCAGGCACTTTTTCTGAGTGTATTCATCTGTATAATGAGGCTGTTCCTATCTAGTATCCTAATGTATAGGCCAATTCTTTCCAGATTACCAACTTTCTGTAACCAGGCAAGTCCATATTTGATATGTGGGAATTGTTTATAGAACTGCTGATGAGAGTTCAGGACCGGCATGCTCCTGTAGGGAGGAAGGACAAGGATGGCAAGGTAAAGGACCCTTGGATAACAAGGGAGGTTGTGAATTTACTTAAAAGGAAAAAGTAAGCACATGTAAGGTCTAGGAAGCTAAAATCAGACAGGACCTATGAGTAATATACAGAAAACATGAAGGAACTCAAACAAAGAATTAGGAGATCAAGAAGGGGGCCATGAAATGACCTTGGCAAGTAAAATTAAAGAGAATGCCAAGGCATTCTATACATACATTAAAAACAAGAGGATAACTAGGGAGAAGGTAGGACCACTCAAGGATAAAGGAGGGAACTTGTGCTTGGAAGCAGAGAATGTGGGTGAAATCCTCAATGAGTACTTTGCATCGGCATTCACCAAGGAGAAGGATATAGTGGATAGGGAGATTAATGTGGAGCATGTTAACATGCTAAGGCATTTTGAGATCAAGAAAGAAGTGACGTCGAGTCTCTTCAAGGTCATTAAGGTGGATAAGTCTCCAGGGCCGGATGGTATCTACCCCAGATTAATGAGAGAGTCAAGAGACGAGATTGCTGGGGTCTTGACCAAGATCTTTGTATCCTCATCAGACACTGGAGAGGGCCCAGAGCACTGGTTGAGTAGTTAATGTTGTTCCTCTGTTCAAAAAGGGGAATGGGGACAATCCAGGAAACTATAGACTGGTGACTCTCATCAGTGGTTGGGAAGCTATCGGAGAGGATTCTTAGGGATAGGATTTACATGCACTTGGAAAAGCATGGCCTAATTAGGGATAGTCAGCATGGCTTTGTGCAGGGCAGGTCATGTCTTACTAACTTGATTGAATTTTTCAAGGAGGCGACAAAGGTGATCAATGCAGTAGAACAATGGATGTTGTTTACATGGATTTTGGTAAGGCTTTTGACAAGGTCCCTCATGGTACGCTCATCCAGAAGATGAAGATACATGGGATCATGGTGACTTGGCTGCATAGATTCAGAATTGGCTTGCCTATAGAGGGAAGTCGGGGAAGGTTGTTTTTCGGGCTGGAAGTCCCTAACTAATGGTGTTCCACAGGGATCTGTACTGGGACCTCTGCTGTTTGTGATATATATAAATGACTTGGATGAAAATGTAGATGGGTGGTTTAATAAGTGTGCATATGATACAAAGGTCGGTGGAGTTGTGTATAGTGTAGAAGGTTGTCAAAAGATACAGAGGGATCAGAGGGATATCGATAAGTTGTAGAGATGGGGAAAGAAATGGCAGATGACATTTAATCCAGCTAAGTGTGAGGTGCTGCACCTTGGGAGATCAAATGTTAAAGTATACATTTAATGGCCAGACCCTGAACAGCACTGGTGTACAGAGGGATCTTGGGGTTCAAGTCCATAGCTCCCGGAAAGTGGCCACGCAAGAAGGCATATGGCATGCTTGCCTTTATTAGTCGTGGAAGTGAGTACAAGAGTCAGGATGTCATGTTGCAGCTTTATAAGACTTAGGTCAGGCCACACTTAAGAGTACTGCATTCAATTCTGGTCGCCACATTACAAGAAGGATGTAGAGGCTTTGAAGAGGGTGCAGAAGAGGTTTACCAGGATGCTGCCTAGATGTGAGGGTATGAGATATAAGGAGAGGCTAGAAAACTTCAATGTTTTTTTCTCTGGAGCAGCAGAGGCTGAGAGGAGACTTGACAGAAGGCTATAAAATTATGAGATACATAGATAGGGTTTACAGTCAAAATCATTTTCTCAGGGTTGAAAAGTCTATAACTAGAGAGGGCACGCATTTAAGGTGAGAGGGGGAAAGTTCAAAGGAGATATGAGGATCAAGTTATTTTACAAAGTGAGTGGTAGGAGTGTGGAACATGTTGCCAGGGTGGTGGTGGAGGCAGATACAATAGGGGCATTTAAAAGACTTTCAAATAAGCAGGAAATGGAGGGATATGAACCAAGGGCAGGCAGAAGGATTTAGTTTAATTTGGCATCATGTTTGCTTCAACATCGTGGACTAAATGGCCCGTTCCTGTGCTGTACAGTTCTATATTTGGCATCCTTTATCAATTTATCTTTTAATTTGTTCATAGCCACTAAAATGTGTCAATCATACTTATTCCCTGATCTTTGTTTTTGTCAAACTATGACCTCTGATCACCCTCCTATCTTAATCTAGACTATTACTACAAGATGCCCCTTCCTATGATCTGATTTCCTTTTGCCACTCCCTGACCTTTCCCAGGACAGTGCTCTATTCCAGACTCACTTTTAGGACATGCGCTGTATTTTCTGCATTCCACATCTTTACCTCATTTTGCCAATCCGTGGTTTCTACTTTCTGTCCATCAGGTTACACTTTGAGTCAATGTTTGCATTTGAGGGTGGCATCCCTCCAGTTATTATCTCTCCTGGCATTTATATGACTAGTGCCAACTTTTGCCAGTTGGAAACTATGATAAACAGCCTTACTCTGTTCTTCAGTGTCACTTTGTCTGTATTCAGTCAGCCTTTATCTGCTCCATGAATTACCCAACAAATGTACAAACAAAGTGCAATGTTCCTCATCACCTTCTACAAATTGTTCAGATTCTGTAAAAGTATAATCAGTGCCAAATAACCTCGATGAATGCACCCCAACAGTTTAGATGCCATGTTGTAGAATAACTGTTTATCCACCACTACCTATAACTTTACCCAGACCTTTCCATTCTCTTTGCCTTTCTTTTGTCATAAACCATGACCTCTGGATTAAGAGATAGTAGGAACTGCTGATGCTGGAGAATCTGAGATAACAAGGTGTAGAGCTGGATGAACACAGCAGGCCAAGCAGCATCAGAGGAGCAGAAAAGCTGACACTGAAGGGTCTAGACCCAAAACATCAGCTTTCTGATGAAGGGTCTAGGCCCGAAACGTCAAGTTTTCCTGCTCCTATGATGCTGCTTGACCTGCTGTGTTCATCCAGCCCCATGCTTGTTATCTCAGCTTTCCTGCTCCTCTGGATCAAAATGTATTTCTAATGACACTGTATAGGGCCATAAAGCACACTGAATTACATCTGAAATCTCAGCTTTAGAGAATGCCCTTCTCACTGCATGCGGAGCATTCAAGTGTTCCACAGCCGTGTAGCTAATTGCTGCATGTTCCTAACAGTGATACTAGAATGTTATAAATAGATAATACTGAAGTGGAATCAACTGTAATGATATCAAGTACACAGCTATATCAATAACAAGATATTTGTTATTTTTGCAGTCATTGGCCTGAATAAAGACCACAAAAAAAAAGTGCACACATCCTTTGCCCTAAGGAAGGGCAGTTTGTCAGAATCTGTATATATGCAAGATGTGCATCTATGTTACTGTGTGCAGAATTAACTGACAGAAGGCATGTACGTGATAGGTGCCCCTGAGTGAGAAAGTAGTGTTAAAAGGCTGAAGTGGCTTGAAAGGTAGTCCAAGCAGAGTCCAGGACAGGGGCTACCTCAGGGCCTAACAAACAGGGCCCCAGTTTGAGGTGGACTGCTGTGCTAGGGCAGGGGAGGAGTCTCTGTCTTTGAGTCGGGGCAAAGGCAAAGTGTATGCTAGGGTCAGTTAGGACCACTGTTCCTGAGTTCAGGGTAACAGTCCAGGGACGGGGTTGGGGACTGGAGGAGGAGAGTCGGAAGATCTTCTATGCTTGAATGTATGTGAGTTGGGGGGGGGAGCATGGTGAGGCCACTCTGCTCAACGCTAGGCCTGCTGTTCTCCGGTCAGTAATCAAAGGCCAGTGGCAGGTCTGCTGTCCCAGGCCAGGAGCAGCACTGGATTCTCATGATATCTGTCCAAGCCACTGGTCCATGAACAGATTGATGGGGCTGGTAGATTTCTTATTATGCCTGATGTGGATGAAAGGTCAGGGTGGATTACAGCCAGTGTGTGCAGGAAGTGTTGTGAAGAAAAAGTTGGATGATGGCCAGGACAAGATTTTACAAGCTGTAGCTCCAGGTACCCACTCCAATTTACACAACAGGAATCTGTGCCCTGTAGTTTTTCAGTGGTGGATCGAATAATGGAAAGTTGGTGGAAAGTAGGATGAGTATTTTTTAATGAAACGTATGGAAATAAGGCAGTTGCCACAAGCAAGATTCTGACATTGCCATTTAAGCTTGAGGAGAAAATCAGGAACATTATTTTCATTGCCAAAAAATTAATGTTTTAATTCTCACCATAGTTCCCCACTTTTCTTGTACTCACTACACTGGGGAGCAGGAAATTCATGTTCGCATGAAGTTGGGTGCAATTCAAACTTTGGCAATTTAAGCGAAAATGACTCTTTCTCACTAAAATCTCAAAAATTACCAAAGGTAACAATTTCAAACATCAATATTTATTTTCACGAATACAAATTTTACATTAATCGATCTTATGTTTTTAACCAACATAAAAATGTTAAGTCAGAGATTATAGACTCTAGCTCCCTCCTCTGTTGCAATAGTGAAGACACTAAGTTGAGCAACACAGCACTTACTGAGTGATGGGCCTTCCACAAATTCTCCATCGTCCTTCCAGCAATAAAAGCATTTTTTTTTAAAGGAAGCAGAATTCCTCCTCTTTTTAAAGTTATTTAGATTCATAGAAACATCGAAATCAGGTGCAGCAGTGGGCCATTCGGCCCTTCAAGCCTCACTACCATTCAATGTGACCATCGCTGATCATGCAATCTCAGTATCCCATTCCTGCTTTCTCTCCATACCCCTTGATCTCTTTAGCCACAAGGGCCACATCCAGCTCCCTCTTGAATATAGCTAATGAACTGGCCCCAACAGCTTCCAGTTCAAATAAACTGCTCCCTGTCAGTTTGTTTATACATACAACAAAACTGTCAACTGAGTGCCTGTCTGCAACATTTACTAAAACAGTAAGTCAACTTGAGATCTAATCTTGTATTGACTGACATCTCTGTAATGATTATAATAATTCTCCACACTTTCTGCTGAAGTTATAGCAGAACACTAGGTGCTCTCCACACTCCCATTTCCCACAAAATGTATGTGATTGGCTTTTTATACACAATTCCAATTGAACTATCCCAAGAAAACATCATTTTATATCAAGTGGGTTAATTGTGAATGCAAAAAGATCTGAACAACATTCACGCTGAGGCTGATAAGGAGCGAGTAGCACTCACACCATAGAAGTGCCAGGAAATTCCCCTGACGTTTAACAGCACCACGATTGCTGAACCTTAACTGCACCGTACAGGAAGACTGAGGCTGACAATTCTGTCATGTAACTCACCATCTGCTTTCTTAAAGACTATTCATTATCAATAAGAAAGGAGTATAATGGAATATTCTCCTTTTAAGAACCAGAAGCAGGAGCAAACAATACAGCACCTCAAGCCTGCTCTGCCTTTAAGTACCATCGTGGTTGAACTCATCTCAGCCTCAACTCCACTTTCCTGCCCAATCCTGACAGCCCTTTAAACACATTACTAACTAAGAATCTGTTCATGTCCTCAAATTTATCCAGCATCCTACCACCATCTTGGTAGTGAATTCCAAAGTTTCACAACCTTTACAGAGAAATAGTTTATCCTCATCTCAGTTTTAAATTTGTCACCCCTTAGCTTAAAACTATGACCTCTCATTATAGATTGCCCCACAAGGGGAAACATCCACTCCATGTCTATTTTGTCAATCCCCCTTAGCATTTTATACACCTCAATTAGATCTCCTGTCATCTAATAATTCTAGCCAGTACAGGCCTAAACTGCTCAATCTCTCCTCACAAGACAAGCCTTTCATCTCTAGAATTAATCTAGTAAACCTTGTCTGAACTACCACCAATGCAATTACATTCCTCCTTGTGGGTACTAAAACTGTACACAGTACTCCAGATGTGGTTTCACTAATGCTTTGTACACTTGCTTTTTGTGACTCACGCACGAAGACACCCAGATCCCTCTGCACTGAAGCATTTGAAGTTTCTTTCTACTTAGAAAACAACTTGCCTTCTTACATTTCTGACCAAAATGCATAACCACAGACTTAGCCACGTTAAAGTCCATCTGCCAAATTTTGGCCCATTTACCTATCTTATCCATTTCCATTTGTAAATTTCTTATTTCTTCTTTGCAAACTACTTTCCACTTATTTTAGTGTCATCTGCAAATGCGGCTACATTCTATTCCTACAGTTCATGTCATTAATATGAAGCACCGAGCCCTGTGGTACTCCATTAGTTTCAGCTTGCCAACCAGAAAGACTCTTATCCCAGATCTCTTTCTGTTTGTTAGTTAATTCCTTATCCAAGGTAATATAGCACACACACCGCAATGTGGTCTTACCTTGCGCATTAAACTAACTGAATAAAGGTGTTACATTAGCATTTTTCCAATCCATTGGAACCTTTCTAGAATCCACAGAATGTTGGAGTATTATAGAGGATGCATTGGCTGTTTCTGCTGTCACTTCCTTTAAGACACTAAAATGTAGGCCACCTGGAGTCTTGTCTGCCTTTATTCCTAATAGCAGACTCAATACTTGTTCCCTAATCATGGTGATTGTTTTAAGTTCCTCCTTTCACATAACTTCTGTATCTCCTGGGATGGCTTCAGTATCCTCCAACATGAAAACCGAGTCAAAGTATTGATTTAACATTGCTGCCTTATTTCTGTGTTCCCCATTATTAACATCCTCTTAGGGATCAACATTCAATTTAGCTACTCTCTTCCTTTTTACGTGCTTATAGAAGTTTTTGCTTTCCTTCTTTTATATTTTGTGCTTGTTTTCCTTCATAATTAAAATTTGCTCTTTTAATTACTTTTTTTAAAGCAATACTTTGTTGGTCTTTAAAAGTTTTCCAATCCTCCAGCCTACCAGTGATCGCTTGCCTGGATGACTACAGCTCTAACACTGTTCAGGAAGCTTGACACCATCCATGACAAAGCAGTCTTCTTGATAGGTACCCCATCCACTACCGGCACGCAACGGAAGCAATATTTAGAATCTATAGGGTACACTACCACAACTTGCCAACGTCCCATTGATAACACCTTCCAAAGCCCAACCTCTATCACTTAGAAGAACTAGGACTTGGGTGAGATGGGAAAATCACCTGTAATTTCACCCCTGCCCCATTGTTTATTATTCTTTTCCGTAGTCATCCTAAACGCTATACGATTGCCACAATCCTCAACATTCTCCAAGTGTCATTTAATCTACTTGGCCCACCTATTCCTAAAAGCCAGGTCTAGCAGTGGTTCCTTTCTTGTTCAATATTAATGGAATGTGAAAAGTAAAACTGCTGTATTGACACAATTTATAGTACAGTATAATAATGACTTATAAACATCAATCTACAAAGTTAAGTCAAGGTAGCTTACCACCAGCTGCCTGAGGATTAGTGATGGGCAACAATTGCTAGCCCTGCCAAAACTTGCATCCCAAACACATATACAGAAATTTTAGGCGAAAGATAGAAAGTAGGATCCAAAATCCATTAATAGGAATGAAACCAAGAGCAGAAGTGGACGGTAGTAAATACTTGTGTCTCACTGCACTGGTGTTAGGGTTAGGGATCTCAGAGTAAATCACTGTCTACTCTGCCATGAAAATTTCTCAGGGACACTGCAGCATGAGTTGGATATGAAGTCAAGTTTCCTTTACACCTTGCCCTCAGTGGGACAGAGTAAGAAAATTGTTCCAGTAATTTAGAGGTCTGAAACAAAGGGAAATCCAAACAAGAATGAAGTGATTTAGAAGAGCGTGATAAATTTTTATTGTTATACAGAGGATTATTAGACAATGAAATGTACAATTGGATTAGTAGTTGAGAAAGACCACAGTAAAAAAACAGATTAGATGGGTGGCTGAATGGAAGAACAATAAATGGTTATGGAAACAAAGCAGACACAAAAGACTAAGACTGCCTGTGAGACAAACACCAAAATTAATCAATTGGGCCAAATTACATCTCCATACAGTCATTTCCACATAATTCCACAATCAAGATCTGAATTCACAAACTTCTACTTCAGAGGAAAGACTGACTTTTTTTTTTAGTACAGCCTCATTTTAAGTCTAAAAGGATCACGACAGTGCTTTTATGAATAACAAATATTAGAGTGAAAAAAATAAATACAACCTCAAACTAGATCCGTCCACTAAAACATGCACATTTTACCAACAGGAATGCCACACAAGTATATTAAACCACAACTACCCAAATTTTCTCTACAATAAAAGTAATACAATGTTCAATCTCACTAAGTTTAGTTAGAAAATCTAAAATTTCTGAACAATTGCTAGATATATTAATGCTTTAAAATATCAAAAACATCTTGTTATTGAAATAACAAGGCATGGGGCTGGATGAACACAGCAGGCCAAGCAGCATCATAGGAGCAGGAAAACTTGACGTTTCGGGCCTAGACCCTTCATCAGAAAATTTTCCAGCCCCACGCCTTGTTATCTCGGATTCTCCAGCATCTGCAGTACCTTTTATCTCTTATGTTATTGAAATGTTTGTTTGCAGGTCTGAAGGAATCAACATTCATATCCTTCACCATCCCATAATATTTGTTCGAATTTGTGCATGCTTTTCAGTCAATTTTTCTGCATTGTAATTTATGGTCTGTAGGGCTATTGATGATTCCCCTGGAGTGTTTCTGGAATTTGATCTCCTAGAAGACAGATCAAAATCCACCAGAAGGAAGAAGTGATATTGTGATTAGACATACTCAGCTCTGAAAAGTACTCTGTAGATACACTTAACAGCCAGTTTTGCATTTTCTGTACACATCCCCATCAAAAATAAGAGTTTAGAAGAACAAAGTTGCAGAATAAAAGTTAGCATTTTATTTTGTGTCACAACTGCAGAGTAAGTTTTTTTTAAAAAAGCAATTACTTTTACAAATCCTGGATAAAGGTGGTTAAAGTAACAAGAAAATGGTTAAAATAATTTTGCCATGACTTTTCTTTCACAGTGGCTGCTATGATAATAGAGCTCAGGAACAAAGTCAGAACCTATCCATACCAGCAACTACAATGCAACCTTCTCATTAACCTTGTGCATCATCCAAAAAGATGTGTAAAAGCACACAGAAATTACAAATTAGACAAAAACAATATTGCACTCAGGTGTGAAATTACCAATTACATTGCTGTGGTCAAGCTAAACCAAATTCAGCTATTGTATCAATAAGCTATGAAGTAATTTCATTTAAGGATTTAACAAATAAATTATAGATATTTCATTTTTACATTTTAGGATACAACTCCCTAAGCCATCTGCCCATGCACCTGTTCAACCAAAGCCAACACCCAAGGCACAGTGATATGTCATCAAACATAAAATATTTTGTCTAATAAAATCAAAGCTTGTATTTCAAATTGCTGTATTGTGCAGCATCATGACTTAATAAAAGCTTTTTAAAATTACATATCAAATTTTTCACTTTTATTACACATCATTTTATTAAGTAGTGGGTCAAGCATATTCTGTACCCACATTTCAAATAATGAACAAAATTAACTTGAAAACAAACTAACAGAGCCTAGCAAAAATACAAAGCACAGCATGGAAAATAAATTAGAACAATGAAGATGCTGGAACTATTTAACAAACAGGGTAGGCTCCAATGCTTCAGGAGTCTGATAGAAGAAAACCAAGTATCAACCTTCTTACAATGAGGCCACCTCCATAGTACACCATTGGCAGATGGGGCAGGATGGGGTGGGGCAGGGCTTCTACATCCCTGGTACTGAGAAAATATCTGTTCCATCTGGTCCATTAATGCCAGTCAGGTTTTCATGTTCCATCTTCCTATTTCACTAAGTGTACACACATTTGTTGGCTCTCATGTATTTTATTTCTTTCTTAAAGCCTCCCTTTGTCTTACAGTGTCATATCAGTTAATTAAGTGGGTCTCCAAGTGATCCCTTTACAGATCATTTGTTTTCCTTTGCAATTTCCCATTCCTTCAATCTACTCTTCAAGTTAGATAGCTGTATATATTTTATTTCTGATGAACTGCTATTCCTGGAATGATCAACTCATCACTTCTCTCCAGAGTTGCAATGCCTGACTTAAAGAGTTTCTGTCACAAACAGAATATCTAGTAGCTCACCTCTGGATTGGCTGATGCAATATATACTTTGATGGTGAAATGCTCCTCTCCTCTTAAATGCCACTTACCATAGCAAAGCTAGAAAAAACACAGAGTTTGCATATTTTAAGGACTTTGCATAAAAAAGGTTAGAATCAATGGTCTTAAAGAGACAGATTACATTAAACTTTGTTGCAACTACACAGAAGGTTAATATTTTCTATCATAAAGTGTGATGTTCTGCCATATCAATATGTCTATTGACAAACTTAGTATGAATGTCACAAATTATTACAGTACGTTTATAAGGAACACCCGACTGAATGTTTTAAGGACTGAATTTTAGCAGTGTTTTATGTAATTGACTGCTAATTCAAAATCCTGTATCCAAGCAAAAACCCTATGGTAATCAAAATCAGTTATCAATCACAACCATAGAATGCTGGAGAAATTCTGCAAGTCTAGCAACATTTGTGGAGTGAAAAACAAAGTTAACATTGTGCTTAGTACAACTCCTCTTCAGAAATGAAG
>JAHRHZ010000140.1:25242433-25253735 GCA_024137785.1 Ginglymostoma cirratum
AGCACGGTTAACGAGCACTAACTAGCACCGGCACAGATCAGGGAGCACGGTTAACGAGCACTAACATACGATGAACGGCTGAGGATCCTGGGATTGTATTCATTAGAGTTTAGAAGGTTGAGGGGAGATCTAATAGAAATTTACAAGATAATCCATGGCTTAGAAAGGGTGGACGCTGGGAAGTTGTTTCCGTTAGGTGGGGATACTGGGACCCGTGGGCACAGACTTAGAATTAGAGGGGGTCAATTTAGAACGGAAATGAGGAGACATTTCTTCAGCTAGAGAGTGGTGGGCCTGTGGAATTCATTGCCACGGAGCGCAGTGGAGGCTGGGACGTTGAATGTCTTCAAGGCCGAGATTGATAAATTCTTGGTCTCGCAAGGAATCAAGGGCTACGGGGAGAGTGCGGGTAAGTGGAGTTGAAATGCCTATCAGCCATGATTAAATGGCGGAGTGGACTCGATGGGCCAAATGGCCTTACTTCCACTCCTATGTCTTATGGTCTTAACTAGCACCGGCACAGATCAGGGAGCACAGTTAACTAGCACTAGCACAGCTCAGGGAGCACAGTTAACCAGCACTAACTAGCACCGGCACAGATCAGGAAGCACGGTTAACCAGCACTAACTAGCACCGGCACAGATCGGGGAGCACGGTTAACCGGTACCGACACAGCTCAGGGAGCACGGTTAACTAGCACCAGCACAGCTCAGGGTGCACAGTTAACCAGCACTAACTAGCAGAAGCACAGCTCAGGGAGCACGGTCAACCAGCACTAACTAGCACCGGCACAGATCAGGGAGCATGGTTAACTAGCACTGGCACAGCTCAGGGAGCACGGTTAACCAGCACTAACTAGCACTGGCGCAGATCAGGGAGCACGGTTAACCAGCATTAACTAGCACCAGCACAGCTCAGGGTGCACAGTTAACCAGCACTAATTAGCACCAGCACAGCTCAGGGAGCGCGGTTAACCAGCACTGACACAGCTCAGGGAGTAGGGTTAACTAGCACTGACACAGCTTAGCGAGCAGGGTTAACTAGCATTAACCAGCACCAATACATCTCAGTGACCAGTGTTAATTAGCATTAACCAGCACCAACATAGCTCAGTGAGTGGCGTTAACCAGCTCCAACACAGCTCAGTGAGCATGTTAACCAGGATTACGTGGTGGAATACCAGTAATAACATAACTCAGTGAGCTGCTTTCCCTGGTGTAATACCAGCACGATCAAGGCTCAGTGAACAGCATTATCTGATATAATAAGACCATCAGATATAGGAGCAGAATGAGGCCATTCAGCCCATCAAGTCAGTTCCTCAATTCGATCATGGCTGATACGTTTCTCCTGCCTTCTCCCCATAACCCTTGATCTCCTTACTAAGCAAGGGCCTACGTATTTCTATCTTCAATACACTCAATAATTTGGCCTCCACACCCCTCTGGAGTAATGACTTCCACAGAGTCACCACCCTTTGGATGAAGAAATTCTTCCTCATCTTAGTTCTAAGGGGTCTTCCCTTCACTCAGAGGCTGTGCCCTCAGGTTTTAGTCTGTCCGACCGATGGAAATATCTTCTCCATGGCCATTCTATTCAGGCCTCTCAGTATCCTTTAAGTTTCAATCAGATCCCTCCCATCCTTCTAAATTCCATTGAGTACAGACCCAGAGTCCTCAACCAGTCCTCATATGACAAGCCCTTCATCCCTGGGATCATTCATGTCAACCTCCTCTGAACCCACTTCAACACCAGCACATCCTCCTTTAGATTCAGGCCCAAAACTGCTCACAAAATCCTATATGCGGCCTGACCACAGCCTTATACAGCCTCAGCAGGACATCTCTGCTCTTGTATTTTCGCCCTCTTGAAATCAATGCCAACATTGTATTTGCCTTCCTAATCGCCATCCGAACCTACATGTTAACTTTAAGAGAATCCTAACCGAAGACTCCAAAGTACCTCTGCGCTCCGGATTTCCGAAGCTTTTCCCATATAGAAAATAGTCTATGGCTCTGTTCTTCCTACCAAAATAAATAACCTCACACTTTGCCATGTTGTTTTCCATCTGCCACGCCTTTGCCCTCTTACCTACATGTCCGACTCCTTCTGCAGTCTCCCCACCTCCTCAACACTACCTGTCCCTCCACCTATCTTTGTGTCATCTGCAAGCTTAGCAACAAAGCCCTCAGTTCCTTTGACCAGATGGTTAATGTGTAACATGAATAGCTGTAGTCCCAACACTGACCCCTGTGGAATTCCAATAGTCACTGGCTGCCATCCTGAAAAATACTCCTTTATCCCCACTTTCTGCCAGTCACACCAATCCTCTATCCATGCCAGCATTTTGCCCCTAACACCATGGGGTGTTATCGTATTCAGCAGCTTCCTATGCAGCTCCTTTGTCAGAGGCATTCTGATAAGCTCAGTGAACAGCGTTAACCAGCATTACCTGCTGTAATACCAACACCAACACAGCTCAGTGAGCTGCTTTGCCTGGTACAATATCAGCATTAACTCAGCTCAGTTACCAGTCACCACCTGGTGTATTAACATAATTAATTCAGCACAGTGACTAATCACTGCCTGGTGTAATAACAGCACTAATGTATCTTCATGTCCTGTCATTGCCTGGGGTAGTATCAGCATTAGCTCAACACAGTGAGCAGTCACTGCCTAGTCTGATATTAGTATTAAAATAACTCAATGGCCAGTTATTACCTGATGTAATATGTATATTAACACAACTTGAAAACTAATCATCGCTTGGTGTAATATCAGCAATCCCACAACTCAGAAACTCGTTATTGCCTGGTGTAATACCAGCATTAACACTACTCTGTAATCAGGTCTCGCCTTGCTGATGTATGATATATACGCCAACATTCATATTTTCTATGTGTGTGGGTTCTTTGGGGTGACACCATTTAGTGAGTGTGAGAATAGACACTTCCAGTCTTATAAGAAGCATTGTGTACAGTAAACAATACATAGTTTATTACATTTCTGCAACTATCTACACGTAATAATAAGCTCTACATTATTGCACTAACTTTTAGGAAGATTAGTTATATGTCTGTCTTGCACAAAATCCTACTTCCAACCAAATCCCCACAACAACATCACAGAGTGATGCAATTAAGTCTTAACCTTTTCAGATCCACATACAACAATGTCAGATCAGCTTAAACCCAATTTGGAAACTATCATTGATAACAAGGTGTAGAGCTGGATGAACACAGCAGGCCAAGCAGCATCTCCAACATCTGCAGTTCCTACTATCTCTGAAACAATTTTATCCCCACTGTGAAGCCTCTTCTAAGGGTGTTTCTCCAGCATCTGCAGTTCCTACTATCTTGGAAACTATCATTACCTGTTGTAAAATCAATATCCAAGAATTCTGGTGTCTTTCTCCCCAGTGGATCCAGGTTTTTTTTGTTTGGGCTTGCATAATTTCATTACATCTCTAATTTTCAGTTCTGACAGTAAGTCACAAACATGATAATTTGATAAATGAACAAATTCCATAAAAAAAGAAATGTGACATTCAAATAAACCGCATAAATGACTTGTAATCTCACCATTAAACAACTACCAACCTTGGTGACTGCAGGTTTCCTGGAGTTCTTACTGCCATTCTCAATAATTCTTAGTGCACCTCATTCCATGGACACACAGTCATCCCTGTCTGTGCCATGTGCATGGCAACCAGGCTCTACTCCTGTTCCCTAGCTACACCAGGCTTCCACGTGACACTCATTTGTCTACTGTTCAATTAACTTGCAGACCTCTACAAGACCCCAGTTGTCTGTGGAACCCAGTTTGATAAACATTGATGTAAAGCACTGTTCAACTCTCTCCTTGAGGAAATACTCTCACTACTTTAAGATTATCATGGGCGGTAAAGACAATACCAAACTCTTCATGTTAATACAGCCTCCATTCCCCCCACCCAGGATGTTTGAAGGCACAGTAAGTTGTGCAGATGATAAGTTAGGAATAGAGATCATCTAGGTGAATGGGCAGAACTATGGCAGATGCAGAGATATTTGATCATCCACTTTGAATCTAAGAAAGAAGAATATGAGTATTTTTTCATGTTGACAGACTAAAAGCTGAGTTGGAACAATGGGATTTTCTATACTGTTCAAAAATATCTAATACAAATATGCATAAATACAAAAAGAAATCAACAAGGATATTGGTCTGTTAACCTGTATTTGAAGAGGTTTAGGAATTCAAAAGTAGGCAATGATGTTTCAGTTGCACTGAGCTACAGACAGATCTGATCTGGTGATCCATGTTCAATTTTGAGAAACAAATCTCAAGAATCATGTTGCCCATAAAGTTGTGGTCAATTTAAAATTACAAGCCTGGTATTGAGTCATTACGTAAGGGTATCCGCAATAATAAAAACAACTTCCTCCTATGTTTTTAACTTAGAAAAATGTTCTAAGGCACTTCACAACAATATACCAGACAAATTTTGATACTGAGCCACCTTGGAAGATATTAAGCCTGATAATAAAAAAAAAGGTTAGTCAAAGAGGTAGGTTTATGAGCATCTGAAATAAGAAGTGAAAGATGCAGGAATGGAGAGGTTTAGGGAGGGAATTACATACTTAGATCCCAGGCAACTTAAGACACAGCCACCAATGGTGAAGCAAAGGAAATCAGAAGTGCACAAGAGGATAAAATTAGAGGAATACAGAGTACTCAAGATTTTATAGTTGGACAAAATGACAGTGATAGGGAAGAGTGGTAAGGAACAAAACAGATGGTAAACAGACTGACCTTACCGACGAATCATTATCTAGTTGATTGGTAGAACAGGCTTGAGCGGTGGATAGCATAGTCCTATTTCTAATTTTCTGCCCTCTTCATCTTCAACATTAATGACGAGGACTTTGAGGATTTTTGTACCTCCATGACCAGCTACCTCAATTACCTGCTTCCCACTTCAAACTCTATCCAACCATTATATCCTTGCCTTAGAGCCAAATCACAGTACAGCTTCCCTGCATTTTTTCCTCAAATATTCACCAAACCCAGCTCGATCATGGTACCTACCTCCAACTCATTCAAATAACTTATTAAGTTGATAGTGCACAGGCCATCTGTTGCACACCCAATATTAAGGTCAGTTGATATTTGAAGGTGTTCGTATTTCTGAGCATGTTTTCTTGATCTCTATCTAATTTATTTGCGTTAAATTCAATGCTTAGTTTTCTCCAAGAAGAGCACTGCCTATCTGTTATACCAAGGTGTACAGCTGGATGAACACAGCAGGCCAAGCAGCATCAAAGGAGCAGGAAAGCTGACGTTTTGGATCTGGACCCTTATTCATGTAGGAGCACAGTAGGTCAGGCAGCATCAGAAATGTTAGCTTTCCTGCTCCTCTGATGCTGCCTGACCTGCTGTGTTCCTCCAGCTCCACACTGTGTTATCTCTGACTCCAGCATCAGCAGTTCTTACTATCTCTGCGTGATAGTACACCTGGTACTGGGTTGTCTGGAAAGCAAAGTGCTGCAGCTGAATTACAAGGCCCACAGATGGCACTGTTAAGCTTAAGCAGTTCTGAACTAAAACAGAGCAATGGATTCTTATTATGTTGCCGAGAAAAAACAAATATGCATGATGATATTATGAACAAGTAATGGAACAATACTTTGCAAATACAGCAATGGCCTAGTTGTTTATTGCTAGACTATTAATCCAGAGACCCTGGTAATGATCTGGGGACCTGGGTACAAATCCCACCATGGCAGACAGTGAAACTTGGATCCAATTAAGTACCTGGCATTAAAGAGTCTATTGATGACTGTGAAACCAATGTCGATTGTCAGGAAAAATCCATCTGGTTCATTAATATCCTTCGGGGAAGGAAATCTGTTATCCTTACCTGGTCTGGCCTACGTGTGACTCCAGACCCACAGCAATGTGGGTATCCCTTAACTGCCCTCTAAGAGTTAGGGATGGGCAACAAATGCTGGCCTAGCCAGTGCTGCCCACATCCTTTGATTGAATGAAAACAAAATTATTTGCCAACCATATTTCAGATGTACTAATAAAAACTGAAGAATGTTAGAGTTTTCAGATTGTGCCTCTCTACCTTCCACAGTTTGAATTTGGTGACTAAATTAACCTTTGCTTAGGAAAGTGTCTGCTTTGGTGCATTCTTTCTCACTCCATATCCCTTTCCTACTTTCATATGGAAATATGCAAAGACTTCAACACATCAATGCTGTATTTCCCTATTAACGATGAACAGTTACTTAAGTCCCTATGTGTAATTATGTTCGCAATCATAAAAACGGTAAGACGAAATGAAGTACGTATTGAGTCTCATTGTACCCCAAAATACTTCTTGTTACTTGGACAACAGTAACAGGCAAAATGAAACCCAGTAAAATCTCACAGAAGGCAAATGAAAGAATAATATACAACATATGAAAATAACAGGCAATGAAAGAGCAGCAGATCCAAAAAGCTTACCCCACAATTAGAATGCTTGCAACCTATAGCATCATGCCTCAACTCTTTGCATTCCTTACAGTATGTAATCACTTTGAAGAAGCGAAAAGATAGAAGAAAAGAAACAACAAAAGATCATCTGGAAATTTCCTCACTGACACTACTCTGATAATTGAAACCAGTCAAAAAGAAAACAGGCTAAAAAATTGTTCTTGACCATGCATACATTAACTGTTTAACTATAAAGTACTTTGGGACAATTTGATACATGGAAAAGATTATAAGCATGCAAGTTGGTTTTGTTACATGATACAATCTCTGAATCAGGCAGGAGCCAGTCTGGCTTTGTCTTGGAAGCTACAAAGAGTCAGCACAAACTGCATTAGCTACAATTTTTACCAAAGGGTCACAGTTCTCTGGGAAAAGAAGAACTGCATAAAATCTAGCAATTCATATTTGGGCCCGGAAAATGTCTTCGTCAGTAAAAATTCTACTGATGCTCACACCTCAAAATGGATGACCATGAGCCCAAAGATCGTACTCAGGGAAATCTTACCCTGGACCTCAATTACCTTGAGTAAACAACTATAAATCAGTTTGAAGACATTTTAATGAACATGAACAATGTTTTAAAATAACCTGAAGTTTCAGTACAATTTTATGGGTATGTTGAGGCCTGAGACAGCAAAAAACAATGTGCAATTCTCAAGAAGGCTTTCTCTGCCTTTGGTACCATAATTGAGTGTGTTCAAGTGGAATCACAAATCAGTTCATTAAGAAAACTTGTTGTCACATGAAGCATCAATTCAAAATATCTATGGCAGGATACATTAACTTTTATTGTATAAATCTTGACAAATGGAGAGGATTTCTTTATTTTTTTCACAGGATGTGGGGCATTGTGAGTGTTCCGTCATTTAATCGTCATTAACACTAACTGGGCCAGATTTCCCAAAATGGTCCCTTTTTTGATGACAGTACCCAGGATTGCCTCCTACTGGGATGCTGTTTGCTTTTTGTTTTATGTTTATATTATGTTTGCACTCTTCCTAAGGCCCCAACGTGACAACTGCCTAAAATCCACCAACCTGACTACTCCAGGAGCTTCCTCCCCTGTCCAGCTGTTGCATGTCAAAGTAGTTCTTTAATTTATTATGCAAGGGTAGGTCATCCTATGTAAACATTCCAATCATACATCAAGGATTTGTCAGACAATAACGTTCCCAATTGCACTTAGGACTGGTAAACAATGTAGATTTATTCAATTGAAAATCTAAGATAGAATTGCCTGCCAGACAGAAAAATTACAGAAACATGGTGCTCGTAGTTACAGAGAAACATGACTATCACTTCCTCATATTAGCACCCTGCAACCTGGACTGCTCATGGCTTCTCGTGACATAGTTGATCCTGGTCCCTGGCTCATTTGCATATTCAACCCTTAAAGAAGTATGACTGAAGTAACTCCACAAAGGCCAGTATCCCATCACTAAGTTATCATTTCAGTGATCGCAGAATGAGTCTTTAACAAAATTCACTCCAGACTCCAAACCTTAAGTTTGTCGAAGACTTCAGCTAGACTGAGAATCTCTACTGGGGAACCTTTACAGATTAAGCGTACAACTTTGGATCTGGTCTCATCTGAGAAGCAGCTGGTTCAGTTACCACTGACTGTAGTAAAAGGCTCAGGCCCAACCTTGATGGGGTGAAATTGGATGAGAAAGATTCACCTTGATTGGCTCAACATTTTTTGATTGGAAAATGGCTGCTTGAGCGAAGTCCTAATTAAATATCTGGAAGTTTTTCAGGAAGGTCTACGGACTATTAAAGGAGCCAAGGCTACCCTGCATGTTGACCAGGAAGCAATTCCATAATTTTGCAAGGCCCATCCAGTGCCATTTGCCTTACAAGCAAAAGTAGAGGCAGAAATCAGGAGGCTGGAAAGCACAGGAATCATTGAACCAGTCCAGTCTGTGGAATGGGCAGCATTGGTCCTACCGATTGTGAAGCCCAACGGGTAGATTTGCCTTTGTGGGGATTTTAAACAAATGGTAAATTGCTTTTCACACCTGGATAGATATCCAATCCCTCACATAGAGGACTTGTACACAAAGCTGGCAGGGGGCTGTCCTTCATGAAGCTGGACATGAGACATGTGTACCTGCAATTGCAGTTTGATAAAGATTCCCAGAAGTATGCTACAATTAATACCCATAAGAGTTTGTCCCAGTATATGAGACTGCCATTGGGCTATCATCAGCCTGTGCCATTTTTAAGCAGATGATGGAGAACATTTTACAAGGTCGACATCAGGTTGCCATTTATCTAGATGACATGATGATAACAGAGAATATCAATAAAGAGACTTGGATGTAGTCCTTAGACATTTTCCCTAGGCAGGCGTATGACTTAGAAAGGGAAACAATTGTGTTCCAGGCACCTAATTGAGTTACAGAGTCATCAAGACCAGGTTACACCAGTTGGAAGATAAAGTGAGGGCAATCAAAGGTGCCCCAGCTCCCATGTCTGTACCGAAGATTAGGTCTTTCCTTGGGCTGGTGAATAATTACGCAAAGTTCATAGATAACAACATTTGTGTCAACTCTTAAAAAAGGGTCAGCCATGGAAATGGTCATGTAGCCAAGCCTTAGCTTTCAGGGAAGTGAAGAAACATCTATCATCCTCTAAGGTGTTGGCACTCTATGATCCCAAGTGAGATGCGGTATTGACATGCAGTGTCACCCCATATGGCATCGGTGTAGTATTAGCTCATAGGTGGCCCAACGGATAGGAATCCCCAATATCGTATGCATCCAGGACTTTAGCTAATGCAGAGTGTAAGTATGTCCAGATAGAGAAGGAAGGTTCGGTGGTCATATTTGGAGTCAAGAAGATCCACCAATCTTCACAGACGTAAATTTCTAATTATCATGACCACAAATCACTGCTAGGTCTACTTAAAGAGTACAAGGTAATGCCACCCATAGCTTCAGGCCAAATTCAGCAGTGGGCTGTAATACTAAGTGCATATAATTTTTAAGTTGGAACACCATCACAGCTGACAATATCAGACTTTGGACACTGAAGGATCTGGCCCTGGAAAAACTGAAACAGCTGGTGATGATGGGAGAAGCCAAAGGGCCATCTCACCCAGAATTGAAACAGGAATTGAGGAGGGCGTATAATTGTGGGGAGCAAGAGTGATTGTCCCAAGCAAATGTCACCACCAGACACTGGTGAACTCCACCAGGGTCATCCAGAGGTTTCCAAAATGAAGACATTGGTAAGAAGTTATGTCTGGTGGCAAGGGTTGGATGAGGCAATGCCCAGAGTGCCAACAAGGACAGAAATTACCGCCAGTAACTGCCCCTCATTCATGGGAATGGCCACGTAAACCCTGGACTTGGTTACATGTCAACTATACAGATTATTTAAGGGATTCAATGTTCTTAGTCATTGTTCACACTACTCAAAGTGGCTGGACATTCATAAAGTTAATTCATCAAACACAGGGATGATGATAGAAAACTGCACGCATCTTTTGGAATACACCGACTCCTGAAAGTGTTGGCCACAGATAATGGGCCATCATTTACCAGCAGGGAATTTGATTATTTCCTAAAGTCGAATGGCATTTGATACAGCTCCATACCATCCATCATCCAATGCTTTGGCAGAAACAGCAGTCCAAACTTTGCAGGCAGCCTTAAAGAAACACCATACAGCTTCACTAGATATCAAACTGACCCAGTTCCTGTTTGATTATTGGACCACCCCTAGTGCAACTACAGGGATAGCTCCAGCAGAGTTGCTAATGGAGGGGAGACTCCACCCTGGATAAAATCTGATCTTCCTGGAGCTGGTGGGGAGGGTGAAACAGTATCAGGAATGCTAATGTCAGATGCCAGACTCCACTAAGTGAAAGAGACAGTTTACTTTAGGGGACAAAGTTTGGTGTAGGAACCATGGGAATGGCCCTGCAAGGGTAAGAGGCAGGGTTGACACAAGGTCAGATCCAGTTACGTATAAAGTTAGGGTAGGTGCGATGGTCCTGAACAAGCACGTGGACCATATGTAAACTGCAAACTCACAAACGGTGTGGGACCAAAATGTGCTCAGCTCCTCTTCAGCCTTTTCAATTATTCTGGAACCCATGTGTTCTATCTCTCCATCAAGCGTTGGAGATACCTTGGAATTCTGAGATGGACACGGCAGATCTCGCCACCTCAAGGAGAATGAATTTCTTCCGAGATACTCCGGGAGCAAGAGGTAAGCTACTGTGCACTACAGAGGCAGAGTTGGAAGAACCTGACCTGGTGCTAAAACAAACCCAAGACAACCTACAAAAAAAACCTGTCTATATCTTTGAACACAGGTGGGGTAGGATGTAATGATTGTAATGAAGTCAGCCAGGTGGACTCATAGAATTTGAGTTTCTTAATTGGGGCTGTTAATCTGGTCTAATCAGGGATCCCTGGCTGACAGATAAAAACAGGAATGTCAGACATCCTGACACTCTGAGAGAACTGGATCAATGACAAGGACTCGCCATGTGTGAAGGGTGATTCAGAGACAGGATACAGGTCTCTGTGGAGTTATTTCAGTGTCGTGTAATATGATTAAATGTCGTTGAAGTCTAAGAGATGCACTTGTGAGTGGTTTGTGCCAAAACATTTCCAGTGACTTGTGATCAGTTCCACAATGAATTGCTTCCCAAAAAGATGCATATGGATCTTTAATATATTTTAAATCGATGTAAATGTGAGGGTTGAGTCTGTGTAAGGGAGTGAATCTGAGTGAATCTAATTGAGAGAGTGAGTCTATGTGA
>JAHRHZ010000140.1:25254135-25289720 GCA_024137785.1 Ginglymostoma cirratum
CACAGATGCTGCCAGACCTGCTGAGCTTTTCCAGCAACTTTGTTTTTGTGTCTATAATAAATGTTTGTATAGAATATTTCACAGGCGATAAGTATCTTACAAGTTACAAATGGCACTGAACATTGTGCAAACATCAGTGAAGATCCCTACCTTTGACTTTATGATGGAAGGAAGATTATCAATGAAGTAGATGAAGATGATTGGGAGTTCTGAATAAAAGTCATGTTTGACCAGAAATGCCATCTCTGTTTCTGTCTTTGCAGATGTTGCCACACCAACTAAGTCTTTACAGTAATTTACGTAAGAACATAAGAAAATAAGAAATAGGAGCCAGAGTAGGCCATCTGGCCCATTAAGCCTGCTCCACCATTCAATAAGATCATAGCTGATCTTTTCGGGGACTAAGTTCCACTTACCTGCTTGCTCACCATGACCCTTAATTCCTTTACAATTCAAAATCTATCTTTGCATTAAAGAAATTCAACGAGGTATCCTCAGCTGAGTAGAGAATTCCATAGATTCACAACACTTTGAGTGAAGAAGTTCCTCCTCAACTTCCTAGTCCTAAATCTGCTTCCCCTTATTTTGAGGCTATGCCCCCTTGTTCTAATTTTCTGTTGTTATTTCGATTTCCAGCATCTGTAATACTTTGCTTTTATAATAAAGATGGTTGGGCATTGGACGCTACCCTGAGATTGAGATAATTGTCCTCCAATAAACACAACCATATTCTTTGGGCTTGAAATGACTCCAACCAGTGGAGAGCTTTCCCCCAGATTTCCACTAACTTGAGTTTCACTGGGGCTCCTGATATCACACTCGGTCAAATGTAGCTTTGCCCTCCCCTCAGTTCAGTTTGCTTGCCCATGTTTGAACCAAGGCCGGAAAGGTAAGTTCCTGTTTTTATATAGCAAACGGCAGAGAAGTGCAAAGTCATCCTGCAATCTGTGATGATTCAGAAGTCATGGCTTATTTTCTCTAATAACAACGGCTAATCACCATTTTCCTGCACCTGTTCTTGGCAGTGTAGATGACAGCTGCTTAGGCCATTTTCTCAAGTTTCAGCAAAAGAATTTCAAGACTTCGGCTGGGAAAGAATGTTCCAGCAAAGGCGAGGCCATATACAGTAAAAGAGAAACAGATTGACTGGAACTGAACCTGCAGTTATCTGTCTCAAAATGCATTCTTTCGGTTCAAAATTGCAACAGATCTATCCATCATATGTGACATTGATTTTCTCCTAATCACTGGCTGCAAATCCAAATTTCCAAATTATAAGACATTTCAAACAAAACTGGAGCAGATGCAATGAATGCAATAGTCAGTCTGTTTTGTACACCTGACAAGGGATCACAAGATACAGACCTTTTAGGGACACAGCGTTGCAGAGTCATTCAACCCAGAAACAAACCCGTTGATCCAATTTGCCTGCGCCGACCACACATCCCAATGTGACCTAGTCACATTTGCCAGCGTTTGGCCTACATCCCTCCAAACATTTTTATTCATATATCCATCCAAATGCCTTTTAAATGTTATAATTGTACCCACCTTCACCACTTCTTCTAGCAGCTCATTCCATAGACGCAGCACCCTCTGCGTGATAAAATTACCCCTCAAGCACTTTTTAAATCTTTCCCCCCTCACCTTAAACCTATGCCCTCTAATTTTGGACACCCTACCCTGGGAAAAAGATCTTGGCTATTCAACCTATCCATGCCTTCTTGATTTTATAAACATTTATAAGGTCACCCCTCAGCCTTCAATGGTCCGGGTAAGATATCCCCAGCATCTTCAGCCTCTCCCTAAAATCTAAATGCTCCAGTCCTGATAACATTCCTTGTAAATCTTTTCTGCACCCTCTCAAGTTTAACAACATCTTTCCCTTAGAAGGGAGGCCAGAATTGAATGCAGTATCCTAAAAGTGGCCTAACCAATGTCCCGTACAGCTGCAACATGACTTCCCAACTTCTACGCTCAATGTTCTGGCCAATGAAGGCAAGTGTGCCAAGCACCTTCTTCACAACCCCGTCCACCTGCAATTCCACTTTCAAGAAACTATGAACCTGCACCCCTAGGTTTCACAGTTCAGCAACACTCCCCAGGGCACTACCATTAACTGTATAAGTCCTGCCCTGGTTTGCCTTACCAAAATGCAGCACCTCACATTTATCTAAATTAAACTCCATCCGTCACTCTTCAGCCCATTTGTAAATTCAAAATAAATTCAAGACAAGTGCAATACAGTGACATTCTGGAGAAGACTGGTTTTAACAGGATAAATTAACCTATATCTCTGTAGTCCATATTCATTCAAATACTTCTGCCTGGATGCACCCATATCACAATACACCAAAGCATGTAGTTTATTTTTAATCAGGAAGATTGCACTTGTCAAACTTGATCTGGTACAGCCATTGTTTCAGTGCGACAATTAACCTCCCCAAGCAAAACTAGTTTTTCAGGTTAGTTTGCATAGTTGTCTCTTTTGGAATGTGAAGTAATACTGATCAGAAGTGAAATCCAAGCAAGTGTAAACACTGCAGGTGAAGGTACAGTACTCCTGTATCAAGTACACGGTGAACAGGATCGAACCGTGAGTTTTACTCAGAGAGTCTGATGTTGCAGTCTATGGAACGTTTCCTCATTTTCCTGACTTTCTGCCTCCACAGCAAGACAGGTAATCCTCACTCTAAATCTGTTTGTTTGTTCCTGGTCAAGTGTCATTAAAAGGCCAAATCAATTAAATCCAATATTACTGCAGCCTTTTCTTTATAACTCAAATGTACTTTGGGGAAAGGGAGTTGACTATATTCTTTGTATAATTATTGCCAATATTAAAGGACAAGTACAAATTGTAGTTTTCATTTAATTTATTTCCTTTTTTAAATTCCTTCCTCATGAGCTCCTCCCCTGAGCTAAAGACGCGTGGAAGACTACAGTCTCCATTGTGTTATAGGTTCTTGGCATTGAAATGGAAAATGACAGTGTAACTTGTATTGATTTCTTGTTTGCTCATTTTCTTGCAAAGGATAAAAAGCTAAGAAAAAATTATTGAATGAGGCAAATATTCCTCTAATCAGGGTAAATGCTCTACATGGTTAGGAAGTGATTCTTTTCAGCATTGTATCCGGAGATTGAATCACAACGTTATCCTCTCAGTAACCAAAACAGTTGCAGTAATCAAGTCACAGTTTGTATTCTGATATTCTGGAGGTTGCTCAAGATATATTTTTCAATATTTTATTGGTTTCCTTCTCTGTATCTAAGACTTAGTAAAACACCAAACCTGATGTTTTTCACCTTGGCTATCCCAGCAGTATTCATGAGTACGTAAGTTCTTTTGAGGATAATACTTCCCAAATCATTATTACATTTAATTGGCCACAGTTCAATTTATTTAAACTTTCTCTTGATTCATTTAGTTCAGCTCTGTTCCTTAGATTGATATTGTTTTCTTTCCACATCTAAACCAAACACTAATAGTCCCAGTAATGATTACCTTATTGCCACAATGATAAATAATGTTTCTTCCCATGTATCAATAGTTTTCTTGAATTTAATGTTAATTTCAGATCCTACATGTACATCAATGACATCCAATTATTCTTCACTGATATCTATTACAGTCCCACCATTGCCTCTGACGTACTTGCTATTTCCGACTTCCAATACTGGATGAGCAGAATCTTTTTCAAATAAAGGTGTTGAGAAGAATGAAGCCATTTCTGGTCCTGAACTGAGCTCCAATCTTCTCCACAAATCCAAGTCTACTTGTTTCCTATGGCATGCTTCACTCCATTGGAAAGGTCATTGAGTATAAGCATAGGCAAGTTATGCTGCAGTTTTATAGAGCTTTAGTTAGGCCACACTTGGTATATTGCATACAGTTCTGATCACCATACTACCAGAAGGATGTGGATGATTTGGAGAGGGTACAGAAAAGGAGGTTGAGGGGCGACCTGATAGAAGTTTATAAGATTGTGAATGGCATGGATAGAGTGGAACGTATGAGGCTTTTTCCCAGGGTGGAGGGGTCAATTACTAGGGGACACAGGTTCAAGGTGCAGTGGGGGGTTATGTTTAAAAGAGATGTGCAAAGCAAGTTTTCCACGCAAAGGGTGGTGAGTGCCTAGAACGTGCTGCCAGAGGAGGTAGAACATAGAACATAGAACATAGAACATTACAGCGCAGTACAGGCCCTTCGGCCCTTGATGTTGCACCGACCTGTGAAACCAATCTGAAGCCCATCTAACCTACACTATTCCATTACCATCCATATGTTTATCCAATGACCATTTGAATGCCCTTAAAGTTGGCGAGTCTACTACTGCTGCAGGCAGGGCATTTCACGCCTTCACTACTCTCTGAGTAAAGAACCTACCTCTGACATCTGTCCTATATCTATCACGCCTCAATTTAAAGCTATGTCCCCTCGTGCTAGCCGTCACCATCCAAGGAAAAAGGCTCTCACTGTCCACCCTATCTAATCCTCTGATCATCTTGTATGTATCTATTAAGTCACCTCTTAACCTTCTTCTCTCTAACGAAAACAGCCTCAAGTCCCTCAGCCTTTCCTCATAAGACCTTCCCTCCATACCAGGCAACATCCTGGTAAATCTCCTCTGCACCCTTTCCAATGCTTCCACATCCTTCCTGGAATGCGGTGATCAGGAGTGTACGCAATACTCCAAGTGCGGCCGCACCAGAGTTTTGTACAGCTGCAACATGACCTCATGGCTCTGAAATTCAATCCCTCTACCAATAAAATCTAACACACCGTACGCCTTCCTAACAACCCTATCAACCTGGGTGGCAACTTTCAGGGATCTATGCACATGGACACCGAGATCTCTCTGCTCAGCCACACTACCAAGAATTTTACCATTAGCCCTATACTCTGTATTCCTGTTACTCCTTCCAAAATGAATCACATCACACTTTTCCGCATTAAATTCCATTTGCCACCTTTCAGCCCAGCTCTGCAGCTTATCTATGTCCTTCTGTAACCTGCAACATCCTTCCGCACTATCCACAACTCCACCGACTTTAGTGTCATCCGCAAATTTACTAACCCATCCTTCTATGCCCTCATCCAGGTCATTTATAAAAATGACAAACAGCAGTGGCCCCAAAACAGATCCTTGCGGTACACCACTAGTAACTGAACTCCAGGATGAACATTTCCCATCAACCACCACCCTCTGTCTTCTTCCAGCTAGCCAATTTCTGATCCAAACTGCTAAACCACCCTCAAGCCCATGCCTCAGTATTTTCTGCAATAGCCTACCATGGGGAACCTTATCAAACGCTTTACTGAAATCCATACACAACACATCAACCGCTTTACCCTCATCCACCAGTTTGGTCACCTTCTCAAAGGACTCAATAAGGTTTGCGAGGCACGACCTACCCTTCACAAAACCGTGATGACTATCCCTAATCAAATTATTCCCTTCTAGATGATTATAAATCCTATCTCTTATAATCCTTTCCAACACTTTACCCACAACCGAAATAAGGCTCACTGGTCTATAATTACCAGGGCTGTCTTACTCCCCTTCTTGAACAAGGGGACAACATTTGCTTTCCTCCGGTCTTCTGGCACTATTCATGTAGACAATGACGACATAGTGGAAGCAAACACAAAAGTAGCATTCAGGAAACACCTGAATAGGAAGGGAATAGAGGGATGTGGATCCTTAAATGAAGACAGTTTAAGTTTGGAAGTTAAGTTAAGTTTGGGTCCACAACCCAACAGTTGCTGAAAGCCTCCTCCATAATTCTATTCCCTCCAGGTTTGACTATTCCAAACCTCTCTGTGAACCCTGTATAACCAATGGCAGGAGAACGCAGCTCTGTGGAATGCTCTCACTGCAAAATGTGGGAAATCAGGGACACTTCCAATGTCCATGATGACCATATATGCAGGAAATGTGTTCAGCTGCAGCTCCTGGTTTACCACATGGAGCATCGTGAGCTGGGGATGGATTCACTATGGAACATCTGTGAACCGGAGAATGTCATGGATAGCACATTTAGTGAACTGGTCACACCACCAGTAAGAGTTGTACAAACAGAGAAGAGTTGGGTGACCATCAGGAAGATCAGCAAGGGTGGGCAGGCAGCGCAGGTGTCACCTGTGGCCAATCCCCTCTCAAACAGGAATACTATTTTGGATACTGTTGTGAGAAGGGAATGGCCTCTCAGGTGAAAGCAGCTGCAGCCAGATCAGTGACACCACAACTGACAGTGTCATACAGCAGGGAGGACCAAAGTGTAGGCGAACAGCAGTAATAGGGGACTCTATGGTTAGGGGCAAAGATAGACATTTCTGTAGCCACATTAGGGACTCCAGGATTGTGTGTGACCTCCCTGGTGTCAGGGTCAAGGATACCTAAGTGGGCACAGGATATTCTGAAAGGGGAAGGAGAGCAGCCGGAATCATAGTCCACATTTGTACCAACAACATAGGCAGAAAGAGGGATGAGGTCCTGCAAACAAAGTTTGGAAAATTAGGTAGGAAGTTGAAAAGTAAGACCTGTAGAGTGGAAATTTTGGGATTACTTCCTGTGCAACATGCCAGTGAGGCGAAGAATAGGAAGGTAGTACATTTAACTACATGGCTAAAGAGCTGGTGTAGGAGAAGGGCTTCAGTTAGGAGGGTCATTAGGGTATCTTCCAGGACAGGTGGGATCTGTATAAGGCCTTGGGTTGCACCTAAAATGGAGGGCACCAATATTCTAGCAGAGAGGTTTGCTAATGTCATTCAAGAGGGTTTAAACTAGTGTAGCAGGGGGCCAGGAACCAGTAGCCAGCAAGTAAAATGATCGAAGGAGGAGTTAGAAACTAAGGTCAGTAAGGCTAAGAGAAAGAGCAGTAGGAGAGGTTACTGAACATGGTGGGAGTGGCATTCTGAGGTGTATATTTGTTTTAATGCAAGAAGTATGTCAGGTAAGGCAGGTGAAAGTACAGCTTGGATTAGTGCTTATAACTATGGTGTTGTAGCTGTTACAGATATTTGGTTGAGAGAGGAACAAGACTGGCAGCTTAACGTTCTGGGATTTAGATGCTTCAGTTGAGATAGAGAGGAATGTAAAAGAGGTGGGGGAGTTGTGTTACAGATCAAGGAGAATACCACAGCTGTAATAAGGGAGGACACTTCATCCAACGAGGCCGTTTGGGTAGAGATTAGGAATAGAAAGGGTACAATCACTTTGACAAGACTGTAATGCAGGCCTTCCAACAACTAGCAAGTGATAGCGGGACAGATATGTGGACAGATTATGGAAAAATGGAAAAACAACAGGGTGATGTGGTGGATGATTTTATCATCGCCTATTCTGACTGGGACTCCCTTAGTGCTAGTTTCCTGGATGAAGGAGAATTTGTCAGATGTGTCCCGTAGGATTTTTTGAAACACTAGGTAAATAGTCCAACTGGGGAAGGGGCTACGCTAGACTTGATATCGGGGAATGAGCCAGGCCAAGTGATCGAAGTTTCAGTGAAGAAGGACTTCAGGAACATTGACCATAATTCTGTATGTTTTAAGTTATTTATGGATAAAGGTAACAATAGCCCTTGGGTGAAAGTACTAAAATGGGAAGGCTAACTACCACAATATTAGGCAGGAACTGGGGAATGTAGATTAGAAAGATTTGCTGCAATAAAGATGCACTGTATTTCCAAATGTTGTTGTTATGGTTAAGTCTTCATACCAAACTTAGAGTAATTTTGGTAGTTTGGTAAAACATTCAGTCTACTTAGAATGCTATTTCTACAAAAAGAAAAGGTGAGATGGATGAGGCAACAAGGTGTACAGCTGGATGAACACAGCAGGACAGACAGCATCAGAGGAGCAGGAGGTACATTTCTGAAGAAGGGTCCAGACCTGAAACATCAGCTTTCCTGCTCCTCTGATGATGCCTAGCCTGCTGTGTTCATCCAGCTCTAAACCTCATTTTATCAGACTCCAGCATCAGCAGTTCCTACTATCTCTGAGATGGATGAGGCTCTCCTTTCCCGGAGATATTTTGATTATCGTTATTGCTGCCTTAACGGGGTACAATATTTTACAGTAAAATACAATGAAATCAGTCCTACTATCTCTCAGACATCACTCCTAACTAGATTTCTTTTGCAACACTAAGTCTGGCCTGACACTTCAGTGCAACAGTGAGACTAACAGAGCTGTGGTCTTTTGAATGGGATGTTAAATCGAGATCATTTCTGCTCTTTCAAGTGGACATTAAAAAAAATTCCAATGCACAGTGTCTTGGTGAATATTTTTCCCACAACAACCATCACTAAAATAGATTATCTACATTATCTAATTGCTGTTTGTGGAGCCTTGCTGTTTGCAAATTGCGTGCCATATTTCCAATATTCCAAAAGTGATGACCAGTAAAGAATACTTCATTGTCCAGAAAATACATCAGGATGTAGTGAGGTTGTGAAAGATTAATTCTTTACCATCTTTTATGATTAGAACTTGCAAATCAACTAAAAAGCTATCATGTTCAAAATAATTTTGACCAATGTGGTTTTATCTTGATTTTTGAACAGGAATGACAAACTAATAAAATATTAATTCCCTCAGCACGTTACTATCTGTAAACATGCCACATTAGTAAGAATGCAGTATGACTACTGAAGTCTTTAATTATAATTTAAATTTTTTCTTGACTATAAGGTTTCATGTCAAAATACATTAACATTTATAGAACTTCAATTATTGGCCAGTTTTTGACTTTAGGACATTTGCACAGGACAGTGAATACAATTTGTTAGGAGCTGAAATCATAATTCAAGTCTTAATTTATTTTGGCTTTGTTCCATTAGATGCATCTTCCCACCAGACATCTAAGTTTTCCGCCTATGAAATCACTATTCCTAAACTTATAAATGAACGACAAAAGCGAGATGTTGGCCAGGTATGTGCCGCCTTCCCTTGAAATGTTAAATACACTGATTAGGACCTTTGCAATTTATATAAAGTCCCCACTATGCTTGTTAACTGTATCTCTTTATACATGGTACAACAAAACATGTAAAAAGGTTGTTATAGTGCCAAGGAATGTCATCACCAGTTTTATTTCACATTTTTATAATGAAGATTTTTTCCTAATTGCTAATTTAATTGATTCTGTGGGGTGATAATAATGTTTAGTACGTAATATTAGTCTGTTGTGCCAAGGATAGCTTGAATAAATGCTGACAATGAAAGGTTGTACCCCAATAAGAGCTTCTACATTGAAACAGTAGACTGATATGTTGCAAAACCAATAGCATTCTGCAGGGGAATATAATTGGTGAATTAGAGTGAGATATTGTTAACCAGTCATTTCTAAATTAGAATGCTGTTGATTACTTGCTTAATGTATCAATTGTGGTCTGTTTCTAGTGACTCACTGAAAAACAATGGGAAAAAATTCAATAAAGAAAATTTAAAATCACGAAGTCCATAATAAGTCACATTTTCCTTTCCACTGAACATACCCTACAACAAAATAAAACAAAGAAGTGTAGACGCTGGAGATCCAAAAACAAAACAGAAGGTGCTGGAGAAGCTCAGCAGGACTGGCAGCATTTGTAGAGAGCAAAACAGAATTAATACTTCAAGTCCAGTGACCCTACATTAGAACTGCCATCCTGCTGAGTTTCTCCAGCACTTTGTGTTGCGTTTTCATTTCAGATCTCCTACAACAATTTCAACTTGCATTCTCAGATTCTGGAAATATTGGTGCATTTCTGTTTTGCATGTGTTGGTTTAGGGTCATTTACAATTTAAATTTACTTAATTGCAATATAATCAACAAGGTTCCCTCTGCCCCAATGGAGAAGGTTTCTTCACAAAGGCAGCGTTTGAGTTTGTATCAAGAGCTGTCTTCCACCTTCCATAAATCAACTTAGCTAAATTCTATTATCTTTCTCCTATGACATCCTTCCATGACCCCTGTTTTCATTGTCCTATTAAGTATCCTATATCCAATAAGATTAATTTAAAATCATTGTTCTCATTTATTAATCCCTTTCAAGCCTTTAGCCACATTCCTTTTGCATCTTCCTCTGGTCTCATACTTCCTCCAATGCTCACACTGTGTATAGTCCTCTTGTCTACTTTACTCTCCGTCTACCTTACCCTACTCTCTGGAGAACTTTCCAAAGCACTTTCCCCAACTGTATTATTCTTCATGCTTTTGGTTACCTCTCTGAACTTTCCATGGAGATTTGATGTTCGATGCAATGCCCTCAGCTGGCAGGGTTGGAAGCAAGGATGGATGGAGAGGCACCAAAATCCCAATGAACCATATCAGGAGGGCTCCTGAACACATTCATGCAGAGGCGCAGAAACTGCATAAAGCCCAATGTCAGTATGCTGGCAAATTTCTGGTTTTCATTAAAAGTATGATAGAAATTGAAGTTTCTCCATTAAAATGGTGGTTAATACATTAAACAACTTAAAATGCCTCCTTTGTAACCTCTTTAAAGCTGAAGTTTATATTTATTATCTTTGCTACAGGAAAAATGGAGGGATCAAATAACTTATTCAGTTTATTTGGAAGGTGAAGTGTGCATACTAAAACTGGAAAGGAACAAGTAAGTTAGTTATAAAATTCCTACTTGGAAATTGGGCATTGCTGGCAGAGACAATATTTGTTCATGCCTAATAACCCTTAAGAAGGCAATGGTGAGCTGCCTTCTTGAACCACAGCAGTCTATGTTATAGAGGTATACTCACAATGCTGCTGGGTGGTGAGTTCCTGGATTTGATCTAGCAACAACGAAGGAATGTCAGCGTTGTTCCAAGGTCTGATGTTGCGCAATGTTGTTGAGAACTTGCAAGTGGCAGTGTTTCCATGAGCCTGCTATGTTTTCTTTCTCTACAATCGTGGTTGTGGTATGTGAAAATGCTTTTGAAGGAACTGTGGGAGTTGTTGCAGAGCATCTTGTGTACAGCACACAGTCCCACCACTGTGCATGAGTAGTGGAGGAAGTAAATAATTAAGGTGGTGGATGGGATGCTGATCAAGGGGATTCAAGGTTTTTGAATGTTCTTGAGTGGCACAAAATCATCCAGGATCGAATAATATGGGAACACAATAAATAGGAGCAAGAGTAGGCATATGTCCACTTGAACCTGTCTGGCATTCAATTCAACAAGCTTGAATTTCACTTTCCTGGTTGCTCTTCATACCCTTTGTTTGCCCAACAGACCAAAATTCTGTCTACACCAGCTTTCGATGTACTCAAACATTCACAACCCTCTGGAGTAGGGTATTCCAAGGATTCACAACCTTTTGAATGAAGTGATTTCTATTTATTTCAGTCCTAAATGAGATTCCCTTATCTCAAGACTATGACCCTAAATTCAAGATGTTTTTCTGCTGGTCAGGCAATCCCTCACCAGCTATCCTATCCAGCTTCTTCGGAATATTATCGGTCTCAACGAAATTACTTCTCATTCTTCTAAACTCCAGAAAACAAAGGCCCAATTTATTCAATCTCTCATTATCAACCAACTCCCACATTGAAGGAACAATTTAGTAAATCTTTACTGTAACATTTCCAATGCAGTGTATCCTTTCATAAATGTGGAGACCAAACCTGCACACACTATTCTAGATGCAGTCTCATTAAAACCCTGTAAAGTTATAGGAAGACATCTTTATTCCCACATATTCCAATCTCCCTGCATTTGCCTTCTTAATTGTACTTGCACGCAAGTTTCACACCTTTTAAAAAATATTCTGTGTTTCTATGATGTGGTGGTGCCACTGTTGGACTGGGATGGATAAAGTCAGAAGTCAAATGACACTGGGTTATAGTCCAACAGGTTTATTTGAAATCACAAGCTTACGGAGTGCTGCATCTTTGTCAAGTGAAGTGGAAGGAAGTGCATAGGCACAGTATATATGGGCGGACAGGTAATGGCAAGATAATTTCAACTAAGTACAAATGGTGTGAGTGGTGTGTCAACAGGCTGAATAATAAGTCTTCACAGGTAATCAAAAGTATCGAACGGTATGAGTAAAGTATCAACAGCTGAATAACAAGTGAAGGGGTGACCTATGAACCAACTAATTAAGGCAGAGAGATAGTTACCAAAAATTGAAAGTAAGATGGTGCTAGAGACAAAATAAATGGCGGAAATAACATGATAGGTATCTGAGTTGCATGGCAAGGGTCTAACCAAAGTAACAAGTAATTAAAAACTATACAAACTAATTAAGGTAGAGAGATCACAACAAGTTATCAAGCTAATGGTGTCAAACAGGACAGTAAGGAAGATTTTACAGATACAGAAGTGTGGTGGGGTCACATGCAGCGTGACATGAATCCAGGATCATGGTTGAGGCCATCTTCATGGGTACAGAACTTGGCTATCAGTATCTCCTCGGTGATTCTGCGTTGTTGTGTATCGCAAAAGCCACACTTGCCCGAAGATCAGAGGTCAAATGTCCTTGACCGCTGAAGTGTTCCCCAACTATGAGGGAACACTCCTGCCTGGTGATTGTTATGCAATGACCGTTCATCCATTGTTGTAGCATCTGCATGGTTTCGCTGATATACCAAGCCTCAGGGCATCTTTTCCTGCTGTGAACAATGTAGATAATGTTGGCTGAGTCACATGAGTACATATCATGTCCGTGCTGGGTGGTGTTCCAATGATTGATGGTGGTATACATGTTGATAATCTGACATGTCTTGCAGAGGTTGCCATGGCGGGGTTGTGAGCTGCCATGGTCGCTGTTCTCTGATGGCTGAGTTGTTTGCTGCAAACGATGGTCTGTTTGTAGTTAGCCAGCTGTTTGAAGGCAAGGTTTTTCACTGTGGCATATTGGAACTGTCGATCGATGAGTTGAGCGTCGTATCCTGTTCTTATGAGTGCATCTTTCGATGTCTGTAGATGTCTATCGTGTCCCTCCTCATCTGAGCAGATCCTGGGTACACACAGGGCTTGTCCATATGGGATGGTTTCTTTAACATGTTTAGGATGGAAACTAGAGAAGTGAAGCATTGTGAGGTTATCCGTAGGCTTGTAGTAAAGTACTAAGGTGTCCGTCCTTGATGGAGATGCACGTGTCCAAGAGTGAGACTAATTCTGAAGAGTAGTCCATGGTGAGACTGATTCAATGTATAAGAATTGTGGGAGTCAATTTTGAATTCTCTCTGGCAATAACATCCTCACTGTTTCCCTTTCTGCTGTGTTGGTCTTCCATTAGGAATGTACATACCCAGAGCTGGAGATAAAAAGTGTGATAATGGGGCAGCACAGTGGTTCAGTGGTTAACACTGCTGCTTCACAGCCTCAGGGACCCGGATTCAATCCCACCCTCAAGCGATTGTCTGTGTGGAATTTGCACATTCTCCCCTTGTCTGTGTGGGTTTCCTCCGGGCGCTCTGGTTTCCTCCCACAGTCCAAAGATGTGCAGGTTAGATGGATTGGCCATGCTAAATTGCCCATAATGTCCAGGGATGTGCTGGCTAGATGGATTAGCCATGGGAAATGCAAAGTTATAGGGATAGGGTGGTAGTGTGGGTCTGGGTGGGATGATGTCAGGGGGTCGGTGTGGACTCGATAGGCCAAATAGGCTACTCTGTAGGGATTCTATGATCTGTAATGTTGACTGACAAATTTGATTATCTGAGGATGCCTGTGCCAGGCAGTTGCTTGACTAGCCTTCACAACTTTAGCACAAAACCCCAGTCGTTAGTAAGGAGGACTTCATAAAGTTGGCAGGCCTAGATATGTTGCTGTCATTTCTGGTGCCTAAGTCCATGCCAGTTGGTCTTTCCAGATTTATTCTTTTCTGACTTTTCTGTACAACTGAGTGGCTTGCTTGGCCATTTCAGACGGCAGTCAGAGTCAACTCATTACTGTGGGTCTGGAGTCTCGTGTCGACCAGGTGAGGATAGCAGATTTCCTTCCTTAAAGGACATTAGTGAACCGAATGAATTTTACTATAATCAATTAGAGTTTCACAGTTTACAGGGACAAGTTTTGAATTCCTAACACTTTTCCATTGATTTATTCTCAATTTCACCAGTTATCAAGTTAGGATGTGAATCCCTGATCTTAAGGCATTTGCCTCTGTCTTTGGATTACCTGCCCAGTGGCATTGGTACAGCCTTGTGTACATGACAAGAGTTTACAATTAGAACTCTGGATCATTGTCCATTAATAAAGAGGCAACATTGACCAGAAACACCAGGAACACTCAGGATTCTTTAATATCCAACAATAGCAATGGAACAGATGGATGAGAATTCAGTTCTGTTTCTCTTCTGAAAAATTTCACAGCACAGAATTGAAACAACTAGCACTGAGACACTATTGTTGCTATGTGCTGGGATTCAAACAAACTCTCCCTCGCTGAAGCAAGATACAGAAAAGAGATATGGAGCACTTGAAGCTTTTCATCTGCATTGTGTACTGCAAGACTAGAATTGTCAAGAGTCCAAGTACTTTAAAAAAAAGCATAATCACTGTATAGTAGGTGCAGTGACTCCTAGCAAAAAAGGAGGACAGCAACTCCTGAGAAAACTAACCGTACTGTTATAGTCAGTATTGTTTCTTACTGATTAAGCATTCATTGATACGCTGTGCTATATGACTACCATGGTCAACATATAGTTGGTTCATTGGAGTGATGGAAAGGTCTTTAAATGTTCTTAAGAATATAAGGTCTAATTTTACAACAACACATTCTCACTGCCCATTGTTTTTTGGTCATGTAATCCCATGCTGTTTGTCAATTTAATTTTCACAGATAGATAACTCAAATGACCTCAGCATACCTTTAGAAAATCAGTACTACAGGTCAGAATGACGTATTGTGCCAACATCCTCCCTGATAACAACAAAACAGCTTAGTTTATGTCCCAAGAACACTTGCCAACTCCACCCAGTTATGACACTAACAAATGCAACTACAAGTATAAGCCGCTGTGTTCTTAAACTCAGAGGCATGTGATAACTGTAGCTTTGTGACATACCATGACTCATAGCAGTCCATGCCAATCCTCTTTCCCTAAGTTTCTGAAAGGAGGCTTAATTGTATTAAAGAGATGGTAAGAACTGCCAATGCTGGAGTCAGAGATAACACAGCGTGGAGCTGGAGGAACGCAGCAGGCCAGGCAGCATCAGAGGAGCAGGAAAGCTGACATTTCGGGTCAGGACCCTTCTTCAGAAATGGCATTTTTGAAGAAGGGTCCTGACCTTAACCATCGGCTTTCCTGCTTCTGTGATGCTGCCTGGTCTGCTGCATTCCTCCAGCTCCACACTGTGTTAACAGTATTAAATCTCAGCATAATCAATATTCCATATGTATTTGGGCTATGACTGGAAGCTGAGACATGAGTTGGAATGTAGCTAACTGTCTGGAGCCTGGCTGAGGCAGGTGGGCAATAAATGACAGTGGGAAGAAAGCCCTGTGTCCCTCCAGCGCCACAGCAGACAATTAGAAAGGAACTACCCATTGATCAGAGTCAGACAGCCAATTCATGCAAATGTAACTGCTAATGGCCACTTTCTGCCCCCACCAGCACTTTAGTGGCATTGGGTTGGTCCCTGCTGTGCCCAGGACACTGCCAGAAATATCAAGATGTCTTTTCAGAGGCATTCCAAAGGGTCTTTCCTTTATGGTCGTTTCATGGCCAGCACAGGAGACCCATGGCAGCAATGGCTGCCTTGACAGCTCTGAGGCTGGCATTGGAGTTTTCTTCCCTCTGTTTGATGAAGATTCCCTACCTGGCACTGGCACCTTTTGTGGGTACCTCAATGAAGAGGAACCTTCTTCTTCTCCCTGCAACCGTAGCAGAGGCCAGGCCTTGTGCATCAGTGGCACTGCCGAGGTTGCTCAGATATTGGGCTGGAAGCTCCCTCAGGCAGCCCACTGTACTAAAAGAAGGTGGTATTAGCAGGGGACCTGTTATTTGCCTGTGTACTGTGCAATAAAATTCCCCCAGATCCCAGTGTTATACAGTCTGCTTGTGTGGGCTGGGGTCCTGCTTTCGTTTTAGACGTAAGATGAGTTACCTACCGGGAAAATCAAGCCCCAAAGTGATCAATTTTCATTTGCATCTTTCCCAGTGGAGAGCTTTTGCACAACAGGGTTATATTATTGAGAGTTGAACGTACTTCTTTGTTTCAGATTTTCAAGTGTTTACATTATTTTGCTTTTTTTAAAAATATCACCTCTATTGAGCCTTGCTGAATGCAACACAACGAAAGTAATTTATTGGTCTTGAAGTGTTTCACAACATCCTTATAACATAAATGGCAGTACACAGCCAAGAAGGAAAAACTAGTAAATCTTGTGAGTGACACATATAGTTCCGCCTTGTCTATTATACTTCATAATGGAGCCATATGATGACCAGTACGTTCATTTCCAAGTGTTGCTAGTAGCTTTTTTTTAGCCAGTTTTTCCCTTTGAGAAATTTTAGTTATTTCCTTCTCAGCACACCAGTTACCTAAGAAGCCACCAGTGAAATCCTGACATGCTAGGTACATTTTATTTTATTTTACAGGAAGCTGCTTGCTAAAGATTTTGCACAATATGTATATGACAAAGAAGGCAACATGAAGTCATCCCACCCCAAGATTCAGGTAAGTGCACCACAGTTCAGCTGTTTGACCCCCTATCTGTCAGCACATCTCGCCTTAAGCTTTAAGTCCAAGACCCTTCACTGTATTTAGCCATTTATCTTTTAGCAGCCTGAATGATTGTAAGACAACTAATTTAGTTGCGTTCATTAAAAATATTCAGTCTTTCAGAATGATTGTGTTCATTATGGTCAAATTCAATTTTTTTCAGTTGTTGATTTTTTTAGCCACACTGACTGCTTAGAAAATATGTGATGGCAGATGGGGTTTCTGTTAAAAAAAAGGGAAGAAATTTCAAAGGTTGAAATTCTGAAAAGAATAACTGAAAATACTATTTATGCTCAAGTCAATCAGCATTTGAGGAGAGAGAAAAACTAGCATCAGAACATGTCAGCTGTAAGGTTGTAAAAGTAATGAATCTGACCAACCCTGTTTAGTATGAGCCTACTAAGCAGAACACATCATTAGGACAGATTAGCACCAAAATGGATTTCCTGCTTAGATACCAAGTTTAAGAATTCATCTGTATTGAGTCAGTTGACTTTAATTGACTAGTAGGAGCATAAGTTAGAACAGAAAAAATCAGCTAGGGGTTAGGTGGATTGGCCATGCTAAATTGCCCAGAGTGTCCAGGGATGTGCATGTTAGGTGGAATCACCATGGGGAATGCAGGATTACAGAACTAGAGTAGGGGGATGGGTCTGGGTGGGATGCTCATCAGAGGGGCGCCATGGACTCAATGGCCTAAATGCTCTGATTCCACTCTGGAAGGTTTCTATGATTCTATGATCTAATTACCATCCAATAACTGCTACTGATAGGGATTGGGGCGCACAGAACAACACACAGTAACATGCCTATAGTAGTCACCTTGCTTACACACGAAGAATAGTCAGTTAAGCTGGGGTCTAGACACTGATTAGGGCCCATAGACATACCCTCTGGCAAGAAGGAGGAAGAAAATTCATTGCAATTTTCACTATGGCACTCAATTCTTCACTGAAATCCAAAACTGTATTTTCCTCATTGATGATGCTGTAGCAATAATGTCAATCTTAATTGTATTGTAAAACCAGTAATTAAAATCTACAATGAATCATTCATTTCAGACGCACTGTTACTATCATGGCATTGTGGAGGGCGTAATTGATTCCAAAGTTGTACTCAGCACGTGCTCCGGTGTCAGGTATAATGTTATAACTGTTTTCATTTTACATCTAAAAATGGTTTTGTACTTCTAAAATGAGTTTGAAGTCTCACTGACATCTTATGTATAATACTTTCATTCAAAGCTATTTTGAAAAATAAGGTTGCACATATATGGCACCTAATGATAAATATCAGAAGTTGCCGAATTCCAGATTCATCTGAAAGTGTTTCACATTTATTGAGTTACATTTTGATACAGAGCATCTTATTTTGTTGGTAATTGTTTGTGCACAGCAACGGAGGAACATTGTCATGTCATAAGACATCAACAGAACACCAGGTTCATTCTTAAATGTGCTATGGTATCTTTAACACCAGTTTTACACCTGCATCTCAGATTCATGTATAATTCAACGAGTGTTACTTCCAACAATGCAGCACTTCATCAGTGCGGCAGTGGAATATCGACATAGGCTTTGTGCTCAGTTCCTGAAGTCAGGCTGAAACTCATGACATTCTAATCTAGAGATGGGATTTTTACAACGTGTCCCTATTTTAAACCCAGAATCTTTAAATAAACTTATTCTATAGTCAAATCTCATTGTCATATGCAAGGATTTAAGACAAAATATAGTCTTTAATTGATGTATGGTTAGAGGACAGTGGAGGGTAGATAATGAACCAGACTGTACAGATACAACCCATTTGGCGTTTTATTTTTAATGTGTTCTGCATATTGACGTAATATTTTGATTTAAAGGAAAGAACTTTTGTTTATGTAGCAGCTGATACCAGCGCATTCAAAGTATTTTACAGCCAATTTAGTACTTTTTAAATTTTTTCATTGCTGTAACATCAGCAGCAAATTTACATACTGGAAGTTCCTTCAAACTGTCATGAGATACATGACAGGAGGTCCTTTTAAGAGATGTTGATTGATGGATCTATATTAGCCAGGACACCAGGGAAAGCCCATTTGCTCTCCTGCAAAAAGTCACACAGAATCTTTTATGTCCATCTGAGAAGGTCGATGGAGCCTCCATTCAACCTTTTAGTCAAAAGAAGCAATGCAGAATACATTTCCTGATTTATGATGATGATGGATTTTTCCATCACTTTGACAGATAAGAGTTCAGCAGGAGGCTAAATGTTCACTGCCGAGGTTGGTGTTGTCTTATATGTGACGTTAAACCAAATTTTGATTTTGTAAACTCATTCAAAATACTACATGTGAAGTCACTATTCAAAATGTGGGCAATGGCACTGGTTCATACTTCCTTTAGGAACCTCATGCCTGTTCTACTCAAATGTTGAGACACTTGATGACAGAGACTTCTCCATTTGAATCAATCTAGGGTATTAAGCTTTAAATGTAGTAAGGCCAAATTACAGACTCTTGAGATTGGTTTTCAGAACATCCTTGAATCTAAGATCATAATTTAGGTGCAGGTATTTGTGTTCAGCTGGCTGTTAAATGCTGTCTTTGCCTTTAAATTCTGACGAGTGCCAAGTATTCTTGTAGGAACTTTGGGGATTAAGAATTTTGTTCTTTTTATAGTTCATTAATAGTTAAACATTATCTATACTAATCTGGCTATCTAGTCTATTATCATTGGGAAGTATTGTTTCATGGTGGATAGCATCTCTGCCTCTGATTTAAAAGGTCAGGTTTGAATCCTACACCAAAACTGGATGGCCCTTGGAGGATGTGCTTGTAATGTGGTCAAACAGATTAAGTATCAACCTAAAAATCCTTCTGAAGTGCCTACAGCAGATGGTAAAACCAGGAGAGTCTACAGGGTATCTTAATGTGAAATGGTGCTGCTCAAGCTACAGCCTCTAGCAATACGCTAATGAACCTCTGTAGGAAAAACTTAGCTGTGGAGCAGATGCAAGCACAAGCTTCATCTGTTTCATATGCCATTAGGTGTGATGTGAGAAGAGAAGAAATCTCTTATTTAGTTATTTATATGGTCTAGTTTAATCTAATTCTAGCATTCTTACAGGTAAATAGCAAAGCCTATTGGGCAATTTTGTGGAACAAAGGGGTAGATTTGTTTTTTGCACACAATGAGTGAAAAACTGAGATACAGAGATGAAGTGCTACAGTTCTATTATTTGTGCTTGTGTGTGATATTCGTATAACAAGTTTACTTCCACTTACACAATCTCTACAGTGCTGAAAGAGGCTTTTTGGCCCATCCAGTCCACATCAACCCTCCAAAGAGCGTCCCACCCGGATCCACCCCACTACCCTATTCCTGTAACCCTACATTTCCCATGGGTAACCCACCTAGCCTGCACAATCTTTGACATTATTGGCAATTTAGTACGGCCAATCTACCTAACCTGTACACCTTTGGACAGTGGGAGGAAACTGGAACACCCAGTCAAAATCCATGCAGAGACAGGGAGAGAGACAGGGAGAATGCACAAACTCTACACAGACAGTAGTCCTACTGTGGAATCCAACTGAGCTACTGTGCCTCCTGGTGTCAGAATGTGAGAATATTTACAAAAAGAAAAATTTGCAGTGGAAACTGGGCAATACATATGTGAGAAAAATTGCAAAAAAATTTACAATGACAAGAGGAATTAAGGTTTTGTAGGTGGGGACAACCAAGAGACTGGAGATCCTGAAGGGCCTAGAGATTAATTTCTGCATGCATCTATTTAAGTTAATGAAATCCAATTTTGCACATGGTCTTCAGACACAACCTTGGAAATGCATGCAAAGGATCTAATGTCTCTTTCAGACCTCGGCCATGGATGCATTTGCTTTCAACCTATAACAATATGCTAGCTGCAATAATGCAATATTGAGCACAAATTTCTTGCCTGCCACACTGGTAGGTCAAACACTCATTGTTGGGTACAATTGAATTGCAAGGCTTTTTTTTGAAATTTCTTACAGATATGTAGCATACAGAGATGTTCAAATATAGTAATGACATAAATTCAAATTATAAACTGATGAACTCTTTTAAGGAAATAATGGCCAGAAATACCTTTCGATTGTGGCTCCATAGAATCATCCTTGCTATAATGCTCCAGCGTTAAAGATTGTGGGGCAGAGGGACATCTAATGTTTCTGGGGGAAGCAGGTAAACTACAGCACAGTGTCACATTCTCTGGTTACTTTTGATGGGGGAGGGAAAGTATTCCTCAAGGATCTAGTCAACCATTTTGCCCTTTAAACTGCTGACAAAGTGCACCACATGACTGCTTATGCAGAGATTAATTGACCTTGATCCACTCAGTGTACCAACCCTTCATTCTTTGGGTTCCAGCTCCTTCAGGGAAGTAGGAACACCTCGATAGGAAGACCTTTTCCATCACTGCCCTGATATTTGACTTGTGTGAAATGAGCAATGGTGTGATGTAAGCTGGTGTGACTGAGTTTATGCTACTTGGTGGAAATTTCTGCTATCTGGTGATAGAAAGCACCACTTTCCCACAAAATATATGGGGCAACTATGTTTGGAAAAATAATCCAATTACAGTTGTAACTGACAATGATTTATTCCGGTTTGTTTATTTTTGCAATGACACTGAACTATTTATGCACAGTTTAGTCTTTACAGAAAGTTTAAAAAGTTTGTGATATGAAATGCCTTAACACAAACAAGCTTCGGTGATATTGCTTCTGGGTATTAATGCACATTTTATATTTTTTGTCCACATCAATGACTGGAGAAAAGCACAGGCCACACCTGGCAGGCCTGACAGTAGAACTTCTTGGACACAGTAGGGGCTGCAGGAACTGGAAGCCAAAGTCAATAGATGTGAAGCTAGAAAAGCACAGCAAGTCAAACAGATCTGAGAGGCAGGAAAGTCTATGTTTCAGGCCGAAACATTAACTTGCCTGCTCCTTGGATGCTGTCTGACCTGCTGTGCTTTTCTAGCTTCACATCTATTGAGTAGAACTTTCTTTTTTTGCTGATAATAACAGACTGTTTCAAATGCTAGTGAACATGGAAATCAGGTACATTATCAGAGTTCAATGTTGTGGGCAATAAAATTAAGTAAAAGCAAAATACTTCAGAAGCTGGAGATCTGAAATGAAAACAGGAAGTGTGAGAGTAACTTAGCAGGTCTGGCAGCATCTGTGGAAAGAGAAACAGAGTTAGTGTTTCAAGTCTAATTGACTTCTTCCATATCAAAGCAGTATCTGATGGCCAATTGTCTTGTGGAAAGTACATGCTGTTGGGCTGTAAAAATGCCACATGGAATGTAGCTGGCCTCGATTGACCAATGAGGAGGGTGAGGTTTGCTCAACTTGAGCATGATTAAGCATTTTTAGGTCCTACGTAAAATAGTTTTCTTCATATCTTCCAGAAATACCTGCCTTGAGCATACATTGTGAAATTGCACAAAATGTGATTTTACATTTTGGAAATATTTTCCTCTTGTTATTCAACTCAGTTGAGTGTGTGTGTGGGTATATTTGTGTGAATGTCTGTGTGTTTGCATGAACTCATTTCAAAAATAACTAGCTATGCATTCAAAGATTGGTTCTATGAGTCTGGCTCTCCTCTGATTTTGATAAGGTTTGTTACTGTCACATGTACCTAGGCACAGTGAAAGTTTTGTTTTGCATGCAGTACAGGCAGATCATACCACAAACAGTGCGTAATGGTAAAAGAACAGAGCTAGGAATACAATTTTACGGCTGCAGAAAAGGTGCACAAAAGCAAGATCAACATTAGATTTGAAATTTGAGAAGTGCATTCAGAAGTCTAATAACAGTGGGGAAGAAGCTGTTCTTGAATCTGTTGATATGTGTATTTAAGCTTCTAGATCTTCTGCACTATGGAAGAGGTTAGAAGAGATTATAACGGGGTAGGAGGGGTCTTTGATCATGTTGGCTGCCTTTCTGAGGCAGTGAGGAGTATAGATGGAATCTGGAAACAAACATCATGGACATAGTCCTTTAATGGCTTCATCACAATAACTCAACAACATGTATTCTTTATCCTTGTGTGTGTATTACAGAGGAATTATTTTGATTGGTGAACGAAGTTTTGGAATTGAGCCGTTGGAAAACTCATTTACCTTTGAACACCTAATTTATCGACTAGAGGATGTGCAAACAGAACCCTTCGTGTGCGGAGTACCTCATCACAGTCAATCAACAAACAATGATGGTCATTCGAGCTATGGGAGCTTAGTGCAGCACCTGAGAGTAATTGCAGCTTTATTTAATTGTTTCATTATCTAATAACAAACAAATTAGAAGCATCAAGTTACAAAATAAATCATACGTTCCTGAGCAGTTTAGAAGCAGCATTAATCGATGTTTAATTGGATAAAATCAGAAGTATAAAAATTGGACATATATCTTTGAAGAATGTGGTGTATCCAATTAAGCAGAATACTCCACACAACATGTTCTAACAAAAGCATAAAATTAGAGCTGAATTTTCTCAGGGAAGATCATAACCAGCAACTGGGCTTGAAAGTAGGAGCCAACCCCATTTTAGCAGCAGCATCAAGTAAAAAGCCACAGCATGGAACTACCATACAACTGAGGATGGTAGCCTAAGCCCAAAGCTTCTGGCCAGATCAGAGAGCCAATAGTTTAGCAGCTTTGCAGCCACTGCTGAGATGGCAGGTTGAAGGAGAACTGTGCCCTTGAGGTGCCTGTGAAAATGAGCTGTTTAATGTTAATAGCAGGTGCCAGGCAGGTCCCAGCAATCAGAGAAGGGGGTTCTTAATAGACTGACCATGCCCTGTATGGGAGCAGACATTTCTGCTATAGGCCTCTCACCTTCAGCCACGGAGCAGCCAATAAGGAAGGTGCATCCCTTGGATACTGTCAGGGGAAAGTACTACTAGGGGTGAGAGGCAGCATTTTACTGTTGATTTATCTTACCCAATTAACCTTCTGACAGGAGCTGAATCATATTCCCATTAGTGGTAATACACCACATTGGTAGGAAAACATTGGGCTCCCATCTCAACGCCTTGCACTAGTATATTACCAACCATCACACCTCATAGCCCATTATTTTTGGTCCAGAAACATTTAGCCCTTTCTATTCCCATAATTATACAGCCAGTTTGAGTGTTTATGTCCCTGTCTAAACCATTAAATGATTTTAACTTTACCCACCTAGTGGCAATTTAGCCACAATCAATTAAATGCTCTCAGGATTTAGCTGCCTTCCTCTCTCCCACACCTTTGATGATCTCCATTGCCCTGAATGGGTTTTGCACATAAAATCAATGAAAAAACATGGGTAATTTATTGGTGGTGGTTAACAGGTGAAAAAAAACACCACAGATGATTTGGTATCGAAGAAAGAGATCACTCAGTTGCATGTAACAGCTTCTGGCTGTTGAAAGAAACAAAGGGAAAACAAATTAAATGCTCTCAGCAGCTCTTCTGAGCAAGTAAGCCTGGGTTCAAGTCCCATCTGCTCGAGAGAGGTATAATAACATTCCTGAACGGGATGATTCAAAAATATCTCAAAAGTTGTCAGTTACCTGGATTGGAGTTGACCTTCCCCAATTTTCACCAGATGAGGCCACAACATCCTGTATTTCTTGATTGGGTTTGCATGTGAACATATCCTTAACAGTCCTTCATTGACGGTCTTAACATTTAAGCAAAGTTAACAAGTAAATATGGTTCAGAATGCATGCATGTTTTGTATATTTGGGTTTATTGTAAATATACACTTCAAAGATTATTCTAACATTCTGTTATCCAATTGTGCCTTAAGCTTAGAAATCCTGCAGTCATCAACATTCTCAACAGTATTCACACAGGGAATCCCGACTCACCTCTGAATGCAAGCCCCTTTCGTTTTTACAACGTCTCCACACTTAGCCTCAAAACAAAATTCCTCCCATGTAAAGAGATGCACTGATTTCAATCCCACAAAAGTTCTTTGTGCTCAATTCCAAAGTCTCACAAGCTGACTGCAAAGTGATGAGCGTGCAAACAATAAGAGCATGCGCCTTACAACTTAAATTAATTTTGCTAGTGTTGCATTTTTAACCTTTATCAAAATCAATCATTTTGTAATGCAGTTTTCCTCTTAGCAAGTGCAAGATAGACAAGGATCAGTTTTAAAAACACATTGAGTTTTTTCTTTCTGGTTGTTTTGGAAAATCACCTTTAGCTGTTTCAGAGGAGTGCATTTGTTGGGATGTGTTCTAGTCAGTAATGCACTGGGTAATAAAAAAATGTTCAAATCCATTTTCAATAATGAAAAGATAGTGGCATCCTGTTATATTACAATAAAAGCTAACAACACAGACAAAATGTATGCACACTGATATTGTAATTATAAAATAAGATAATCATTCTGTAAACAGAAGGCTGCAAAGCAAGTTATTGCATCTTATATGCAAGCTGCATAGTTAAGAATCAGGTATATGTAGAATTTTCCAATAAAATATTCATCTAATATTATCTTCATGTTTAACCATTAGAAAAAGCGAGCGGTTTTACCAACAACCAGATTCGTGGAGTTGGTTTTGGTTGTTGATAATGATAAAGTAAGTATCAATTTCTTCAGAGGATTCAAAATTATAGTAAAAAGGATATCACTGTCACTAAATCTACTGACGTTTGGTCATGTCTTATGTTTTTCAGTATAATTTGCACAACAGGAATGAAACTCTGATTCAGGAGCAAATGGTTGAACTGGTTCATATCGTAAATGGAGTACGTATGGGTTTTTTAGGGGGTCAGCTTTCAGTTATTTAATCTAGATGTGACATTCCTGACTTTCAACATTCTATCTTTTATCACCCTAGAGAGACACAAGGTTTCATATGGTGTGGAATTGTAACAGGCATGGTTAAAGGCATGAACCAGTGATTATAGTATTTTGTGTGGTATCATGCTATGTATGACGATCTTCATAGATGGCAGGAAAGGTTAGAAGATCAATGATCACATGGATTACTGTATATTGGTGGTGTGCATCACATCCCTTTATCCATTCTGTACCTCATTAGGCACTAGGCCACCAGGCTGACCATGATTAATCAAGGCAATGACCTAAAGAATGAACCAAAGAATCACTGTCCCGATCGGCATCCTCTTCTTACACAGTATAAAGTGCTTTACCCCCTTACATCGGTATTCTTGTGAACGTCATGATGAGTGCAAGATAAAAATCTTTGACAAAATGTATATTTTTCTCAGCAATATTCAAGTCCTGTGCTATCAAATGACTATTTAGAAAACTAATTATCAATCAAAAATACTTTTTTGTAATCATTTGTTAGATGTACAGCTCTCTGAATGTCCGTGTCATACTGACTGGGCTTGTGCTCTGGAAAGATAAAGATCAGATTGTCATCAATGGAAATGCTGGAGACGTTTTGGGCAGATTTGTAAGATGGCGTGAACGAGTCCTGATCCCTGAGAAGCGGCATGACAGTGGGCATCTTATTCTGTAAGTTTTTTTAAAGGGAAATTCATCTGGTCTTCTTCAACTCTGTTGCAACAACATTAATAGAAACCTCTTTAAGCACTTCACCATGTATGTAATCCATGTTTTAAAAAACTTCTTCAAAGGTTTTATTATGAAACCATAGAAAGAAGTGACCTACCAGATGTGCTGATTAATACTAATTAGTGCAAAAGAAATGAATGTAAACTGTCAACAGTCTGCTGAACGAGTTACTTTTGTTTTGCCTTAAAGGATAATGGGAATAATTGAGGCTTGGAAGAGGGTGTCATGGAGGGAACTGTTTCTTCAGAATGCTGAAGGGGGAGTTTGGTAATGGCTTCTTGCTGGAAGAAGCTGGATTAGCAGAGGATGATTTGTTGAATACAGAGGCTGATGGAATGCACTGAATATATGGGAGGAAGGTGATGAAATGGGGGCAAAAGTTTGAGAATTAGAGCACACCCAGTCAAGTGCTACATTGACAACCATTGTGTAGGAGAATCCTCATATATTAGAATACATGTTGGAAGTGCTGGCTGTTTTTGTTCCTGGTCTAAAACGTGGTTCTCCAATCAGCACAATGTTTAATATAAACACAAGTAATTTCAGACATCTTTCAAGTGTTGCTTTTATATTTAATCTGCATTTGGATCATGTTAATATTAATTAATATAGGCATGCTGCAGAGGATGTCAGTGCTAAAGGTTGCAGTCCGTAAAACTAACCATGTATCCATGGATTATCTTTAATGTGAATCAAATATATGTATTGAAGAAAGTTATAACAGTTTAAGTCCTGCAATCAGCTTTTATTAACAGAGAGCTATGGGGTTGATGTTGAGTAGGTGCAGCCATGGTATTGTCTGATTTTCACAGCCTCAGCACAACAGGAGCACAGCAACAGTGAAACAAAACTGGCCAAACTCATTGAAATAGTAGTCACTATATCGAGATCGGCAATCGGGATTTTCAGACAGACAGCCCAAACTGAATTGTTTGTAAACTTTATCTTAGTTTCTTTTAAGATAAATATTACTGGACTTTGATTAATTTGTACTAATACTTTATTTAATATTACTGCCTTCATCTCCTGGTGGTATTGGATAAAGTCGAAGTGCCGGTTTGCGGGGTTTAATAGCTCTTCCACTCTAAGAATAACCATTCTTTTTAAGTGGACCTACAATAGTGTTGCCTCAGCATGATGACCTTGATGATCTTGTCTTCAGCATTTTCAGCAGGAGTCACTGGACAGTGAAGTTTGAGAAACATGGGTGGAATTTTCATTGTTGGATTGTGGTCCTGGTGATAGCCTCAATTCTGTCTCTGGAAGCCCCAACTAATTAAAGACAGTGGGTGGACCAGGAAAGAAGGATGCCCAAAGGGAGGGTCCACAGGGATTTATAAACAGCATCCCATCAGGAATCATGGGAGCTGCTGGCCGGGAATGGGTAGGGCGTAAATAATGGAAGTCGTTCCCTGTGGTGTTGTGAAAGATTTTAAATTCCACATGGCCACAGATGTCAGGCTAGTTGTATGGAGGGGAATTCATGTCAGTCTATAGCAGGGGGGAGTGAGAATGAGTGACAATTGCCCCAACCAGCTGCTTGGAGGAAATCTCCAGCTCAGTGTTAGGCTCTGACCTCTGCAGGGGTGGGGGGCATCCATCTGTCAGTAAGATCCTTTCAATGAGTCCATTAATGGATCCAATGGGGCCTTGTCCCTGCCAAATGAGTGGCCTCTAGTACACTGACCACAAGATTGCTCCAAGGTGCACACAGCAGGTATTTGATCCAATGTGTTACTTCAAACTTTGGTCCTGGTTCCAATCCCTAACCCACCTATGTGGTTCTGAAAAGTACCAGCCAAGAATGACAGCTTCAATGTCTTCTTCATCACCCTAGATTGAAATCAGCCAACTCAGTACAAAACCAGATATTGATCATGGTCATTATCATACTTAACTGGACATATAAAGTTAAGCAATTTGTGGTGTTACAACAGGGAATGGCCAATCCCCTCTGATAATTAAACTAAAAGACCATCCCCAATCTGTAATGACAAGAGTAGGGACTCCCCTCTAATTATTACCCCCAAAAAAACCCAGAGAGGGTCATCTTTCCCTTCATAATCTATTTTAAAAAATGGTTAAAAAGAAAGAAAATCCCTGATCTCCACTTTACAATTAGCAAAGAAACAATTTATCTATTTAACCCAACAATGAACAAATTAACAAAATTACTAATAAACTGACAATTCCCCCTTCAACACTACTCCCTAACTGGTCTAAAGTCTACTGGAATGTTGTTTAAATAAGGACACATCCCACTAATAGAAACCCAATTAATAAGAAGCAATAAATTATAACTTAGTCTCTCCAAGTTTGTACAGACTGTCTCCTGGAATATTCTGTCATCTCCACCCTCTTCACAAATTAATTCTGCTGTCAGGAATGTTATATCTCTATAATTTCATCAATGAAGACTTTGAGCTAAAATACCATGATACCTTTGATTAATTAGATGGGCTTTCTCTAAGAGCTGAATGCTGCTAACTCTGGCATGTGGCAGTTGGCACTCCCCAGTTTTCCAGATGCCCTCATCTTATATACCAGTAATGACATAATCAAATGCTTATAATATGATTGGTTTCAGGTTGTCAACACCATCAGATTTAAACTCAATTGGCTTTCTGTATCTAGTTGCCTTGTATAAATTAATTGCCTGAATTCAAACCCATTGTCACTACATCAAAACAAGACTGCTGTTTTGCCTGCCACTGGTAAAGCTGTGATACCTTTGTTTCACTTTGACGCTCTGTACTGGCAACTTCAGCTGCTGTTCACAGACAGACATACATACTTTTTTTTTAAACAAATTTCTAAGTACAGACTAAGCATAAAGCTCTTAAAGGAACTAAACATTTTAGCTTCCTGCCTTCCACTTCACAATTACTCTACCCAACTTCATAACAGTGGTACAAAGCAAATATGTCATCAGGTTTTGCATTATTTTAAAATACGTCAGCTTTGAGGAACAAAGGCCAACATTGTATTGACAGAACATGATGACTTGACATGGGCAGAAAACCAAAACAAGTACAGTTTTATTTGCCAATTATACCAACATACCTTTTATTCAGACCTATTGAAGTCAATGGAGTTAAATGTTGGACAGAATGTATAACAGTCAATTGATGTGACACAAAAAGCTACATCTCGGATCGTTCTAAGTTCATGATCAATATTTTCAAATATCTTGCACTGCAAACATATGTTTAGATTATTCTCTTGGAGAGTCAACAGAAATGTATTTTTAACTTTGAACAGTCAGCCTGTAGAGCTAAACCAGTTTGTTCAGGTATATTAACAGGAACATCTGTCGTTTCATTGTTTTCTCTCTGTTTCAGAGGTAAAGCTCAGTTCAGTGGAATTCTAGGCTTGGCCTTTGTAAGCACAGTCTGCTCAACCAGGCTTGGAGGTGGAATTGATGTTGTAAGTGATCTGCTTTATTGCTACAAGACAACCATTGACTAAATTGGACTTTAAGGGCTGATTCAATAGGCTCAAGGTGGGTAGCAGAATTGGGGAAATTAACAGGCTTAGCACACAGACCTCAGGAAACAGTGCCCCAAAGGCAGGATCTTCCTTGGGGTGAGGTGGGGGAAAGTGAGAATGTGATGCAGTCAGATCAACAGCCCCAGACACAGATCCAATGTGATTGCATGGATGGCCAAGTGGCAAGGTGAGATCTTTAAAAAGTCTTCTCTGGAACTTAGTTCCCATTGTTTTCTGAAATACTGGGCCCTCTAACTTTCAGTCCTCAACCCTTCACTCATTCCCCATTGCCACTCATGTATTCCATATCTAATCCTGTCTGCCACCAACCAGTATATTGCCCCTTACAGTCCTCTTGCCAACTCATGGCACTTTCAGATCATTCACCCAGTATGCACTTAACACAGCTGCAATGAACCGTGCAGAAACACTGGCATAGATGGAATTGCATGAAAAGGCACAACCTAGTCCTAATTTTATTTGAAAATAACTGCTTTTATTACAACCCTAAGGAAGTGTCAATCAAGTAGGTCATACCAATAATGGAAATTATAAGCTCCTGACATCTCTCTAACTTGTATAAATAAAAATCGAACCATTGACAAAACAGATCAAGGAAGGGAAGGCTTGTAAATCTGACGATAACCCCCTGGATGACCTTGGAGGAATTCAGCTAGTATCTGGCGGTGACCTTTGCTCAGGACAGTCATTCTTGCTCCCCATAATAATATGCTGTCCTCTACTGCGATCTGGTTTCTCTGGTTCCAAAAAGGTTTCCATTCTGGTTGTGACAGCCCTTTGGTTTACCCTGTCAACACCAACTGTTTCAGTTTTGCTAGGACCGGATCTTTCTGCAACCAAAGTCTGATATTTACAGCTGTGACCGGAAGTGTGTCCAGAAAATTTAAAACTATCACAGATTCTTCTAGTGGCAGTACCACCTGTGGTGTGTCTGCCAGCATGAGGCAGATCAATGCATCTGGATTTGCTACTTGGCCTCTCGGACTGTGCTTCAACTTGTAATTATAGGCATTTAGTATTAGAACCCACCACTGACTTCAGCCTAAAGCAATGGGCGACACTACCTTGTCCACTTTAAGTAGACCTGGCAGGGGTTTGTGGTCTATTATTGTTACAAATTTATGTCCATAAAGATCTTGGTGGAATTTCCTGACTCCACATGTGACTGCCAAACATTCCTTCTCTATCTGGGCTTATTTACGCTCTACATTAGCCAACGTTCTGTGCGCATTCGCTATTGAATGTTCCTCTCCATTGGGCCACCTATGAGCTAATTCTACCCTGATGCCATATGGGGAGGCATTGCATATCGATACAAAATCTCAGTTGAGATCATAGTGTGTCAACATCTTAGAGGATGACACCTGTTTCTTCACTTCCCTGAAAGCTACGGCTTGGCTATGGCTAACCCTGCAACTCACATACTCGATTTGCCACATTTTCAAATAATAAAGTCAATTGTATTGCCTGTTGAAGCTCAGACTAAGGCTAATAGGTGCTTTTGCAATAATCCCATAAACCAAATGGTCTGTCAGCATCTCATTAAGGGTTAAACTAAAGTCACATGCCTCTGCTAATCATCTTAACCTCTGGTTCCCAAATTGTCGAGTAAACCAATAGCATCTTAGAATTAGAATTAGAGGAGGCTTGGGATCATAATATTTCCTTAGCTAAATCCATCAGCTCTTGAAAGGTTTTAGTATCTGGTGCCTCGAAAAGTTAGAATCCTAATAACAAAAAAAGCTGCGGGTCTAGTCGAATTACTCATTGCTTTTCATCTGCCCAATGTCATTTGCCTGGAAAAAATAACATTCTTTCCACATACTGGGCCCAATCTTCAACAGCAGGATCAAATGAGTCAAGGTTTCCAAATAACAGCATGATGCCGGAAATGTTTACCGCAACTCAAAGACGACTGTTGCGAGCGAGTTTCTCCAGGAATGGACTTTTGTCTTGTTGCCACTGAAATAACTCCACAAAGGTAGCATCTCATCAACAGGTTACTCTTTATTTACACATGGAGAGTCCTTGACATTGATCCCTCAGAGCCAGCTCTCAATGTGAACAAGATGTTCGACATTGTTGTTCTTATCTAACAGTCTGAATCAGGGAACTTATATTCTGAGGTTCACTTGGCTGACCTCAGTACAATCACTACACTTTGAATATCACCATTACCTTGTTAAGCAATACCTTGATTTAAACATTTATCGTCCTTGTTTTCAAACACTCTGTGGCTTTGTCCTCCTTTGACATACGTGCGTTCCTCTAATTCTGGCCTCTTGTGCATTCCTAATTTTAATGATTCACTGTTAGTGGTCTTGCTTCAGTTCCTTGTGTTCCAAGTTATAGAATTTCCTCACAAAAACTATCTGACTCTCTCTCTCTCTCTTTTTTCCTGCAGGGACACTTCTGAAAACCTACCTTTTGACCAAGCTTTTGGTCATCTGACCCAATTGATTAAGATTTCAGATTTGGGTTTGAATTCCTATTTCCAAACGAGGTCACAGGAAAAGTTACATACTCATACTTGAAACCTACACTTGACCAAACATTTGTCCTAAAATTACCTGTCGTGGTTTGCTGGTCAAATTTTGTTTGCGAGACTTCTGTGAAATGTCTGAGACATTTTACTAGATTCACAATGCGATAGCAGTATAAGTTGTTCTTGTTTTAAAGGTATTTTTCCTCTAATCAACCAAACCTATTCCTTTTTCAACTAGTTTCATAACAGCAATGTGCCGATGGCAGCAACAATTCTTGCTCATGAATTAGGACATAACATGGGCATTAGCCATGATGATCAACGAACATGTGATTGCCCAACTAATCGCTGCATAATGTTCAGTTCAATTTCGTAAGTATGAAACTGACTTATTATGTGAGAAAAGGATATTATTTTCCATTTTTTTTCTCTATAATACTTAAAATCAAATTTCAAATAAATGTCAATTACAGCTTACAGGAATATGAAGACAAAGCTAAATGCTAAGGAAAATTCTGTGGTGACATGTTACAGACATAGAAACACATTACTTACTCCACCTCAACACCTTTCCTGAGAAAGAACTGTAATTATTTCTGAACAGGGAAAAGATGGAACTGAGTTAGTATAGTCGATGCTTTCAAGATTGTAGATAAAATTAACAAAGTTATCCAGACAAATTATCTGCTAGGTTGAAAAATTTAAATTTCAAAGACACATTAAAATAAAGAAGTCAAAGAAAGAAATGTTGAAAATGTCAAAAAGCCATAGAAACAGCTACTACAATTAAGTTCAATATATAGTTGATTGACTCAGCAAAGAAAAGAGATAATAGGTATGACAACAGGGGTCAGATGTGATGGAGTAAAGGACAGATCTTATAAAGTCCTTTCTGGTCAGTAAAATCTCAACAATAGATTCATGAAATGATTTGCCATTCAGCCCAAAATGCTTGTGCTGATGTTTAGAAAGAGCTATCAAACGAATAACTTTCACCACAAGGTTTCTGCTTCAAATATTTTCCAATTGCTTTACCAAAGTTATTACTAAACTTGCTGCCATCTAAATTCAGGCATTTCAGATCATAACAAGATGAGGGAGTAGCATTGCGTCAGAAATGTCACTGGATGAGTAATTCAGAAGCCCAGGCTCATGCTTTTGGAACATGAGTTCAGATCCAGACAATTGAACTTCAGGTAGTATTTCTGGAATGAAAAGCTAATTTCAGTAACTGCAACCAAGAAACTATTGTCGATTGTCATGAAAACTGATCTGTTTCACTACTGTTCTTTAAGGAAAGAAATCTGACATTCTTATTTGCTCTGCTCTGCATGCAACGCCAGATCTACAGAAAGGTGATCGACTCTTAATGGTCTCTGAGATTGCCTAACTGCCACTCAGTTCAACATAAGTAGGGATAAATAACAAAGGCTGGACCTGCCAGCAACACCACATCACATGAAAGAAAACATTAACTGACCAGTTCTGTCACTGTCAAAACTCTTCATGCTTTTGAACACCTGTACTAAATCCCCTGAACATTTTCTACTGTCAACGCAATCAATCTCTACACATACAAGGAGGAACTTCTTCTCTCGGATTATAGTGAGTCTTTGGAATTCCTTGTCACAGGAAAACATGGGGAAAGAGTCCTTGTGCATACTTACGGCTGAGATGGGTAGATTGTTGACCAGCAGGGCAATCAATCATTATGGGAAAGGGACAGGAAAGATGTCACAAAGAGCACTGGATCAGCCATGATCCTACTGAATGGCAGAGCAAGCTCAAGGGGTTGAACAGCCTACCTCTGTTCCTATTACGGCCTTGTAACTGATCCATTGTATTAACTTAATACACAATCAAAGTAGTATCTGTAATTACAGCTTTCTTTTAAAGAAATACGATGATCGATGTCTTGAATATCATTGTACAAAATAATTGTTTGGCCAAGATTAATTTAGCAACTAACAGGCTAAGAATTAGTTGGAATAAATTACATATATATATTACAAATATTCTCTTTATTACAGAGGTTCAAGGAATTTCAGTAGCTGCAGTCAGAATGATTTTGTAAGGTTTATCGAGCGAGGAGGTGGACTATGTCTTCAAAATGAACCAGAATTAGAAGATCAGTATTCCCTACCATCCTGTGGCAATAACATTGTTGATGAGGGAGAGGAGTGTGACTGCGGTATACCACAGGTTAAACATCAAATCTCATCACATTTTTTTCCAATTTCTAATAAATCTCTTGTTTTAGTTAACGTGAAGATAGACATTCTTATCATATTGATTTTTCTGATACTCACCTGTCTAACCTCTCATTCTTGACTGTTCACAAACTTAAATTCATCTAAAACTCAGCCACTCATTCATCTTCTTGATGAATAATGTTGGATTTTAAACCCCAGCGCACTAAATTTAAAATTATTCATTTCATAACAGAGAAAAAAAAACTTAATGAATCTATTTGAGCATGTAAGAATATGGGACTTGAATCTGGAATTTCTGGCCCAGAGGTAGGGACACTACCACCTTGTCACTCATGTTCCCTCTAAGTTGTGTGACTGCCCATGCATGCACTATCGCTCCAAGATTCCATGCACAATGATTGGTGTTGGCATGTCATTTGATTTTTGATTCCGGAAAGGAAAATATAGGGACTGCTGCATGTCACAAGACCCTAAATAATGAATGCTTAAAAAAAGTAATAATCAGAATTTGAACCTGTGTTGGGAGATCCATATGGCTTTCCAATCCTAATCACCCAGCCACTATGACAAGTCCTGCAGGGTTTGCTGTACCACAAACACCGCCCCCGTACACAGGTGTGTTGACAGTGATAGTAATCCATGTAAACCTCTCTATGGCCTTGTCAAACCATGCCCACAACTGTCAAACCTTCAGCAGCCCTACCAATCCCTTTCTTCCCAAATTCTCCTCTGCTCTATCTCTAACCTCTTGGAAATTTCCTTATCACTTTTTTCCTCATTTTCAGCAACTATGGCTTAAGCCACCATGGACTAGAGAAACCCTATCCTAAATCCATCTGCCTCCCCCACTGCTCTCCTCCTTTTAATCTCTTTTTAAAATTCATTTATTTGATCAGGTTTTTGGCCAACCTCCTTAAGGTCGACATCTCTCTTTCTTACATCTTTGTCAATTTTCACGGGACAATTTTCTGCATAAGTCACTCTATGATTATAGGCATTAGTTGTCATTGTAACAATGATAAAACCTAATGGTGATTGACAGAGATAAAAGGTACTGCAGATGCTGGAGAATCCGAGATAACAAGCATGGGGCTGGATGAGCACAGCAGGTCAAGCAGCATCATAGGAGCAGGAAAACT
>JAHRHZ010000140.1:25290120-25309584 GCA_024137785.1 Ginglymostoma cirratum
CATCCAGCCCCATGCTTGTTATCTCGGATTCTCCAGCATCTGCAGTACCTTTTATCTCTGATACAAATTTAACCCCACTGCGAAGCCTCTTCTAAGGATGCCTACCCTGAAGAAGTTACCCTCCTCCCTCCGGACAAACCTGAGGGAATCTCTCTCCCACTGCAACTCTCTCATCACCTCTTCGGCCTTGAAACTGCCCGACCACGTCCTGAAGCAAACCAGGTACCACAGCCACATCACCTTTCTTAGTACCTGCCTACGGAACCAGATCATCCCCAATGGACTACAATCCACATTCAAGCCTTCCCAATTTGGCCCCAACCGTGACAATATCTACAAGGTGATTGACAGCATGGTCAATCATCAAGAAATAACACAAAACAATAGAACCTCACCAAATCAACTAAGAGAAATTAAACTGATAATGAATCATCAAACAGAGCATGAAATTGTATTTAAAACTGTATTTATAACTTAACAATTGATACTTTTAAAAATTGAAATTATAATTGTCAAATCCGTTTGGTGGGTTTCCTTTTTTCTCCCGTACTGCAGTATTATGGAATCATAGAATCCATACAGTGTGGAAACAGGCCATTTGGCCCAACAAGTCCACACTGACTCAAACCCCCCACACCCTGTAAACGTACATTTTCCATGGCTAAAGCACCTAACCTACACAGACCATGGCCAATCAACCCAAACTGCACATCTTTGGACTGTTGGAGGGAACCAGAGTACCCAGCGGAAACCCACACATACACAGGAAGAACGTGCATAACTCCACAAGACAGTCGCCCCGAGGGTGAAAGTGAACGCCGATCCCAGACCTTCCCTTGACGTTTCAGGCCTAGACCCGTCATCAGAAATGGGGGAGGGGAAGAGGGTTCTGAAATAAATAGGGAGAGAGGGGGAGGATAGGTGGAGAAGAGGCAGACAAGTCGAAGAGGCGGGGATGGAGTCAGTAAAGGTGAGAGTAGATAGGGGGGTGGGGAGGAGATAGGTCAGTCCAGGGAGGACGGACAGGTCAAAGGGGCAGGATGATGTTAGTAGATAGGAGATTGGGGTGTGGCTTGAGATGAGAGGGAAAACAGGTTAGGGAGGTGGGGACGAGCTGGTTTTGGGATGCGGTTGGGGGAGGGGAGATTTTGAAGCTTGTGAAATCCCTATTTATTTCAGAACCCTCTTCCCCTCCCCCATTTCTGATTAAGGGTCTAGGCCTGAAACGTCAAGCTTTCCTGCTCCTATGATGCTGCTTGACCTGCTGTGTTCGTCCAGCCCCATGCTTGTTATCTCGGATTCTCCAGCATCTGCAGTACCTTTTATCCCAGACCTTCCCTTCTGTCTTTTGAAGTGCTGAAATGTTGACTGTTTCTCTTCAAATAGATTGCTAAATCCTGATCATTTTCAACGTTTTCTTTGTAAAATATTTGGTTAAAATCAACTTTGAAACATCGCAACAATTGTGTTACAAAGAATGTTACTTTAAAACATAAATCTCAAAAGACGGTACCGTTTATACAATGTTCCGCATATTGGTGTAAAAGGACGGTTCCCGTTTTACAGCAGAAGTTACGTGGGACATGGGGTTTAGTGCGCTCGTGAAAGTTTTCTAGCTCCGGGTATCACCCCAGTTTGACAATATACCCAGTGATGCCCAGATTTTTTAAAAACTAAAAAAGTAGAAAAAACATCGGTTAGTATTTCGGGAGGCCGGTTCCAGTCCGGCATAATAGGTAGACTACAGCATACTTACCAATAGAAGAAAGAAGCAGCAAAATTCTACAAACTTGATTTGGAACCTCCTATTATGTTTGACCGTTATGATGGTATGTGCATTGACTCCACTGAACAGCTACAGATAAACCTGCTAAAGTCAAACACAAAAATGGGATTGACAATTTGTTTAAATTTTAGAAATTCTATGAGTCAATCTGTTCATTTTATGTTATCTTTCACTTGCTTTTTTTCTAGAAATGCTCTAATCCTTGTTGCAATGCAGCCACTTGTAGTTTAACGTCTGGGTCACAATGTGCACATGGGAGGTGTTGTGAAAACTGCAGAGTAAGTAAATGAGATCTTCTGTAAAGTCAACAGGCTCCGAATTGTCAAGTTATTATATAAAATACTTTTTTGTATTTTAATAGACAATAAGGCCCTCACTAAGTTCACTTCATGATGCAACTGTCTTCAATCACAATACATTTATCAACAACGTCACAGAAAGTTAACAGCAGTGCAATTACACTCACTTGCTTTAAAAAAACATATTTACCAATATAAGAGAGCCATAAACACTTGCAAAGAAAAAAATATGTTTTTAATACAAACATCTAAAAGCATTTTCCCTTTTTGGTTCAGATTCCCAGCATTGTACCTTTTTTTTCTTGATACGATATAATCATGGATTTTCAACTTATCAGGCTGTAAATTGTTTCCCTAGTTGCATCTCGCTCTCACTATAAGATTCAAATTAAATTTTCCTTTTATAGAAACTATAAAGGATATATTTCCAGTAGGCAGGTCCAGTAGCTTGGGAAATACATGATTTGACCTCCTCTTATTCCCATGATGTTTGCCAGATTGTTTTTCCTGACCTTCCTTTTCATTATGTTCTGTGTTGCTTCTCATTAGCAAAGAACACATGTGCAGAAACTTTGGAGACTGGATGTCCTTCAGGATTGTATTGGTTGATCATGGCCACGCTTTCCTAAACATTTTCACCTTGCAATGACTCCAAGTCATTTTCCTGGTTTGGATTAATCTCATACACAGGGAATAATTGCAGCAAGATTTCTGCTCTGTGCCTTCTTCTTGTGGGTGTCAACAGTGCAGGAAATTTACAGGTACCAGAAGCCCCTTAAATGTTTCCAAATGTAGACATTTTGATGGCTCTGAAGGAACTCTGTTGGTGCCTGGTTTTGGAAGGTGTATGGGAGAGAAAAGTAGCTAAATGAGATCACATCCTTCTAAAGATTTTTCATTCAATAACTGCTAAAGTGTACATACTGCATTTCATATTTCAGTCTTGCTGTGTAACTACTACTGGGGTGGCATGGGGGAAATACTGTGAAGTGATTTATTTGATTTATTGTTTATTGTAGTCACATGTACTTAAGAACATTGTACAGTGAAAAGCTTTATTTGTGAGAGTACAGACAGATCATGGTGGGAAAGGACATAAAGATCATAGGGTGCTTAGACAGAGTGAGGCACACAGGCTACACTGCACAGGAGGTGCATGAAGCAAGATCAATGTTAACATGATCAATATTATTTGAAGTTATAGAGTCCATTCATCGGTCTAATAACAACAGGGAAGAAGCTGTTCTTGAACTTGCTGGTGCATATGCTCAAGCTTCTGTAACTTCTGCCTGACGGAAGAGGTTGTCAGATAGCTTTACGGGTGGGAGGTGTCTATGATGACGTTGGTAGCCTTTCCATGACAGTTAGAAGTGAAAATGGAGTCCATGGATGGAAGGTTGGCTTCTGTGATGATCTGGGCTATGCACACAACCTGTGTGGTTTGTTACGGTCCTGGGCAGAACAGTTGACTTACTAGGCCATTATGCACCTGGATAGTATGCTTTCTGTAGTGCATCTGTAAAAGTTGGCAAGGGTCCTTATGGACATGCTGACTTTCCTAAGTCACCTGAGGAAGAAGAGGCATTGTTGTGCCTTCTTGACTGTCACATCTACTTGGGAAGTTCAGCACAGGCAGTTGGTTATCTAGGAACTTGACGCTCTCAACCCTCTCAATCACTGGTCCATTGATGTAGATGGGGTATGTTCTCCTCATTTCTTTCTGAAGTCAATGATCAATTCTTTTTGTTTTGCTGACATTGAGAAAGAGGTTGTTACCACTGCACTCTGTCACCAAGCCCTCTATCACCTTTCTGCATTCTGACTTATCGTTGTTTGATGGCCATCTGACCACAGTGGTGTTGTCAGCAAAATTGTGGATGGCGTTTGTTTGGAATTTGGCTACACAGTTGTGGGCATACAGGGAGTACAGAACGCATCCTTGGGGGGCTCCAGTGTTGAGTCGGGGAGTTGCAGTTGTCTATCTTCACTGATTGCGGTCATGGGTCAGGAAGCTGAGCATCCAGTTACAGAGGGTAGGAGCCGAGACCAAGGTTTCAGAGTTTTGAGATCAGTCTGGGTGTTGAAGGTTGAGTTGTAGTCAATAAGTAGGAGTCTAAAGTAGGTGTCCTTATTGTCCAGATGGTCCAGGGATGGGTGCAGGGCTAGTGAGGTGGCATCTGCTGTGGACCGGTTATGTTGGAACGCAGATTGCAGGGAATTGAGACAGGCTGGGAGGCTCGAGTAAGCTGGTGCCTAAGGTCTCACCATTATTTCATTAATATTTAAATGTCAGGGCAAACAACTAGCAGGGGAACAATATACTTACTAACGTGCTAGGGAGAAAATCTTGCAGGCTAAAATCAAGGGCAGTAATTTAACATCACGTCACCCTGCCTCAGTTTCTGTGATAAAGTATTTCAGAGCCATCTGTGGCCAAGAACAACTCCATGAGGATTCTAAACCCATGAGATTATGCAGCAAAAAATTATAGACAAGGGAGTCAAGGGTTATGAGGTACAGAAAGTAAAGTGGAGCTGAGGCCATAATCAGATTAGCCATGATTTTAATAAATAATGAAACAGACTTGAAAGACCAAATGGCCCACTCTTGTTCTTAAATCTATGTTTCTGTGTCCTATTTTCCTAAAAGCAAATAAATACTGCCAGTAAAATAACCTTTATGGAATAATAATGTGTATGTATAATATGTACTATAGAAGAGCAAACTGGAGGTTTTCAGGAAAGTATATCATCTTTTTGACACAGAACAATGTAGTCAAGGGACAAAAACAAAGTTTGCTGGAAAAGCTCAGCAGGTCTGGCAGCATCTGTGAAGGTGAAAACAGAGTTAACGTTTTGGGTCCGGTGACCCTTCCTCAGAACTGATGGTGGCTGGGAAAACATCAGTTTAAATGCAGAAAATAAGAAGGTGGGTGGGGTAGGGAGTAAATGATAGGATAGAGCCCAAAGAGAGAGAAAGACAGTTGGACAGTCAAAGGAGTTGCTAACGATCAGGCTGGGAGGGTGAATAGTTGTTAATGGGGACTGTTAGCCTGCCATTACACACCCCTTGTTATTTGTCACTATGTGGTAACAAGGCCTGGTGTGTCGGGTAAGGGGCTGGGACATGGGAGAGTTTAGGCCCTAAAATTATTGAACCCAATATTGAGTCCGGAGGCCTGTAGGGTGAACAAGCGTAAAATGAGGTGTTGTTCCTCCAGCTTGCAATGGGCTTCACTGGAACACTGCAGCAAGCCAGAGACAGAGATGTTGGCCAGGGAGCAGGGTGGTGCATTGAAGTGGCAGGCAACAGGTAGTTCAGGGTCTTTTTTGCGAGCAGAACGTAGATGTTCTGTGAAGCGGTTGCCAAGTCTACGCTTCGTTTCCTCAATGTAGAGGAGACCATATTGTGAGCAGCAAATGCAGTAGACTAGATTCTGGGAAGTGCAGGTGAAGTGTTGTTTCACCTGTAAGGTATGTTTGGGCACTTAGATACAGGGGAGGGAGGAGGTGGATGGGCAGGTGTTGCACCTTCGCCGGTTACGGGGGAAGGTGCTGTAGGGCTGTGGGGAGGTGTTGGGGGTGAAGGAAGTGTGGACCAGGGTGTCCCGGAGGGAACGGTCCCTGCGAAGACAGACTAAAGAGGGGAGGGGAATATGTGTATGGTGGTGGCATCCTGCTGGAGGTGGCGGAAATGGCGTCTGATGATCTTCTGAATGTGGATGCTGGTGGGATGGTAGTTGAGGATAAGGAGAACTCTATTGTTGTTGCGACAGGGAAGAGAAGGGGTGAGGGTGGAAGTGCGGAAGATGGGTCGGACCTGGTTGAGGGCCCTGTCGACAACGGAGCTGAGGAATCCTCGGTTGAGGAAGAAGGTGGACATTTTGGAGGCTCCCTTGTTGAAGTTGGCCTCATCTGAACATATGCGATAGAGACGGAGGAACTGGGAGAATGGGATGGAGCCTTTACAGGAAGTGGGGTGTGAGGACGTAAAGTCCAGGTAGTTGTGGGAGTCAGTGTGTTTGTAATGGATATTAATGGCCAGTCTATCCCCAGAAATGTCGAGGAAGGGAAGGGAGGAGTCAGAGGTAGACCAGATGAAAGTGTGGGCAAGGTGGAAATTGGAGACAAAATTGATGAAGTTTTCTAATTCCAGACGAGAGAGGGAAGCAGCACTGATGACATCATCGATGTATTGGAGAAAGAGTTGTGGGTGGGGGCCGGAATAGGACTATGACAAGGAATGTTCCACGTACCCCACGAAGAGACAGGCATAACTAGGGCCCATGTGGGTACCCAAGGCAACCCCTCTTACCTGAAGAAAATGAGAGGAGTTGAAAGAGAAGTTGTTGAGGATGAGGACAAGCTCGGCCAAGCAAAGGAGGGTGGTGGTGGGTGGGGATGGTTCAGGTCTTTGCTCCAGGAAGAAGCGGAGAGCTCTAAGACCCTCCTGGTGGGGAATGGATGTGTAAAGGGATTGCACATCCATGGTAAAGAGGAGGTGGCTGGAGCCGGTAAACTGGAAGTTTTGAAACAGACGTAAGGCGTCAGATGAATCATGGATGTATGTGGGTAGGGATTGGACCAGAGGGGAGAAGACTGAGTCATGGGAGGAAGAGAGGAGTTCTGTGGGGAATGAGCAGGCTGAAACAATGGGTCTACCCAGACAATCCTGTTTGTGGATTTTTGGCAGGAGGTAGAAACGAGCTGTGTGGGGTTGGGGGACTATTAGCTTGGAAGCGGAGGAGGGGAGATCACTGGATGAAATGAGATCAGTTACCGTAGTGGATACAATGGCCTGATGTGCCATGGTGGGATCATGGTCCAGGGGAAGGTAGGAGGAGGTATCTGAGAGTTGGCGCTCAGCCTCTGCAAGGTAGAGGTCAGTACGCCAGACTACAACAGCACACCCTTATCAGCAGGGATAGAGGAGAGTGTGGGAATGTGAATTTAAGGTAAGCTGTGAGCTTATTCAATGGCAAAGAAAACACAAAGGCCCACTCCTGCTCCTATTTCTTATGTTAGATAGTTTCTGATTTATATTCTGAGATTTCTTCGTTTCTCACCAGATTGTTGTATATCATGCTGCTTTTTGTATCATACCTGGAGCAAATCCCACAGATAAGGCCTCACTGAGGTGGCTAGTGGAGGTTCCAACTCCAGCATACTGGTTTGGCACAGTCCCCAGACACTGCACAATGCCCAGAAAGCTTCAGTATTTTTGTAGCAGTCCTGTGAATTCAGATCCCCAAGCTCCCTTGCCAAGGGAAACTTGCTGTATTCCCCTTGGAAGCACCAGCTATTTCTATTTATTTATTTTATAAAAGTTTTATTTGCTCTTGGGATGTGGGCATCACTCGCTGGGACAGCATTTATTGCCTGTCCCTACTTGCCCTTCATAATGTGGTGGTGAACTGCCTCCTTGAACTGCTGCAATCCATGTGCTTCAGTTTGAGCCACAATCCCTTTAGGGAGGGAATTCCAGGATTTTGATCCAACGATACAGAAGGAATGCAATATATTTCCAAGTCAGGATGGTGAGTAACTTGGAGGGGAACTTGCAAGTGGTAGTGTTCCTGTGTATCTGTTGCCCTTGTCCTAGATGGAAGTGGTCATGGGCTTGGAAGGTACTATCTGTGCACAAAAAGACAAGGGACATCAAGGCCGTGATGTTGCAAGCATCCATGTAGGCACCAAATGGGTGGGCACTAAGAGAACAAGCTAAGGGATCTGTGGTGCACTCTGACCTGATGCGGAAGACATGTGCCCGTCACTACACAAACTGTCCTTGCAGCAGCATTGAAGAAGTGCTCGCCAAAGTGCAGTATTTAGATGGTGAATTATATATGTAAGGTTAGAAGTGTGCATGATGTGGTAAGGCTGGTCCGTATCCGATGTCCACCTCCTTGGGTGAAAGATGTAGGTGGAAACTGAGATGATGGAGAACATTAGCCAAGATGGAGACCTGGAGGAGCATTTGTAAAACCATAGCTGCCAGGTACCCACTCAAACATTTATTGGAGGTTAACAGGGCAGTTAAGAAGGCATACAGGACACTTTGCCTCTATCTCTTGTGGCATAGATTAAAAGAGTAGGAAGATTAAAACCTTGAGTGTAAAATTGGACTTTTTCTCACTGTTGAGAATTCAATTTTTCCATTGTTGCCACAGTTGAACAACTGACTTGTCATTGCCCAGAATGTTAAGCGGCTGTGAAGATTGTACCAAAAAAATCCAAAATGATTCTCTTTTCAAACTCTCTGCATGGACACAATACATTATTCCTGATATTCATGTGGCTGTTTTTCCTTAACATTCTTGTTCAGCAGCTTGTTTGTGGGTCCTGCTATATTCTATTTTCATTAGAGAAATGAGACATTGTGTGACTTGCTGGGCTGCTTGCAAAGGAAGGTGTCTGCCACCTCAAGCTGCAGTATGCTTTTAAATTATACAACAACGTAACCTATCACTGGGAAAGCATCCATAGCAGGCATTTTCTGTGCTAGAATTCCAGAGTTTATGCAAACATCACAGAGCCTGGAAATATACATGAGGTTAGTGCAATAAGTTGGAAAGGGGTTCTGCTCATATTACCCATTAGAAAACTTTTCACTCCTCTACATGCCTAAATGACAAAAAGATGGTAAATTGTTTCTTTGCCATATAAAGTAGAAACAAATGTGGATAGACCTGCTTTTTAGTCATTTGTTGCTTTATTATGACTAAAATCTTACCAAGTCGAATAGATTTCTTTTCATTAAGCACTATTAAAGTTTTGAAAGCTCATTAATAGAAATATCCATTTTTGTAAAACTTTCAACAAACAATGTTATTATTGTTTAATTCTCAGACTTATTATTCCTTATTATATAGTTCCGTGTTGCAGGGACTTTGTGCAGAGGAGCAGCGAATGTTTGTGATCTTCCAGAGTACTGCAATGGCTCCTCACACTTGTGCCAGCCTGATGTTTTTATCCAAGATGGTTATCCATGTGCAAATGGTACGACATACTGCTATGATGGTTTGTGTCAGACCTATGATGCACAATGCAAGGCACTCTTTGGCTCTAGTAAGTATGACAGTTATCACTAACATTCATTGGAAATATAAATCTTTATTCAATTTTATTTGAAATTTATATCAGAAAAAAATGCCATTATAACCTAAAGTCTTGGCGCTGAAGTATCCCTGGAGGTAAGGCTCAATACTAATCTTCTGAGGCCAATAAATATGACCATACCAGCACCACTTAAATCGCGAGGACAAACAAAGAAAATCCTACAGATCCATCTAAAATTTTGACTTGCTGTATTTCCCTGCCATTGTTCACGTGAAACAGCTAACTATTCAATAAGATTTCCAATTGTTTAGGTGATATTAAAGTACTTAATGCTGGCTGCAATTATTGGATTGCAAGAAATATTATTCACAGTCAAATTTGTCACATTGTTTTTGTTATATATTAACAGCTTCACAGCGTGCACCAGATGTGTGTTTTGAACATGCAAATCTACAAGGGGACAGATTTGGGAACTGTGGATTCCAAAACCAGCAATTCAAGAAATGTAGACTAAGGTACAGTACTGTTTGTAAAACAATTAAATGCAAAAAAAAATTATTATTTTTATCTTAAAGTTACTATTTTCTTCCTCCTTTCAGTAATGCTGGATGTGGCAAAATTCAATGTATAAAAGTAACAGAGAGACCTTTTGGCATTGATACAAGCACTTCAAATGTTAATGGCATTGAATGCGTGAATGCTGACTTCCACGTGGGCACAGATATCACTGATCCTTCTTATGTAAACACAGGCACTGGCTGTAACAAAGACAAGGTAAAAAAACGTCAATATGCAGGAATAGAATGAAAGTGGAGCAATCAGAGATTTTATGAAATTTAAAGATTCAAGTTATAAACTGAATTGTTTTACAGTCAATAAGCTACAGATGGGACTACTGGTTATGTGACGAATTGCATATTTTTCACTTTTACATTTCTCTATCATTATTCACTTCCAAAGAGGTTGCATGGCTCTGGGAAGCTTTGATCTATTTTGGGGTCACTTCTAGGCTCATACATTTCCTAATATTTAATATTAATTGTTTGCAAAGTTTGGCATAATATTTTCTCATACTTGTATACTGTATGTAAGCAGCAACAATGGGGTCCATAGCTCTCTATTTTCCATTTATCCTGTATATGCGTTTAGTTTTCCTAGAGCACTCCCTTGGTAACTCCTTGATCTCGTGCTGCCTTTTTGTTCTTTCTCCTCCTTCAACACTAGTATCCAGAGTTTGCGGCTACTCCTTCATCACCTTTGCGTCAAACTTTCTCTTCATAATCATACTGCTCTTAAAGCCACTGCTCTTGCTTAATTAAACATACTAGGACCAATTTTCTACTGGCACCCTGCCATTTCTCACGCCAACAATGGGCAGCCAACAACTGAAGATCAAAGGCTACTTTGGCTACACAATGCTGCCCAAGGCTTATCTAATGTAATTCATAGGTGGTGTACAATTGAGAGGGTAATCTGTCCATCTGCTTCCTGCAGGATTCTGCTTAAATGTGCCAACTGGCATCCAAGGTAGGTTGTAGGATTTTGTTTACAATTTTTTAACTGTAAACAGATAAATATATATATGTTCCGTTCCTTTGTATGTGGTGGAGATAAACCATGAGTTTTCATGAAACTGCTAATGGCCTCATAAGAATGACCCACAAAGCAAGTTCAGCTCTCTGCCACCCCATTAGAGGCTCACGCACTAACTGCTTCCTACTGCACCCCCAACAACCCACAAATCTGATCTGCTGGCTAGCTCAGTGTGACAGCCAGCCAGTATTTCGCTCTCCCATAATCCAGTGAGCTGTAGCAATGCACTTGGGACCAAAAGTTTGTCAGTTTTTAAATGTGATAAAATATGGTTCTCATTGTACTAGTATTTAGATATTTTAAATTATTGTCATTAAAAAAACTACCTCCTTCAAACTCTAGCCTCCCAATTTCAACTCTTCATCCTTTTAGTTTGCTTGAAATTATTTTGAATTCATATTATTCGAATTTTACTTGCCTATCAAGAGGCCTTTTTTGTACAAATGGAATACTGTTAGAGGTTTTCATAGACATGAGACTTTAAATCTGTGCAATTAGATTATTTTTTAAATGAATTGAAAGCTCACTCAGACAAAAATGCAAAATTTCACTTGTTAGAGATAGGAATCCTGAAAATCTACAGCTGTTCTGGTGAATTAGGATAAGATCAGCCTAATGCCTGGAAACTAGATCAGGACTTGGATCTACCACATCCTGACATAGCAGAAAGATTTGCAGAGGCTCCCCAAAGCATAAACACAGCAATTAATTTAAAGAGTGTATGAACTCTAAACTGAAAGTTTGTAGGCTCATCTTGCTGGTACGTAACTTATAAGGCAAACATGGTTTAATCAACAGCACAATCTAATGCTCCAGACCAGGATCGTGACCAGCCCACCAAAGATTTTTCACCATATTTTATTTGCGAGAGGGGGTCCCTCAGCAAAAGTGTTGCAGGGAGCACATATAGCACTTTTGAATATCCGCACTCTTCATCCAACTCCATCCCACCGATATACGATATTAAATGCTTTATTTCTACCCAAATGGGAAAAGATATTCTCAATTGTGGTAGAGGTAATGTGTTATACAAATGTAAAATTAAGTATTTGTAAATTTGTTATATTTTAATTTCTCTATTTTCAGGCCTGCATAAATTTTGAATGTGTAAATGCCAGCAACCTTGGATTTGATTGTGATATCAAAGGGAAATGCAACAACCATGGTGTAAGAATAATTCTGTTCCTAATCACAGGTTTTCCTATGATCATGGTTATTTACTTAATGCTTTATCTTTGCTATGAAGATATAATATGCTGTTTTTTTTCTAAATTAAGGCTAACCAGATGTTGAAATTAATTTATTTTCTCAAAAAGACTAAATTATTTTATTTGTTATTTATTGAAGCTATATTGCAATCCAAATTATTTTCCTTTGCCAATGGTGGGATTATTAACAATTCTTGTTAAGTAGTAAAGTACCGATTAGTATTAAAATGTTAAATTATTGTCACTAAAATAAAAACTACCTCCATCAAACTGAAGCATCCCAGTTTCAACTCTTCAGTCTTATATTTACCTTGAAATTATTTCAAATCCTTATTATTTGTAGTTTACCACTTGCCTATAAGGCTCTACCACTAATAGTAAAAATATACCTGTATTTAGCCTTTGATGTTTTCACTGGCCCAGTTTTATTGTGCTCATGCCACCATTTGAGAGAGATCATTAGTTTATTCTAGTGGTCCTGGATAGTGCTTTGTAGAGGATGCAGTTCTGAACGGTTACAAAGTCTTAGGTGTAGTGAATTATTGAAGTCAATTCAGCAGAAGCATATGGATAAATGTCATTAGTTGCAGTACAAATATAGGCTGACATGACCAAAACATTAGAAGGATAGCAATAAGGGTAAATTACCTTTAGTCATTGTGAAACTGTAATCTTTTATTGAAATATTATTTGCATCTTATTAGGTTTGCAACAGTAACAAGAATTGTCATTGTGATGATGGATGGGCACCACCGAATTGTGACACTCGTGGTTTTGGAGGAAGCATAGATAGTGGACCCACTCGCATAGGTACTAAAAAAAAAGGCATTATTGTACAAGAAGTGTATTCTCCTATTAGCATGCTAATTAGCAATATTAGCAATTGAAATACAACTATTCTGATTGCTGATGATATGTCAATAGATATTACAAATAATTATGATTTAATTTAATGCAATAACATAAATAATGAGCACAGTTTTCCATTAAATTTTGCTTTATTCTTAAAAGGAAACTAAAATCCTTTATTGAATTCCAAATATGTACTTTTTCATTGTTAAGGATTTTTGCAAAGAACACGTCAATTCTTTAAAACCCAAAAGGTCACTGGGAATCAGTTTCTAGGCCCAAGAATTATAACATAAATTGGAATTTGGGTGTATTTAATCATGAGTTTCAAAGCAATTTAATAATTCTTTGCCAAGGTAAATTTTCCAACACTTCTCCCACTCTTTCTTGTTTGACAATTGAATGTCCATGAGGAATAAATTTATCACCCCCAAAACCACATACATAAAACTCTAATTTCTAATATCAACATTTAAGTTACACAAAATCTAAGCTTCCGAAGAGGACAGGGTGCCAGTCAACTAACTCACATAAAACTATCTAAATTCACTTGTACAAATTTAATATATTTTCAGAAATAACAGTTAAAAGAATAAATGAATTATTGAATAAATTGGACTTAATCAGCAGAAATTTCCTTGGATCGTCTCTTACTCCCTAACAGTTAGTGTGGTACAGCTTCTCCAGGAATTCCTTTCACAGAATTTCCTTGCTAAAGTCAAGGTGGAGGAATGGGAGAAGTCTGGAGTAAATTCCCAATGCCAATCTTATGAAACAAACACCTGGCAATTGTTCAGATCACAAATACAATAACTCAACCTACACTTAGTCGATTAGAAATGCAGCCTTCCCAATTTATTACCTTTAATGTAAAGTCTTTCTATAACAGGGCAAGTTTTAAAATAGCTTCTTTCAAATTTTCAATATTACCAACAATATAACAACTAGTGAATTTATCATTATGTAGGAAACTATTTAAGAAGTCTTTTCTATTTTTTCCCTTTAGATACTTCACTTCGAGATGGCTTGCTAATATTTTTCCTTTTGGTGGTCCCTGTACTAGTTTTCATTGGTTTAATCATTTTTTTCAACCGTAATGCAATAAAACAACGTTGGAGAAAGAGGAAAGCTCCACACGCAACGTATGTGACATTGGAGTTCATCTCCAACCTTTCATTAGAAATGCAGTTACTTATTTATTGTTTCTCGATTAGTTTGATTTTTTTTTTTCTATTAGTATTTTATTTTAACTTCATTGTGGTTTCTCCGTACCAATCCTGAAGGTGGTGTTTTCTAAAAGATATTAAAGGTTCTATGGGCCTTCAAGTTTGCTGCCTACTTTACTATGCTTCGTGGGTGGACTTAGACAGCAAACAGTGGCATGCCATTTACATTTGTGGCACCAAAAGCCAAGCTTGATCCTGACTTCACCAGACAGCCAATTCTGCATTTGTGATTAGAACTCATTGGATAGCAATCAGGAGTGGGAACCCAGGGTGATCTTTCTCCACCCGAACTATACACTGCATACTAATGAAGCTCAGCATGTATACCAAGGATGGCAGGATTGTGTAAGTGAGATTTATTGCAGCTAGTTATGTAGAGTAATGAATGCTGTACACATAGCAGCTGGGGATGTGTTCACAAGATAAAACATTTACAAAATCTATTATTCACTCAGGATTAAAATTAGAATTGGGAAAACTATATAACCTTGCTGACATTGCCACATCTGAGGCTAGTCATTACTAGCTATGGGGTTTCTTGTGTACATAACTGTTTTATCTTACAGGACACAGAATAGAAGACAATCAGAGAACAATTTGTCAAACCAAGGCAATCGGACGAATAATCAAGTAAGAATCACTACAATTTCAATAACCCTCCTATACCATAAAATTAAAATTATAATATTCCAGGGTAATGATATTTTCTTAACCACATTATCATACATTAGATTACTTTCCTATTAGTGCTACTAAACTGTCACTCGGATCAAGTGACAAATGGACCTGAAATTCATAGATATTTTGTGAAGTTACAACTTCGATATTTACGAATATTGATTCCAGTTTAGACAAAACTATATCTCGCCAAACCACATTTGTTACTAGATAGATAGTTTTTGCCTTCCCTATACTTCATTCTATTTCACTTTCATCCAGAAAGTGAAAGTACTTTGGTAAGTACGTTTCATTACAGATAAAATTAGTGGCAGAGGCTTTCACAAGAAACAGTTTTCTTGGTAGGAACTGTCCTGACATCCATTCAAGATGAAACTGTCTGTTGTCTTAGTATTCTCCACAGCTTCAGTCTCTTCCATCCACAGAAATAGGTTAATATCTCTATTAAAACAGCACACAAATTTCATGCAAACATTAACATATTTATTTCTCCAATTACATTGATCAGACATCTCTCATGGTGTAGTATTTTTAATATTACAAGGGTAGAGGATGAAATAACAACATGCTGGATGTTATTTTTGTATTTTAGGTTATTTCTACTGGGAATACAAATATCTATTCAGATATTACTTCACAAAGGTATGTACATTTAATGCAAAAATGCGATTCTTGCACTGTGTGCTTAGTTAGATGAATCCTACTGAGTTGGAAATAATATTCAATACTTTAAAATAAAAGGTCGCACATTCCCCATGATGGAATTGATAATTGTATAATATTTTCAAGACTTAGCTTTTTCAATTGTTCAATCACAGTGAGCAGGAGAGTAGGATTATTTTAGCTGAGTGCTTGTCATTTCAACTATGAGTCAAAACGTCATGGGTTCAAGCCTGTTTCAGGACTGGAGGACATAATCTAGACTGATCCTTCTGTACAGTGCAGACAGGCATACAGTCTTTCTGCTGAAACTTTTAACCAAGCCCCTGTCAGCTTATTCAGTTGGATGCAAAAGACACCATAGCATGTTTCTGAAGTACAGCAGGGGCTTCCAATGAGTGTTTTCAACCAATGACACCAAAAACAAATTAACTGGTCATGCAACTCATTATTTATGTGATTTTTCCTGCTGTAATTTTCTATCTAACAAATGAGACTTTGGATAGAATTAGTGGAGCCTGCAAGAGGATATTGAGAATAATGCAGGAGGCCTTACATCCAACTAATAAAGTTATCCAACATTTAGTGGAATAGTGTCTGCTGATGGAAGGAAGACAAAGAGGCTAGTATTGGGCCATTTAAATGCTGCGTGCTATTATATAACCTTCTCAAAGAAAAATTGTAAAAAATCTCTGGGCAACAAGCATTGTTTAGCTTGTTAGGAAGTGTCAATGCTAGATGAAATAAATCATGTGCAGTACAGAATTCTTCCCCAGAGGTCATGTTTCCATTCATCCCAAGCTGTTCAGAAAGTTTCCCTTTGTTCTTGATGCTATTTTTGCAGGAATTTTACCAACAGATTTTAAATCTTTCAACTTAATAGACCCCTGAGTCTGGGACTTTAATGTTGTGTTTGCTAGCAGTTTACTGGGGCATGTCACATTCAAGGGCACTCAGTGCCTGGTCAAGGGGCTTGGGAACGGGGTCAATCCCCACATGCCCTAGAATTTTATACCAAACTCTGTGACCCTTGCCCTTGATCTCCATCCCATCCAACCTTTCTCTCTGGGGATCACCGGTGAGTGCATTGGTGTATTAGTGGCATGAGCCAGCACTAACGGTACAGCCAGTACTAGGAAGCATCTAGACTCTGACTAGTCAGCAGCTGTCAGGGATGGGATTCTTCACAACTCAAATCCTGACTGGGAGGCCTATACTGTTCAGGTAAGTGCCTGCATAACCTGAAACTACTTTTGGTTTCCTATGGAAAGGCAACACAGTTCTTCACCACCAATCTTAGCCTTTATTTCAAGGCTGATTTGATTTTGCCTGAGATCCATGGCATGGTCCCAAGAATGTTTCACCCAAGAAATTACTTGCCAAGTTAAAGCACACAGACTTGGAGACAAATTTGTGACTTGGGTTGAAAATTAGTCCGGAAGTATAAGATAAGAGAATTAGGTTAACACATGTACGTTCACACTAGTAGGATATGATAAGTGATGTTCTCCAGGGACGAATATCAGGCTTCAGGTTTTCATTATCTTTATCAATGACTTAGATGAAGGAATGGAGAGTTGTATATTCAATTTTTCAGCCGACACTATTTAGGAGACATAGTAAATCGCACAGACAGCAGCAGGAATTTATAAGGGTATGAAGAATCTGAAAAAAGTTCATTATGGATTGAAATCATCCAATATGTATTCTAGAGAGACAACTTGGATTATTTTACAAATTATGAGAAACTAAACTGAGGAGGATCTGGACATTTGAGTATCTATGTGCGTGAATCATTAAAATTGACTGAACACAAAACAACCAAAAGCCTAATATAATGTTTTCTTTATCGGAAGGGGCTGGAATACAATTAGGTTGAAGTTATGCTGTAATATTATTGAGTCTTGGTCAGACTGCATCAAAAATGCTGCATTCAGTTCTCAGCACTGCACCTCAGGGAAGATATAAGCCTTGTATTGGCTGCAGTATATGTTCATTAGATTGATGTCAGCATAGGAAATAAGGACAGTGGTATAAACTTTACCTGTTCTTCCTTCTGAGGATAATTTAAGAATGATTTTATTTTCCTGTTTAAATTATCGTCACAATCTGTCTTTTGCCATAACTTTTGAGAAATTAGTCAAGCTCCATCATAACAGTTCAGTGGTCTTAAAGATGTCTTTGCAAATGTACCCACCACAGGAATACTGCTGGTTGTCAGAGCTGTGCTTTGTTAAAGTTTACTTTATTATTAATTGCTTAACAGGACTTCCTCACTGGTAGTTTTGTCTTGTCATTAAGCAACACATGGAAACTGTCCAACTTGTTGAATTCCGTGACACTGTTTGTATTTCTTATTGGTGTGTAACAGAGTTGGTTTCATTATTACATGCATTACACCTTCAGCTTAGTCGCTGAAGGACAAATACCTGCAAGTGTACCATCATTATACTCAGATTATTTTTCTAAAAACAGTGAAAACCATCTTTTTGATAATATTAAAGTTTTCTTTTCCCTTTGTTTTTAGGCAATATGCTTCAAATGAAAATCCAGTACCTTATGTAGCCTATATACCAAACAGTCAAAATCCCGTTCCACCTCCTAGGCCTACCATAACTCCTCAATCAAATGTGCCTCCTAGACCTGTTGTGCCTCCAAGACCAGCTGTGCTTTCAAGACCTACTGCATCTTGACAGTCTTAAGTTAGACCTTAGCACCTAATGAACATAAACTGTGCCCTACATCCAGTAGTATTAGTGATCAAATGGATATCTCAGGAAAGCATTAAAGAGTATACAATTTCTCTTATAATTATCCCTAATTATTTTTGCAACAAATAGATTCACAACACATTTTTAGAAGCCTTACTCAGTATCAATGAAGTTGTAATGGTATTACAGCACTTTAATACCACGGCTGCTTTTACATGAGGTTCTGAATGCTTCGCAAAGGTAAATTCTCAAGTGTTTTTTTAAAAAAATAGGACTGGCAGAATAAAATGCAATTATTCTTTAAATGTCTTTACAGAGGATACATTCAGTTCATAGTTGCTTGATTTTCATATATAAAATATGCATGCAACTTCAGAATTTTGGAATGCAAATTGCTGCATCCAAGATGTGCCAGATGTGCACCATATTGACTGGGTAACTTTTAGTCACGCTGCGAACATATCTGAAAATAAAAATAATTGTTTCAGAATGCAAATCAGGAAGACACCAGATCTAGGACCCTGAACTACAAAACTCAAAGAAATCAGTGTAGTTTACAGACACTTTCTCCAATTGATTATATCAGGTGTTGAATGTCTTAACCAGTGACCTTTAAAAGTGATCACTGGAGGCCTCTTGGGAAAAATCCAGGGTATTTAGTTTTAGTTTTGAAGGTCCGGGAAAACAAGTGAAAAAACCACAGTCCTCGAAAGAACTCAAGACCATTGATGACATGTTCAAGACATCACCAAGACATTCACTTTCAGCTAGATCAGCATAAAAGGCTGTCCTCTGCAAATGTGTGCCAGCTGCAACCCAAAGCCAAATTTGATTCAAACCTCAGGCATTCGTGGACTGATGTACAAATCTTTTGTTCTATTGATTCTGCCCGTTTTGGGTACAACTGAATTTCTTCACTTACATAACTAATATTTGTCTCTGTTCAAATTAATCCTACAATAAATTGTTTTATGTTTATTTCTTTTTTGCACAGTATAAATTTGCAAGTCTCTTCTTGATGTCAATAGATTTGACAGTAGTCCTAGTTATATGGACCTACGGGGTGTTAATCTGTCTTCATCTTAACCATGAACAGAGTATGTTTGAGAAGCATCAATTCAGAGTTATTTCAGATCAATAACTTGAAAATGTAGCTAATACTTTGGCATAATTGCAGACTCAGAGCATGATCAAGAATGGAAAACTTTACTGGGAAGATGTTTTGGTTAGGATCATGAAAGAATGAGGTTAAATTGGGTTTGCTTCTTTACATGACATGATCTAGAAACAGAAAATAGCAATTTAAGTGTTGGAATGTGCTGAAAAGTTTTAAAAGGGACACTGTGAATGGTAGAGATAACAAGGTGTAGAGCTGGATGAACACAGCAGGCCAAGC
>JAHRHZ010000140.1:25314584-25407481 GCA_024137785.1 Ginglymostoma cirratum
TGATTGTCTTCAGGGATAGCTCCTGCTTTATGCTGTGCATTTGGTGAAAAACTTTTTTTCTTCCTCTCTCACTTCTGCCAGAGTTGGGCTGTCAGATATCTCTGTCCTTGAGGGGCAGTTGGTTATATACCATTTTGTATCAAGTATGCAGACAGGACAAGGAGACAGGCCTTTATGAGCTCCCATAGCTGGTGTGGGGATTGAAGCCACAATTTTGATGGTATTCTGCACTATGGCTGACTGAGCTGATGCAAACCCCCCAGAGATAGAGCAAGAGAATAGTCCTTGGAATTTCAATTATTCTGGCCACAGTAAATATTTAAGGGGGGGAGGTGATGGCCTAGTGTTATTATCACTGGATTCTTAATCCAGAGACCCAGCTAATGTTCTGGGGACCTGGGTTCAAACCCCTCTGTGGCAGATGACAGACTTTGAATTCAATAAAATAAAGTCTTGAATTAAGAGTCCAGTGATGACCATGAAACCATTGTTGATTGTTGTGAAAAATCCATCTGGTTCACTAATGTCCTTTAGGGAAAGAAACTGCCATCTTTACCTGGTCTGGACTAGGTATGACTTCAGACCCATAACAATGTGATTGACTCTTAACTGCCTCTGGGATGGGTAGTAAATGCTGGTCTTAGTCAGTGTTGCCTTCATCCCATGAACAATAAAGGATACTCGTACATTGCTGAAGAGAATGTTTTGACGCTGTTGTGTCAGGGGATGGTTGATGAAACTGCCATGTATAGCATTGCCAGCACATGTTGGAGCAGGAAGCTCTAATGTTTGGAAGTTTCTGCTCTGAAAATGAGCCTCAACTATGGTACTGCGGATCACTATTTTCTGTGTGCATGTGTGTATGTGTGTGTGTGTTGGGATTTAAAGGAGGGTGGCTATCCTCTTGATCTATGAAGATCCTAACACAGGGGTTCCCAAACATTTCCCATTGGAATCTCATTTAATGCCCAGAAAGTTGTTTTGACTTGCAAGACAGTGGATGGGGACACCTTTAAAAATGGGGATGCAGTGTGTAGAGTAGATAGTTGTGAGCAGATTTAATTGTTTTACAGACATGTATAAAGTCAAAAATCACACAATACCAGGTTATAGTCCAACAGGTTTATTTGAAATCACAAGCTTTTGGAGCATAGCCCCTTCATCAGGTGCAGTGAGATGAGAGCACACAGACACAGAGTTTATAGGCAGACAGAGGAAGGGCAGAGAGATCAAAGGATCATACAACTGGTGTGAGTGGCGTGAACAAACCTGAAATGGTTGACTGCCTGTCTCCTGTTGAATCTTTAATCATTCATACGTTCCTGCATTCTAGAAATTGTAGAAGCAGGATATGGAGAACTCGGTTAGAAAGGAGACGCAAGTTTCGATTGATTATAATGCAAATTTCAGAATCGATTTCAAGTCACTGCCCTGAAATGATTAAAGGTTTCATCGGTGTTAGCCTAACTTTCTGAATTTCAAATACGCAGAGCGATAAGAATATACAAAAGGTGACATCTCAAGTCAGACACTGAATTGTAGGTGTGAGGCCTTGTTCAGAAACTGTCTCAGAGTCTTAAACTGGAATCAGACTGGTTTCATTCTGAAAGCAGGAATTTATAAAATGTCACACTGACTGACTGTGACTACAAGTTATGTGTTTCTTGAACAAAATAGATGTTTCTTTATTTTCAGATAAGTTCTTGGATGAAATGATTCACCTCACACATTTGTGTGTGTGTGTGTGTGTGAGCGAGCGCGCGCATGACAGAGTAATAAGTAATCCAGAACTGTACAACCTAATCAAGGTAGAGAGATCATAACAAGTTATCGAGGCGATCCTGTCCAAACAGGACAGTAAGGAAGATTTTACAGATACAGAACAGTGTGGTGGGGTCACCTGTAGCATGACATGAACCCAATGTGTTGTTGTGTTTCTCTAAGTCCGCCTTGGAGGACACTTACCCGAAGATTGGAGGCTGAATGCCCTTGACTGCTGAAGTGTCCCCCGACTGGGAAGAAACACTTCTGTCTGGCGATTGTTGTGCAGTGTCCGTTCATCCATTGTCGTAGCATCTGCATGGTCTCGCCAAGATAGCGAAACTCTGAGACAGATTCTGGACAAGGCCTCACACCTACGATTCAGTGTCTGACCTGAGATGTCACCTTTTGTATATTCCTATCACTCTGCCTGTTTGAAGTTTGGAAAGTTAGACAAACGCTGATGAAACCTTTAATTATCTCAGGGCAGTGACTTGAAAAAGATTCTGAAATTTGCATCTTAATCAGTTCAAACTTGCATCTCCTTTCTACAGAGATATTCTTACCCTGCTTCTGCACTTTCTAGAATGCAGGAACGTATGAATGGTTAAAGATTCAACAGAAGGCAATCAGTCAGCCATTTTAGGTTTGTTCACTCCACTCACACCAGTTGTATGAACCTCTGATCTCTGTGCCCTTCATCTCTCTGCCTATAAACTTTGTGGCTGTGTGCTCTCTTCTCACTGCACCTGATAAAGGGGCTGTGCTCAGAAAGCTTGTGATTTCAAATTAACCTGTTGGATTATAACTCGGAGTTGTGTGATTTTTGACTTCGTCCACCCAGTCCAACACTAGCACTTCCACATCAAAAATGCATAAATTCTGCACTGCTTCAGGAGATGAGACTCGAGGTTAATTTGAAAAATTGCGAGGATATGAAGCCGTTTCATTTGGTTGGAGCTTCATGGCAGCCATTATTGCCTTGGACTTTATCACTCAAAAATTTTGACCTCACTTGAGTTTGCAAAGCTCATTTTGGGAATCATTGCCCTAACCCTTCTTAATTTCGTGCAGCGGCCATTCATAGGAACTAGAAAGATCATTTGTTTTCAAAACAGTGTATCAGTCTTTCATTCAAAGAACGGTTCTCACCAGATTTATGGTCAATCACTGGGAATGGAGGTGCCCTGGTACTTCCTGATGTCCTTCAGCAGCTCCTATCTCTACCAGTTTTTCACTGGTGGAAGGCCTGCTATTATTGGCCTTTCAGACTTCAGAGTCCATCTGCTTCTTTAATTGGACATCTCGTCAAGTGCCCTTTAAGTCCTGACACCAGGGGGCTTGACTCCTAAGAATGAAAATTCAGCTCAATTTATTTGTTTGAAAGCAAAACTATCACAAACATAATACTCTTCTTGCAGACGGATGCTAATAATGCTGTTAATAATAACAACATTAATAGTGCACCACACACAACAACCATGAAATATACATAGGATGTGAATGTGATGTACTAATCTTGAAGTATCATAACATTTATACGAAATGTGCAGTATTCAATTTGAGAAGCTCAGGCCCTCTCACTTACTGCTGATCCAGACCCTAACCTTGCTACCTACTGCCAGAAAGAACGAACATTGGGGGAAACGTTTTGAAATTCCTTTCTAACTTCCTAAAGTAATGATGCGAGTTTATGGAGATCATGTTAGTCTGTGCACATCATAAAGTCAACTAACATAATGTATATCTAAGTCATCAGGTTATGGCTTTAAGACTCGGTCAGATACTTGAGTCTATAGTCTAGGTTGCTATTTCAAAAGTACTTAGTTAGCTACAAAGTACTTTGAATTATTTTGATGAATGAAAGGCACAATATAAATGCAGGAACCTTATAACTGGAAAGTGAATTGGGAATCCCCTCTTCAGAAAAAGATACAATTTGAACTTAATACAGTAGTATCTTTTCTCAGCTTAAGTTTCTACTTTCAAGAAAAAAGAAAAGAAACATTTCCAAGCATCTACCATTATTGCCTGCAGATTTTATAGGCATGGACTATTGTTCTACCGTCCTTATCTAATTCAAAGAACCCATTTGACTGAAACAAAAATAGAAATTGTTGGACAAACTCAGCAGGTCTGTCACCGTCTGTGGAGAGAAAAGAGAGTTAATGTTTTGAGTGTAGAGACCCTTCTTTTCTAATAATTTGTTAAAATAAATGTCAATTTGTGTTTAACTGCATTAATTTAGTGAAGCACCATTCATGTAGGTACCATTTGGGGTAAATCAGAGCCTGTCAAAGAATGATTTCTTAAAATCTGCTGCGTATTACATTATTCAATTTGAAATAATTCTTGTTTATTATCAGTTGACTTTCTATAAATAAACCAAACTGAATCAAACGTGAAATTGTATTCATAAGAATAAAATAAATAGGAGCAGGAGCTGGCTATCCTGCTCTTTTGAGCTTGCTGTTCCATTCAGTGAGATGATGGCTAATCATTTAATTCAAGCACACCCTCTCAATCTGTCCCAATATCCCTTGATTCCCTTGGTATCCAAAAATGTATTGATCATTGACCAGAACGTACTCAGTAACAGCATCTCAGCCCTGAAGGGTAGAGAATTCCAAATGTTCACAACCCTTTGAATGGAAAAATTTCTCCATATCTTAGTCCTAAATGGCTAACTCTTTGTTGTGAGAATGTTGACTAGTGTGAGACTCCATAGCCATGTGAAAAATCCTCTCAATATCTATCCTGTCAAAACAACAATTTGATATAATTAAGTTTATTTGACTTGATGACTCCTTGTGGGACAATTCCAGGAATAAGTCTAGTAAAACTTTGTTACGCTCCCTCTATGGTAAATATTAGGTGAGGACATCAAAACTATAGTCTAAATATATATTTTATTAATAAATTTATTTATTTTAATCGAGTCAGTACATTACAGTTGTATTCATGTTGTGATGAATGGCACAATTTTGAAGTTCTTAATTTTTAAAAAATTTGTGTTTTTGGATCCACAGGGTTCCCTCTGGAAGTTATACAGGCATAAGCTGCTGGTATACATTGAACACTTAATACAGGCTATTTATGGGAATGGCTACCTTTCTGTTTCTGGCAGAGAAAATGATTCAACCTGGGTATGTTTCATTCAGTCACTGAAACAGCAGCACATTATCTCTGGAGAAACTCAGCTTGGAGTGCAGCAGTACGCAGTATTGAACATGTATTTGAAACCCTTGGTTATAATTTTAGATGACAACTTCTACTATCAAAGCATGAGATATGAAGTTTATCAAATAGCAAGGCGAAGTAAGTCTCCTGTCGCAAACAATATATAGTAATACATCTATAGCAAGCAATCTACCTACTAATGTATATAAATAACTATTACTTCTACAAATATTGGCCTTTTTTATAACAAAAACAATTATCCCTTTTATTTCTGCTTCGCTCACTACCTGCTTGCTGAGACGAAATGAGTATCCAGTGGCTGTAGTCCTTTCAGCTTTCTAATGGATCATTTTATTGTAAAATTTAGGAGCATTGGCATTTTCAGATAGTGTCAAGAAGCATGTAGCCTAAACTTGTTTTGATATATTTTCTTTTAGTATTTTGGTATTAACGTAAGTGCCTCAAAAATTAGAACAAAGATACAAAAACAGTAAATGGCACAGTAGCGACTAGTTTTCAAAGACTGGGATATTGTCACTGTTCTCCAGTACTTAGATTAGTTAGTAATGGTGATAATGGGGCAGCATGGTGGCACAGTACCGCAGCCTCACAGCACTAGGGATCTGGATTCGATTCCACCCTCGGGCGACTGTCTGTATGGAGTTTGCACGTTCTGCCCATGTCTGTTTCCTCCGGGTGTTCCGGTTTTCTCCCACAAACACAAAAATGTGCAGGTTAGGTTGATTGCCGAAATTGCCCTGTAGGTGGGTTAGCCATGGGAAATGCAGTTACAGGGATAGGTCTGGGTGGGATGCTCTTCGGACGGTTGGTGTGGACTCGATGTTTCCGCACTGTAGGGATTCTAAAAGAATTGTAATTCTAAAATATGCCAAAGAAAGGCAAAGGCCTAAGTTTTTCCTAGAGTTGCAAGTGCAGTGTGGGGAAACTACCCAACTTTGTAAGCCCAATTCAGAAGAAAGTGTTCCAAAATAAAGTTTTTACCTGGGTTTTGAATAGGGGTGGCATGATTGTTAATGGGTGTTGGGCCTACCGGTTTTGGAAACTGAGCGAGGCAGGCTGTCTGAAAGGCTGGTCTTTGTGCTTCTGTTGTTTGTCCCAGCTGTAAAAGAGACATAAAAGATCTTTTACCCCTCACCATACTGCTCCCATGCCAAATTATGCCCCCTACCCACATACCCCATGGCCCATTATTTTCTGCGCCAACCTATGTCTCTTTACCTCACCTCTTTTCCATTTTAGCCTAATATTCCTCCAACCCCATAGTGTCTCATATCCTCCATTCCAACTTATTCCTCTGTACCCAATCCCATGAAGCCCTTTATAGCTCTTATGCCAACTTATGCTAACCAAGCTGCTCAACCACCAACCTTTGTCAGGACTCTTTGTCAGTTCAACTGTCTTAACAATGGGCAGAAAAGCCATGAAAAAAAAGTTGTCAGAGTCTATTGATGACTTCACGATTTAAAAGAAAATCTTCTCATATATAAATCTTCTCCAGATCTAAATTGTTTCAATTACAACCTTGTAAAACATACAATTATTTTCATAGCCTCACATCAAAAACTTCATTACTATATGGAGCTATCAATTAAACTCTAAAGTGACAGGATTAATATGATAGTTAGTGAAATCGATCTTGCAGCACTAATCCAATAATGATAACCTTCAGGCTTATGTCAACGGACAGTGAAAAGGAAAGCTTCACAGTTCCAATGAGCTTGAAAATTACAATGAGTTTATCCACATTTTATGTATTTTCATATCTACATTTAACAATTTTGATCCCTTCCGAACGAGTCCCTGAACCTGTCCAAAATAGTTCCCTACCTCTCCAAAGAACTCTGGTAAACTACAGTCTTTTCTCCAAATATAAATTCCACAAATTGTATTTGGACACCCTGTTAACAAAAGTTGCAAAATACAGTGAGCCCCGTTTCCCCTTTGTTGAAAATGTTGGGTGCAGAGTTCAAGGGTAGAATTTCTGGAATTGGTGCTGTTCTGGCCAAGTTGTCGACCTGCTCCCTTCCTGTGGAAATTCAGGCCTGAGTTTTGCTATGATTAATAACTTGGATTCTTTATTGACAGAAATGTTGTAGACCGTATACTTGAGGCACAGAATCAGGTACAGCACATAAGTAGACCGTTTGCCCCTTTTGACTTTATCCATGGAAAAAGTGCATTAGAACCTAGTGCCAGTTTTCAACACTTGCATCCATAGTTTTTGGTCATGGCATGTCAAGTGCATATCTAAGTAATTTTTAAATGTGATGAGGATTTTTCCTTCTGCCATCTTTTCAGACAAAGTTTCAGATCTGTACTGCCTTTTGGTTTAAAAATAATCTTCAAATTGCAGATAAACCAGGTGTTGATGTCTCCTGGTATTGACCTCTCTGCTAAAGGAAATTACGCTTTCCTATCAGCTCTATCTAAGCCACTAATAATTTTATACACAAATTAAATCTCTTTTCCATTTTATCTGTTATAAAGGAAATAACCCCACTCTATCCAATCTTGCCTTGTAACTAATTTTCACTAGTCTTGGCAATATTCTTGTAAAGCTTCTTTGCTTCCTGTCAAATGCAATCACATCCTGTCACGTGGTGACCAGACTGCATGTGATACTTCATTTTTAATTGTACCAGTGTTTTATATAGTTCTAGCATAATGTTCTTGCTCTAATGTTGAATGCTTCAGATAATAAAAGTATAGTCTGCATGCATTCTTAATAAGTTGATGTTTCTGTCCTTCTGCCTTCAGGGATCTGTGTTCATACACTTCAGAGATCTTATACACTTGTTATTATTCTGAACTCTATTGCGTATATCCTTTGCTTGTTTGTCCTGATCAGTCATTAATAGAGAAAGTTCCAGTAAGATTTGCTGTTCTATTGAAATGGTTAGGAATGCAGGAATTCTGCATCCTTCCTGGTCAAGTTGCTAGCCATAGTTTAGTTTGTGTTTACTCTTATCTCAAGATTGTTTCAAAATGATGGCTGAAACCTTTGTATGTTATTTACCAGTTCTAGACTGAATATCTGATTCAGCGAAACCAACAAATTTGTGAGAAGTTCAGAGTTCATAATGGTGCAGTGCAGGAATTCACATTTATTAGTTGGATAGAGTGAGTTTGATGTTTAATAGATGCTGTGCCTGCCATGGCGTGCTTGCTGTTACTACTATCACTACTAATATTTTATATTGTTCTTTATGAAAAGCTCAAATATAAGATGTTTGTGTAAAAATTCTGCTTATATGCTTGCCAGCTAGGTATTTTCGACCTATTCACATTTGTGGAACCGAAATTCCAAGCTGGTGAATAACGAAGTGGAATTTCTGATTAATTGCCTCTTTTTAAAAAATGCCTCATTATAATGTTAGAAATGATACTTAAGGTCAATCAATTGCCAGCAACCTATCTTTTTAATAGATTCCGTAAGTTTCCTTCAGCTGTTTCTGGAGTGCCCCCTTGAACTATGTTTACAGAGAAATCATAAAAGAAGCTGTCCGGTAAACGATGAAACAATAGTCCTGATGTCAACAAAAATACAGCCACCTGATCCTGTGAGAAATATATGGGAAAAGAACAGTCTGACACTGGAAAGTGCAGAAAATATGTTGGAAATGGATACGTAAGTATTCCAAGTAACAATCAATTACCATTAATTTACTTTTAATACTTGTTTTTAATTAGGAAAAAAGACAATATCTTAATATACCAGTTCTTCTTAAAGTTAATTTTTTTTCCTCAATTAATTGTTGGAGTTTGATTACTTTCAGATATTTCAGAATGCAGGATGCTTGCCAGTGACATTCACAAGCCACAAGATGATAAAACAAAATATCAGTGTGCTGTTGTTATAGTTTAACCAAAACACCATAATAATTCATAAATGTCTATTTGCATGTTTCAGGATACTAGATTTATATTGATTTAATTTTCAAGTGTAGTTTGTTATCTTAAGTTGGCTAGATGGATGGTTTGTAATTCAGAGTGAATATCAACAGGATGGGGTTCAATTCCCGCACAGATTGTAGTTACCATGAAGGCCTCTGGCCTTGCCTGATGTGTAGTGACCTGTTTTTTGCTAACAGTCCTGTCCATTTTGCCAATGGCACTTTGCTGCATATAATGGAACTTAAGCTGTCTTATTGAAGTGTGCTGGATAACTCCAGCTTTAACAGCAACCTGGAGAGAATCAAAACTTTGTAATCTTAAAAAGTCTGCGTGCAATATGAAGTAATTCTATTTTGAATTCTGTCCTCAATCATTGACTTAATGTTAATTCTCTCGATGGAAATTTGTGGTTGTGATGTGTGTTGCTCAAAACTGCATTATTTGTTCAACTTTGCTAAATTGCCTTTGAGAAAGTGATGGTGAGTTGTCTCTTGAACCACTGCAATCCGTGTCCTGTAGGCACATCCATGGTACTGTTAGGAAGGGGGTTCCAGATTTTTTACCCAGCATTAGAGACAGTTCAGAGAAAGTTGGTTAACTGATATCGGGGACAGGTGATTACCTTATGAGGAAAGGTTGCACAGATCCTAAGATGACTTGATAGGATGTTTCCTGTTTTGTCGGAGAGATTAGAGAAAAGTGATAGTGAGGAAAGAGGTAAGTCTGAGACTGGTACATTTGAGAAGAGGAGCAAGTCAAATAGTCAAGGCAGAGGGTAAGTTAAGACTGATAAATTTAACTACATTTGTTTCAATGCAAGAGGCATGACATGTATGGTAGATGAACTCAAGGCATGGTTGGGAACATGGGACAGGGATATCAGAAATGTGGTTCAGGGAAGGGAGCTGGCAGAGTTCTGGCAGCTTAATGTTCCAGGGTATAGATGCTATAGGTGGGCAAAAGAAGAGAGGAATTGGCATTTTTGGTTAGGAAGAACATTACAGCTGTACGAAGGAAGGATATTCCTGGGAGTGCATCTGGTGAAGTTATTTGGGTGACTGAGAAATAAGAAAGGGATTAACCTTATTGGGATTGTACTATAGGCCCCTCCAGTATTCAGCAGGAAATTGGGAAGCAAATGTGTAAAGAGGTCTCAGTTGTCTGAAAGAATGATAGGGTGGTGATGGTAGGGGATTTTAACTTTGCAAACATAGACTGGGACTGCCATAGCATTAAGGGCTTGGATGGGGAGGAATTTGTTAAGCGTGAGGTTGTAGACATGCTCGCCAAACCGGTGTGTTTGTCTGCAAACATTTTGTCACCCTGCTAGGTAACATCGTCAGTGCACCTCTCTTCTGTGCTGAATTCCAGGAAAGCCCTGGAAAGACTCAAGAAAGACAGGAGCATTGTAATCTTACCAGTGGACAAAGGACGCATGACAATAACTATCAATAGAGCCCAATACATTGAGAAGGCTAATGCACCACTAGCAGATACTGACACCTATCAACAGATGGCAATAGACCTGACACCACAGTTAAGAAATTACACAACTCAAGCGACATCATCAAGACAGACTAGCAAAAAAGAAGCCAGAGGGATCCAACATACCCTGCTTCTACGGACTCTCCAGAGAACGCAAACTGGGGGTCCCCGTCAGACCCATTGTCTCACTTACAGGCACACCAACATATAGACTTGCCAAAGAACTACAACAGAAATTGAAATACTTAGTGGACAACACTACCATTTCATCCACTCATCCCAAGAATTCCTCAACATCATCAAGGAAAACAGGATAGAAGAGGACAGGATGATGATATTCTTTGCTGCAAAGTAACAACACTATTTACATCCATAAACATCGACCTAGCCAAAGAGAGAATTGCCACACTACTGGATGAGTCAAGTAGGCAGGCACCCCAGAGTACCAACAGTATCAATAAGGACACCACCATGAAACTACTAGATCTGTGTCTTACAACCCACTTCACCTTCAACGATGACATATACAAACAAATCAACAGAACACAAATGAGATCCCTAATATCAGGACTGATTGCAGAAGTAGTAATGCAAAGGTTAGAATGGACAGCGCTCCCCACTATACAACCCAAACTTTGGGTCTGTTATGTAGATGACACCTTTGTGATTATTAAACGCACAAAACTAAAAGAAACCCACATGACAGCATCCTTACTGGGATAAAATTCACCAAAGAAGTAGAGAACAACAACCAACTACCCTGTTTGGACATAATAGTAGAACACAAAAACAATGGGAAACTCCAGACTAGCGTATATAGAAAGACCACACATACGGACCAGATATTCAATTACATTAGCAACCACCCTAACGCCCACAAACAGAGCTGCATCAGGATGCTATTTAAATGAGCCATAACACATTGCAGCAACCCAGAGCTATGCAAAGCAGAGCAGGAGCACATATACAGAGTCTTCATAAGGAATGGATACCCGAAAAGCACAATCTGCCGTTACTTTCGAGACAGACCACAACAGGAAGACACAACACGACCAGACTCATTACTCACCCCACTGTACATCAAGGACATTTCAGAGATGACCACAAGATTATTCAGACTCCTAGGTATCAGGGTAGCCCACAAACCACCAACCACCCTACAACAGCTACTGACGAACGTAAAGGATCCCATTCCCAAAACTAGCAAAACCGATGGAATATATAAAATACCATGCAAGGACTGTGAGAAACATTACATAGGCCAAACTGGAAGAAAACTGACAATATGGATACATGAACACCAACTAGCCACCAAGAGACACGGCCAACTCTCACTTGTCTCACTACACATGGACAACGAGGGATATGAATTCGACTGGGACAACACATCCATAATTGCACAAGCCAAACAGAGACATGCCAGGAAATTCCAGGAGATCTGGTATTCTTACTGGAACTCCATCAACAAACACATTGAATTAGACCCTGTGTGCAAACCACCGAGAAGCAGAACCGGAAGTTGTACCAATCACCCCAGCAAACTGAGGCATATAAGTAACAAGCAGGACAAAACACCGAGGCTTCACCGGAGGTGCACGGAAGATGTTACCTAGCAGAGTGACAAAATGTTTGCAACCAAACACACCGGCTCAGTGAGCAGGTCTACAAACTCATCCACAACCTGACCTACAAATCTTTTTGAAAACTTGTTAAGTGTGTAGAAGAAAATTTTCTTATTCAGTATATGGACGTACCTACTAGAGAAGGAGGAAAACTTGACTTTCTGTTGGGAAATAAATAGGGCAAGGGAGTGAGGTGTCAGTGGGAAGCACTTTGGGACCAGTGATCGGATGTGCCAGGGAGTGGCAGATAGTGTTTAATTTAAATAAATGTGAGAGGTCACATTTGGTAAAGCAAATCAGGACAGGACTTGTACACTTAATGGCAGTGCACCGGGGAGTGTTGCCAAACAAAGAGATCTTGTGGTGCAGGTACATATATTGTTGAAGGTGGAATTGCAGCTAGACAAGGTGGTGAAGAAGGCAGCTGGTACGCCTGCCTTTATTGGTCAGGGCATTGAGTTTAGGAGTTGGGATGTCATTATGTGGCTGTACAGGACGTTGGTAAAGCCACTTTCGGAATACTGCGTTCAATTGTAGTCTCACTGCTATAGGAAGGAGGTTGTTAAACTTGAAAGGGTTCAGAAAAGATTTATAAGAATGTTGCTGGGGTTGGAGGGTTTGAACATTTGGGTGAAACTGGGCTGGGGCTATTTTCCTTGGCATGTTGGAGGCCGAGGGGTGACCTTATAGAGGTTTATAAAATCATAAGGGATATGGATAGGGTGAATAGCCAAGGTTTTTGTCCTAGGGTAAATGAGTCCAATACAAGAAGGAATAGGTTTAAAATAAGAAGAGAAAAATTTAAAAGGGACCTAAAGGGCCACTTTTTTATACTGAGGGTGGTCTGTGTATGGAATGAGCTGCAAGAGGAAGTGGTTGAGGCTGGTACAAATACAACATCTAAAAGGCATCTGGAGGGGCCTATGAATAGGAAGGGTTTAGAGGGATATGGGCCAAATACTGGCAAATAGGACTAGATTAATTTAGGATATTTGGTTATCATGGACCAGTTCGAGCAAAAGATCTGTTTCCGTGCTGTATGACTCTAATTCCCATTAACTGAATTTAGATAGTTTACCTTGATGCCAATGCAAGTCAAATGCTGGTTCATGTTCAGTGCATTCACTCTCACTTCACCTCTTGAGTTCAGCTCCTTTGTCTATGTTTAATCCAAGGCTGTACTGAAGTTAGAAGCTAAGAGGCCCTGGCAGAACCTAAACAGAGCATTCGTGAACGGTCTGTTGTTATTTAAGTGCTGCTTGAATACATTGTTGACATCAGATTGTGTCAGTATTTCTGATGATCAACAATAGACTATTGGGGGGTGGTAATTAACTGGATAAGACTTCTGCTTTTTGTGGACAGGGCAGCACCTGAATAATTGTCCACGGTGTCAGGTTGATGTCAGTATTGCAGCTATTGTAATCCAGGTTGGCTAGAAGCATAACTAGTTCTGAAGTACAAATCTTTAGAAGTACCACTGGATGTTATCATGATTTATACCTTTGCTGTGTCCAGTGTTTTCAGTCATTTCCTGATATCACATCGAGTGAATTGAATTGACTTGATCTGCAATGCTGTACTTTGATTTGTGCTTGCTTTAGGAACAAAAACGAAAAAAAAGGGGGTGGCACGGTGGCTCAGCGGTTAGCACTGCTGCCTCACAGCACCGGGTTCGATTCCACCCTTTGTTGAATATCTGTGTGGAGTTTGCACATTCTCCTTGTGTCTGCAATGGGTTTCCTCCGGGTGCTCCGGTTTCCTCCCACAGTCCAAAGATATGAAGGCTAGTTGGATCGGCCATGTTAAATTGCCCGTTGTGTTCAGGGATGTGTAGATTAGGTGGGTTATAGGGGGATGGGTCGGTGTGGACTTGTTGGGCCGAAGGGCCTGTTTCCACACTGTAGGGATTCTATGATCTATGATCATTCATCCAATTAATGAAGATGACTGCTTCGGCTTTTTTTTCGTGCTTTCTGTAATAGATTAATGGTTATTGAGAAGAATGTAGAGTGGCTCGTTCAATTATTTGGTGAACCTATAGAATGAGAAACTTCAGTCATACGGAGCAGGAACGTTTCATTCCTAGTCTGCACTGAAATGTTTAATCTCACTGTCATTGGTACTGTAATTTATGTCAGGTCACTCAGGGTTAAGGATTGACGAGCTGGCTAGGGTTTTTGCTCCTGATCCAGAATATCCAGTGTCACAGAGTCATACAGCATGAAAGTCAGCATAATGAGCCCTCACTGTAATGATGCTTAATTTCTAGGCACTTGGGTATAGTACAGAAAGGCAGCAAGTGTAGTGCAATCAGAAACAAGCAAGGATTCTTCTTTTATGAAAGCAGGATAAAATTGTCATATTTTTAAAAAGAAGAAAACTGAAAATATCTGAAAATTTTAGAGATCTCTATAGATGCTCCAGACCTGTTGAGTTTTTCAAGTGTTTCTATTTTTCTTTATGAAGTTATTCCTTCTCTGCCATTTTTCAGAGTAAATATTGGCCACAGAATAATAATTCTAGTAAGATGCCAAAATAAACTGTCTCTTTTTGTGCCTCGGCTTAAGTTTAAAGTAGTGTTAGATACAACCTTACATTCAGTAGTTACTTCCACATCCATTCATGTTTTACAGTCAGAAAGTGTTTGAACTACTTGATGTTTCTTTAGAAAACCCGGAAAAGCCATTTGAAGAAAACATTGAACAAAAGGTAAATGCAGTGGTTAATATAATTAAATGTATTCACTAAATAAACTGTTTTTAAATGTTGATCTGGTACACAAATGAGAATGTAGGTAGAATTAAAGAATGTTTCTTATGTTATTGCTTTTAACAGTAACTTTTTGAAGGGCTTCACTTGGGATCCAGTTCTTTTCTAAATTTGTTCGTGGGATGTGGGAATTGCTGGTTAGGCCGGCATTTAATGCGCAATCATAATTGCCCAGAGGTCAGTTAAGAGAAATTGCTGTGGGTCTGGAGTCATATGTAGGCCATAACAGGTTAAAGATGGCAGATTTTCTGCCTTAAAGGCGATTAGTGAATCTGATAGATTCTACGACAGTCAGCTGTTGCCATTAGATTAGCCTTTTGTTTAAATTCAAGCCATGCAAATTGATTCTGATTGGTCAAGGCATTGCCAAGGGGAATGCACCAGAAAAGGTCTATCTTCTAACGTTTTGTTCAGGTAAAAAAGGGATAATGTGTGGATATATTATTTCAGTTCGCAAAGGACAGGGCAGTACTTACGAATTTATGTGTCTTCCAGTATATTTCTTGCAATTGTATCTGGCTGAGCGTAAGATAAAAACTTCAATGTCATATCTCTTTATTTCAGCAAAATTCAAATTGAGTGTATTACTGGTCTTCAATACTGGTCTTCTTTGCAGCTCAAATTGATAAATGCCTGAAAGATGAATATACAAATAAAACAAGTGCACTAATATTTTAGGGCCCACTGACAGTTTCAATTTAATTCAAATATCAAGCATACAGATAGTCCAGTGATTACTATTTGTGTTGATTTCTGCAAACTATTATGATCTAGTGGCCCCAGTTGTTGTGGGTAATGCCATATGATGTTAGTATAACACAACTCCTATCTCCAACAACAACATGGTGGATAGATCATCATTTTTTTAATCTTTGCTATCAAAGATGTCTTTTAGTAAAATAAGCACACAATGCTGTGGTCGTTGTTTGACGGTAAAACCAAACAAATGTTCATTAACAACAGAAACGAATATAAAGTAGGAAGGAAGCACTCTAATACCCTTATGACACCAAGCCAAAGGTTTTTAAGCACACGGTAGAAATAATCTGAGCACTCTTTATAGAACAGAAACAGCAGTTTTATATTTCATCTCACAGCTTACAAATATTGTCACAATTCTAAGAACATCTAGTGTTGTACATCTAACTCGGCATGAGAAAGATCCAGTCCAGCTTTGAAAGAAGAAAGACTATTTTTAAAATACTTCTTTGGGATCAAAGTAATTAAAATTTCAACTCCTCTGGTACTGTAGATAACTTTTCCTTAATTATTATTATGCTCTTGGCTTAGCTATTTTCCAGTGCTGTACTATCCCTTTTGCAACTTCCTTTTTTTAAACATTGAAAACGTACATTTTCTTCTTTTCCACTGTCTGTATCCCAACACTTCAGTCTGAGATTAACAATAACTTATTATTCTAAGATAATTTCATTACTTTTAAACTCTTTTTCATAGGAATGCTGCTTAGTGCATTGAAAGACTTCTCAGCACATAAGAGTTTGATGGATGCTTCTCTCTCGAATTCTAAGAACCCAAACTTGCAGCTGACGATATTTAAATATATACATGTAAATTTCACAGTTTTATCACAAAATGTTTAAAATGTCTGCTTTTGACTGTCACACAGGCAATAGATCGTGCCATTTGTGCAGCTAGTATTCTTCATCAGGCTGATCAAGCTATCCGTCGTTTGGTATCCCAGTCTATGAAAACTGCGAAAGGTACAACTGTTACAATTCCTGTACAATGAATACACATGACCTGTAATTTATATACTGTTGGTTTTTCACGATTTCTTCTGATATAATTGTGAAAGTAAAATTAAAACCATGGTTACCATTTAGTATATCGCAAAAGTAAATGTCATCCATTTGGACTTCCAGAAGACCTTTAAAAGTAACGTATCGTGAGGTCAGACCAGGTGGAGTTAGGGGACAGGTAGCAGAATAAATAACAGGCAACAGAAAACTGAAAGAAAGTGTTTAGGCAAGTTCTGAAAACTGCTGTGAAGTAGACATGCTGCGATCACAGTTACAATTTGGATTCAGGAAATAAAGTGCAATTTCAAAATTAACAAATGACGCCAAATTGAAGGACACAGTTAATACTGATCAAGAATTTGACAAAATATGAAATGTGATAACAACCTTTAAGAACTAATTCAATGCATCGCATAGTGTTGCATTTTGTGCAAATATTGAGGAAGCCACAAATAATTGGATCATAGAATTAAATGGGGTGGAACAGAGCAATTTAGGGATCTAGGTGCACAAATCACTAAAAGTCACTAATCAAGTTTAAAAAAAAAGCAAACTAAGTTGAGGGACAGATTGATGAGCTAAGAAGTTGTGTTTGCTTAGAACCTTGGTGAGACCACATCTGAAGCACTATGCACAGTTATTATATTTGGAAAAAGAACATAATGATACTGTGGAAGGTTCTAAAATGTTTCACAGGATATCAGGACTGAAAGGATGTACTTTTGAGGAAAGATGCAACATGCTTGGACTCTTTTCTTTGTGAAAGTCTTGGAGGTTTGGTGGTGATGGTAGTGGTGACCTGATACAAATCCATATGATTACAAAACAGTTTGATAAGGTAGAGTCAGAGTCATACAGCGTGGAAACTGACCCTTCGTTCTAACTCATATGTACCAACCAGACATCCCAATCTGACCTCGTCTCGTTTGCCAGCATTTGGCCCATATCCCTGTAAACACTTCCTATTCATACACTTATCTGGCTGCCTTTTAATTGTTGTAATTGTACCAGCCTCCACCACTTCCTTTGGCAGCTCGTTTCATGCACACACCATCCTCTGTGTGAAAATGTTCCCCTGCAGGTCTTTTTTTTTAATCTTTTCCCTCGCATCTTAAACCTATGCCCTGTAGTTTTGGACTCCGCCACCCGAGGAAAAAGACCGTGGCTATTTGTCCTATCAGTGCAGCTCATGATTTTGTAAATCTTTATAAGGTCACCCCTCAGCCTCCGATACTCCAGGGTAAAAAGCACCAGCCTGTTCAGTTTCTCCCTTCTTGAAAGTTCCAGTTCCGGCAATGTCCTTGTAGATTCTTTCTGCACTCTCTCAAGTTTAACAACACCCTTACTATACAAAGACAACCAGAATATTTGATTTGTTAAAACTCTGTTATATTTATGCCAATTAGCTTTGAACTCTCCTAACAGAGGAAATATCTCCACTTGTTGGGAGAGTTCAAAACTAATGGTTATAAATATGAGAGAGTTTTAACAAATAAAATAGCCAGAGAATAAAATAAAATTCAGGAGAAACTTCAGTATCCAAAAAGTATCAGGAATGTGAAAAATGGTGGCTGATTTAAAAGACATTGGTTTATTTTAGAGGATGTTAAATAAGCATAAATAAGGAGATTGCAACAGAAGGATACACTGGTAGGGGTAGATGAAGGGACAATGCGAGGAACCCTGTGTGCAACATAAATGTTGGCATGGATCAGTTAGTCCAAATAGACTTTTTTCCTCTGCTGTAGAGTCTTGTGTAACTAAACTTCAAAAATAACGATAATGCATTCTAGCTAAGTGCTTATGAAGATGTTAGATTGCACACTTTAGGGACTGAAATACTTTTATATAATTTTTTTGTGAAACGCCTTTATTTTAATCAGATGGAAATTACAGAGGATTTGCTTCTCTGAACGTTTTATTTTAAACTAAGCAGTGCAATTTCAGCCTCATTAGGGGTATTTTCCTCTACATCATGATGACCCAGTAAACACCAGCCAGATCGGATTTACTGGAACTCCATGACAAGTCATTGAGTCTATACTGGGTAAGAGTGACACCTTGTCACAATTGAAAATTAAAAGATAAGCAGGCATGATAACATCACTCTACTCTTGATCATCAGTAAAGTGATGGGAAGTGTCATCAACAGTGCTATTAAGCAGCGCGTGCTGACTGACGCCCAGTTGGGTACCGCCAGGGCCACTCAGCTCCTGACCTCATTACAGCCTTGGTTCAAACGTGGACAAAGGCTTTGAATTTCAGAGGTGAGGTGAGTCACCCTAAAGGCCATATTCGACCAATTTGGCATCAAAGAGTCCTAGCAAAACTAGAACCAATGGGTACTGGGACCAAACTTTCTGCTGGTTATAGTCTTACGTGACATATATGAAGAAAGAAGTTAGTCATCTCAGCTCTGGGCCATCTCAGTAGGAGTTTGTCAGGGTAGTGTCCTAGGCTGATCCATTTTCAGCAGCTCCATCAATGACCTTTGCTCCATCATAAAGTCGGAAGTGAGGATGCTCACCAATGACTACACCAATGTTCAGCACCACTTGCAGTTCATTACATACTGAAGCATTCCATATTCATATGCAACAAGATCTGGACAATATCCAGGCTTGGGCTGACAAGTGGCAAGTAGTATTCATGCCACGCAAGTGCCTGGCAATGACCATTTCCAATAAGAGCCAATCTAAATACCAGTGGTATTATCATCAATGAATCCCCTATTATCAACATCTCAGGGAATACCATTAACCAGAAGCTGAACTGGATTCGCCACATAAACACTATGGCTATTAGATCAGGTCAAAGACTAGGAACATTGTGAGTGACTCACCTCCTGACTCCCTACAATCTGTCCACAATCTGCAAGGAGTGTGATGGAATACTCCCCACTCACCTGGATGGGTGCAATGCCAGCAACACTCGAGAAGCTTGACCCATCCAGAACAAAACAGCCCATTTGATTGGCACTGTATCCACAAGTATCCATTCCGTCCTCCATCTGCTCAGTAGCAGCGGTGTGTACTATCTACAAGATGCATTGCAGAAATTCATCAAAGATTCTTAGGCAGCACCTTCCAAACCGATGACCACTTCAATCTAGAAGGACAAGGGCAGAAGGTATATGGGAACACCACCATCTGCAAGTTTCCCTCCAAGACACTCACCATCCTGTCTTAGAAATATATTGCCAATCCTTCACTGTTGAATATCTTGGAATTCTCTCCCTGAAGGCATTGTGGGTCTATGTACAGCACATGGACTGTAGCAGTTCAAGAAGGCAGTTCACCATTACCTTCTCAAGGGCAGCGAGGGACGGGCAATACATGCTGGCCAGCCAGAGACACTCGCGTCCTATGAGTGAATTAAGAAAAGAACTGGAGAAAATAAAAGGAGAGAAGCAACAGATTACTAATCACAGCGAGTAATTAACGGGTTGAAAGCCTAAATAATTAATGTGCTTTTCAAAAGTATTCCCAAGATATAAAAGATAGTTTCAGAGAAGCCAAAAAAGGACACGAAACAACAAAAATGGCCAAAATAGTGAAAATCCATGGGAGACGTACACAAAAGGAGTGTAATAGGGGACACTGGAGAAAGTGCAAAATAAACTGCAGAAACAGGTGTGTAAAATTAAAACAGGAATTTTTTTTCAACGCCTCTTGCCATTTATTTATCGTCATTTTAGTCCCTAACTAAAGTGCTGTGGCAGTGCCTTCACAACATGGTTTCTAAGAAGGTTAGCCACCATTACTTTGTCAAGGATAACTAAAGATGGGAAATAAATGCTTACATCCCAAGACTTTTTTTTAATAAAAAGATGAAGAACTGAAGTTGCTACCTTTCTGGTCTGCACTGCCCATACTATGCATTTATTTATTGAACTATATGGAGACCCTGAAGGATATTTTTGTTCCAAGTAACTTGCTTTTTTAACGAAGTGTTTTTCTGTACCACACTTAGATTCTGACGTAGTGCTTTGTAACATGAATGAACAGAATAAAAAGAAAAGGACTTGTGAAATATTCACGATGACACAGAAGAAAACCATTCATGTGCATGCTGGTTCTCTGTGGAGCAACCCAGTCAGACTAAGCTCTGTCACTACACCTGCAAGTTTTTTTCTCTCCAGTACCTGTCCAGATTCCTCTTGAAATTATTGATAATCTCTGCTTCCATCATCCTAGTAGGAGCATATTCCAGCTCATTACTACTTGGTGCATAAGAAAGGTTCTTCTTGCTGCCTGCAGTATCCTTTGCTTTAGGTAATATTTTTGCAGATAGATAAAAATCCTGAAACTGCCTCTCTAACACAACTGTGGGTGTCATTAACCGCATGCACTGCAGCTTTTAAGAAGCTGGCTCACCATCACCACCTCAAGAGCAATTAGGGATGAGCAATAAATGCTAGCCTTTCTAGCAATACTCTGCAACATTTTTGGTTTGTTTAAAGCAATTAATGGCAGATGAGGGGGAAAAAAAAGTTTTGTGCACTGTTAACAGAATTCTTCATTCACTTTTATTAATAATAAGTTATGCCAGGAATGTGAGAAATCCTTTAACTTGCGAACACTTTTTTGAAAGTTGGAATGTTGCACTGGTATTTTTGTTTTCACAAAAATTCTCACATTGTTAAATTGTTTCTGTCTAGATAAGAAACTACCTACATGCAATATGAAGTTATTGTCTGAAGAACTTAACAGGCTTAAGACTGTGCTTTTGGAGGATCTTCGACATGTTAATTTCCAAGACAATTCCAAAAATCAGTGTGCTGATATTAATGCAGTTATTGAAGAAGTTGCATACAAATTTGATCAGAAAAAGGAAGAAATTCTAACGAATTTTCTAAAATTCTAGAATTTATAGTACTTAATAATTTACAGTAGGCCTGTGGCTATTGCATGATATTTTATGCCTCAATGCTAATGTTTATTTATGAGACCTTGAATTTTACAAGTTAGATTATTCTACTGGAAAATTGTGGCATCTCTTGCACGAGACTTGCAAAACTGGTATTACCCTTCTGTTGTTAAGGTACACTGAGGAACAAACATGGTGCAATTGTTGTGTAATATGTAACAGCCATAAATCTGTTGCAATATGTATAAATACACTATAATACCTAGATGTAGCTCAGATATTCAAGATTACTGCTCTTTACTTTTTGGAAACTTGAGGATTTCTTCACGCTATAAAATTTTGGTCCATAAAAAAACATGTTTTATTTAGTGTAAAGTATAATATTTTCAATTCCTTTCCACACTCCAACTTCCTTTTTCCTTTTCTGGATGTAGTTATCTGGCTTCTTTATAAAGTGGTCATTTAACCTAAGCCTAGACAGTGAAGTATCAACTCTCCCTTTTTAAATGTGAGGCATTCTGGCTGAGTTCAATTTGGTCTTTATCCAGTGTTCAAGCACAGTTTATTGGGATACTAAGTAGTAATCAGGTGTAGGCATCTTTATAAATTTTGATTTTCCCTCCCCAGCTGTTAATGTTGAAGCTACTGGTATCATCCCAACTGTTAATCACATTAGAAGGCCTTATCTAGAAAAAAAATAATAAATGTTGAAGATTGAATTTATTATCTTGATAATGTTGTCATTTGTAGGAACCTTGGGTGGTTCATCTCCATATACCCTTTTGAAGAAAACTATCTTTTGTTTTGCAGATAGTTTCTTACTGCAGTTCTAATTACTGCTGTGTTCTGAGATTGAAAAGTCATAATTACATTTATTTGGAGAATTTAGATAAACATATTAACTAAAGACTGTTGCGTAGTCATAGTCCTGTTAAAGTAGTCAAGAATTTCTTTGTCTGGCGTACTTTTTTCTGTTCTTTTTCTGTTCAGAGTAATAAAAAATATTTTTGCATCAAAAATTTTCTCTTTGGGTAATTTATGTTGTCTTTGAAAGACTGAATTAGGGGACCCAGTGTGTGTCAAATATTTGAAAGGGATTCTTGCACTCAGAAAATATCGTAGTCTCACATTTCATAAGTACTGTTGGACTTCGAATTTACAGTTAGGCTAAGTTTAGAACAGCATCATGGGCGATGCAGACTTGCTGGGCTGAAGGACCTATTCCTGTGCTGTATTGTTCTATGTTTTATGCTGCTTTTAGTTGGCATCATAAATACAGGCCAGAATGGGGATTATTTGATAATTCTCCCATCAATCACTTACTGCTGGTTGATTGATGAGTATCTGGTGAGTGATTAAAGTTTGTTCTGCCCCTAAGGTTCAAAGTAGTATAGTGGCTGATGCCAGATCAATAAAATGTATAAAAGCATAAATAAATATGAAGTTGAATGCAATAATTATTTAGTTCCTTTAAACTCATTCGGATGACAAGTCAGATGATATGTCACGATTGCAGTATGTGAGAGTTCCTGACTATCAGTTTGGTCCAAAGCAAACATATCTGCGGCAAGTGTTTGAAATTCGTGGTGCTTCGGCTCAGACTTTAATCTGGAAGCTGATTTACAAACACTGCGACACATCAGAGAGGGTATGATTACTTGTGTTCTTTGTACCAAGAGGCTGTGACACCTTTAGGGTTGAATCATTGAATTTGGTCGATGTTCAGGGACAAGAATCTGTGACTGTGAGTGAGACAGATAAGGGGACCCAGAAGTTGGGAGCCTCACCCTTTTCAATTCTTCAACAAGTTAAGATTCCTTCAGCTTCTTTGGATGAGAGTGTAGGTTGCAGGGGAATGAGCTGACTGTGACAGCATGGTACAGGAAGAGACTCAAAAGGGGAATGAGACAGTAGTGCTAGTAAAGGACAGCATCATGACGGGGGTTAATACCATTCTTTGCAGCAGAGAGAGTGAGCCTAGAGGCTCTGTTGTCTGCCTGGTGCCAGGATTTGGTGCTTATGCTTAGGGCTAGAGAGGAAGTTCGATTCAGATGGGGGAGGATCCATTCATCATGGTAAGCCTCGCACAGTCAGGAAGGAGAGATCACATCCAGAGTGAGAGATGCAAGAGAGAGTATGTAGTTTGTGGAATTTGGAGCCAACTGATTATAACTGATAAACCTTTTCTTTCTCCATTTTAAAAGTTTAAAATTCAGTCGTCAAGTGAAAAGGTAGCTGACTCAGTTGACTGAGGAACAGTTATCAATCACCCTGAAGCTTAATAGGTGTTAATTATTATTGAAGCTTAACTAGTGTGTGTCATCTTAGCTTGCCTCAGCTCTGTTTAAGAAAGGGCCTGTTGAAAGTGCACAATCAGTAAGCTTTGCAAGGTTAGGAAGGAGAGATCACATTTCAATAGAAACTCCAGTGTTTGTTTGTTTCCTTGATATGCTACTGTTCAGAACCGAACTGCGTTTGTGACTATGTACGTAAATAAGGATATTTTTTATGAATAAAGTATATTGTTGAAATAAAAGAAAATCAGACTGAGACACAGCCTGAATGAGTATATAATTTGGGGAATTTGGAAGAGGTGATGGCCTAGTGGTATTATTGCTGGACTGTTAATCCAGAGACTCTGGGTTGGAATCCCGTAATGGCAGTTGGTGGAATTTGAATTCAATAAATATATGGAATTAAGAGTCTAATGATGACATGAATCCAATGTCGATTGCTGGAAAAACCCATCTGGTTCACGAATGTCTTTTAGGGAAGGAAACTGCCATCCTTACCTGGTCTGACCTGCATGTGACTCCTGACCCACAACAATGTGGTTGATTCTTAACTGCCCTCTGGGCAATTAGGCATGGGCAATAAATGCTGCCTAGCCAGCTACACCCTCAACCCGTGAATGAATAAAAAATAGTGCAGATGGAAAGAGGTGCTTCTTGCTTGATTTTTGTGCTCATTGTTTGTAAAGGATTTTTTTAACTGGATAAGTTGAAGCTCAAGGTCAGAACCCAGCATAATAGAGTAACATCACAGGTAAACTGTAAATTCATTGGTTGGTGATAGCTACTAATGCAACTATAGTAGGTTCCTTTCAGATTGAAGATAAATAGGGGAAATATTTGTAGGCTACAAATTAAAAGGCCAGTACAGAATTTTTAAGAATTAAATAGAGATGCCAGGCCAGACGATCTCTTGTACCTGCATGATGTGGAGCTAGTGGACCCTATTGTGGTTCACAGTGACCTCATCTGTGGCAAATGTTGGTTGCTTGAAGAACTCCAGCTCAGAGTTGATGAGCTGGAATCTGAGCTTAAAACATTGTGACACATTAGGAAGGGGGAGAGTTACCTGGATTACCTGTGTTTCAGTCACACCCTTTAGATTAACTACCTTAAAATTCGGTCAGCGAACAAGAGGGTGTGGTTACCAGCGAGGTTGTTAGAGGGATCTAGGAGGTAGTATTGAAGGAGCCTCAGTCCGTTGCTTGTTGAACAGATTTGATGTTCTTGCTCCCTATTTTGGTGAGAGTGGGGGCTGTAGGGAGGATGAGCAAACTGACCATAGCACTTCAAGAGGGGGATTAAAGGGAAATGTAGTAGCATTGGGGATACGATAGCCAGGGGAATAGACACTTGCCTGTGGCCAGGATCGAGAGTTCTGAAGACTGTGTTGCCACCTGACGCCTGGGTTCAGCATATCATCTGGGCTGCAGAGGAATTTGAGTTTGAGGGAAAATATCAAGTTGTTGTGGTCCATGTAGGTACCAACAATATAGGTAGAAGCAGCTAGGGGCTAAATTAGAAAACGGAACTAAAAAGCTAATACCCTCCAATTACTACCTGAGCCGTGAGCAAATTGGTTCAGGGTCACCAAAATTAAATGATTAAATGCATGGCTTAAAGATTGGTTTGAAAGAAACAAGTTTGAATTCATGGGAGATAGTAAGAACTGCAGATGCTGCAGTCAGAGATAACAGTGTGGAGCTGGAAGAACACAGCAGGCCAGGCAGAATCAGAAGAGCAGGAAAGTAGACGTTTTGAGTTGGGACCCTTCTGATGAAGGGTTACCAGACCCGAAACGTTGACTCTGATTTTTTCTTCACAGATGCTGCCAGACCTGCTGAGCTTTTCTAGAAACTTCTGTTTTTGTTCCTGATTTATAGTATCTGCAGTTCTTTCAGTTTTTATTTCATAGATATGATGTTGTAGGCATCACAGAGATATGGCTGCAGAATGACTCTGGTGAAGCTAGGAGAATAGGCAAAGAAGTGGCAGAAGGAATACAATGTGGGAAAGTGTGAAGTTATACACTTGCATAGGAAGAACAGAGATGTAGACTATTTTCTGAGTGAGGAACAGCTTCAGAAATCTGAAGCACAAAGAGACTTGGGAGTCCTAATTCAGGATTCTCTTAAGGTTAACATGCAGGTTCACTTGGCAGTTAGGAAGGGCAAATGCAATGTTTGTTTCAAGAGGGCTAGGATACGAGAGCAGAGATATAGTGCTGAGGCTGTATAAGGCTCAGGTCAGACTGTTTTTAGAATATTGTGAGCTGTTTGTGGCCCAATATCTAAGGAAGGATATGTTGGTATTGGAGGGGGTCTAGAGGAGCTTTACAAGAATGATCCTGGGAATGAAGGGCTTGTCATGCAGTTGCGGGCTCCGGATTTGTACTTAATAGAGTTTAGAAAGACAAGGGGGGTATCTGATTGAAACTTCCAGAATAGTGAGAGGCCTGGATAGAATGGATGTGGAGACGATAGTAGGAAAGACTAGGACCCAAAGGTGCAGCTTCAGAGTGAAGGGACGACATTTTAGAGCTGAGATGAGGAGGCATTTCTTCAGCATTGAGGGTTAATTTATGGAACTCATTGCTGCAGAGGACTGTGGAGGCCAAGTCATTGAGTGCAATTCAGACAGATAAATAGGTTTTTGATTTGTAAGGGGGTCAAGAGCTATGGGAACAAGACAGGAGAATGAAATTCAAACAGCAGAGCAAATCCAATAGACTGAGTAGCCTAATTCTGCTCCTGTATCTTGTGGTTTTGTAATTTTATGGTCCATGTAGATAGTGATGACATAGGCAGGGCAAAGAAGAAGGTTCTGCATAGCTAGTATGAGGTGCCAGGCACCAAATTATGAAGTAGAACTTAAGGTTATAAACTCAACACTGTCAATTGTGCATATCAATATGGGGGAAAATCAGATTAGAGAGATGAATGCATGGTTCAAAGATTAGTATGGGAGAACTAGGTTCAAATTTGTGGAGTGCTGGTACTAGACTGGGGATAGTGGGATCTGTATTGATGGGATGATCTCTGCCTGAACCATGCTGGGGCGATTCTTTTTGACTCCCACATAACTATGGAAAGGAAGAGGATTTTAAATTGAACATTGGGGGCAAGGGATCAAATCAATAAGTAGGGTCAAGGCCAAAGAGAAACTTATTAACATGGGAAATGATAAACAGACCATGACAGGAATGGACAGAGTCTGAGTCTCAGCATCAACCATCAGATATGACTCGAATTTACAAAGTGTCTAAAGTGGGATTAAAAAACTTAGGTTTGGTATCTGAATACACATAGCATTTGAACCAAATCAAATGAACTGAGAGTGCAAAAAGAGATTAACAGAACAAAACAAAATGATCTGGTAGCAATAATAATCTTAGCTGGAGGATGACATAGATTGGGACCCGAATATTGAAGGGTACAAGACATTTTTGGAATGATAAAGTGAGAGGGATGGCTGTTAACTAATTGATATATTAGTACAATTGAGATTGATAACTTTTGTCCCGGAAAACGAGATGCGGAAACAGTTGGATTTAAATGAAATGTTATTTAAAAAAATCACTTTTGGTAGTGGTGTACAGGTCCCCTAATTAACCACATTCACTAGCTACAACCAACAAAGAAAGACCAAAGAAATGAATAGAGAGGGAAACAGAGTACAAGAGAAGGCTAGTGCGAAACATAAAAACCGGAAGAGTTTTTATAAATATTTTAAAGACTTAACAAAGTGATGGTTGACCCTACTTGTGAAAAATAAGGAAATATCAGATGAATTGAACAGGTATTTTGTATCAGTCTTCAACATTAGAGCATACAAGTACACTTCATCCTCATTATCCACTGATGCACATACTCAAAGGGTTGGCCCCAGACAATTTTTTTTTTCTCATTAACTCATCTGATTTAATAGCACCATCCTTTATGGTGCAGAGGCGAGTTAAATAGGAGTGCTGTCGACTTTATTGTGTTATCCCTAAATCCTGTGGATAGTGAGGATAAAGTGACATCCCAGAAGTAGCATAAGTCAGGAAATGGAAGGGGGTGAGGAACTCAGAAAATTATAGTAAGAAGTGGTACTGAGTAAATTGTTGCAGCTGTGAGCTGACATGTGCCTGTGTCCTGATGGACTTCATCCTAGGGTTTTAATCAAGATGGTTGATGTATTGGATTTAATTTTCCAAAACACTGTTGATTCGGAGATACTGTCATGAGATTTGAAGATAGTGTGTGTAACCTTTTTTTGTTGTGTACAGAAAACAGTAAATTACAGCCTAGTTAGCTTAACATCTGTTATGTGGAACATGTTTTGAAGCTATTAATAAAGACATTATAGCAGGACAGTTGGATAAGTTGGACAAGGCAGTGTCACATGGTTTGTGAAAGGAAATCATGTTTGGCCAACCTATTGTTCTTTGAGAAGGTAATGCAACTGTATATGAAAGGGAACCAATGGATGTGCTATACTTTGATTTCCAGAAGGCATTTGATAAGGTGCGACATACAAGGATATAGCAGAAAGTAAAAGCTTATGGTGTAGGGGGTAACAAACTGACATGGATTGAAGATTACACAGCTAACAGGAAGCAGAGACTAGGGATGAATGGATCTTTTTCAGGTTGGCAATATGTAATGAGTGGTGTGCGACAGGAATTGGTGCTGGGACCCCATGCATTTTCAATTTACATATATGACTTAGATGAAGGGGCAGAGGGTACAGTTGTCAACGTTGCTGATAGTTAGGAAAGTAACTTGTGAAAAAGACATGAGGTTACAGAAAAATTGTGGATAAACTCAGTGAGTGAGCAAAGATATTGCAAATGGAGTACTGTCTAGGAAAATGTGAAATTGTCCATTTTGGCAGGAAGAATAAAAAGGTAGATTACATAGTGAGAGGTTGCAGAGCTTTCAGATGCAAAAAAATTAAGAACATTTATAGAATGAAACATTTCATTTGGGTGATGAATTGAATACAGAAGTAGGGAGGTTATGTATCAGCTATACAGGTCCATGGTGAGACCACATCTGTGTTAAAGGCAGTTCAAAGAAGCATTACTAGACCAATGCCTGGAATGGGCATGTTGTCATTTGAGGAAAGGTTGGGCAGGCTAGGTTTGTATCCACTGGAGTTTGGCAAAGTGGCTACTGAATTGAAACATATAAATCCTGAGGGGTTTTGAACAGCATTCACTCGAATATTCTTAATGGCTGTGCAGGGCCTCAAGATCTGAGTGTGGTAACAACTTCCAAAACCGGAAGTCAATGTTGCGATTGACATGAGTGGAACATCGGAGCGCATGCAACATAGAAGGAATATTGGTCTTGACAGGGTAGATGTAGAATAGATGTTTACTTTTATGGAAAAATCTAGGACCGGGATCACTGTTTAAAAATTAGGCTCACCCATTTAAAACAAAATAGATGAATTTGTTTCTCTCAGATGGTTATGAATCTTTAGTATGCTCTTTCTGAAAAGGTGGTGGATACAAATTTCTTAAATGTCTTGAAAACAGGGACGGATAGATTCTTGTTATGTCGGTGTTAAAAGGTTATTAGGAGTAGACGGGAATGTGGATTTGAGGTTACAATCATATCCGTTATGATCTTATTTAATGGCAGAACTGATTCACGTGTTCATATGCTATAAGTGATTGGGATTGATTTGATACACATACTTTTGTTACGCAACCAACCTCCTCACCATATTTATCTGGAGTGGTGTCGGTCATGAGTTTGGTCTTTGTGACTTGTAGATGTTCTGGGTCATAATTCGATAGCCCTTATATTCATTCAATGAAAATGAGGTCAGGAAGTAATTTGTGAAGAAAGCAGTAGTAATAACAGAGCATTCACAGTTGGCATACGTTAATCCACATCCTAGGGTTGTAAAATAGGGAGCTATAAAGGTGCTGTGGTTATGATTTTCCAAAATTCCTAGATTTTATAATGGTCCTAATAGATTGGAAGTTAGCAAATGTAATATTGCTATTTAAGCAAGGGAACAGAGGAAAAAAAACTAAAGGGGAATCAGCTGACGTAAGGTTCTGGGAAAATACTAAAATCTATTATTAACTCGGAAAATCATACATTGTCAGATCGATGTGGCTTTACAAAAGAGAAACTGTGCTTGAATAATTTATCATAGTTGTTTTGAGAATATAACGAGTTGGCTGATAAAGAGGAGCCAGTAAATATTGTATACTTAAATTTCCAAATAGCATCAGTGCCACACAAAAGGTTAATAGTTGAGATACAGGCTGAGTTAGGAATAGGATACTACTACATACGAAGGATTGATCAAAGGACGGTAAGCAGAGAGTAAAAATAACTATGCCATTTTCAAGTTTGCAGATTAACTAGTGGAGTGCTGCAAGAATCCATGCTGGGACCTCAACTATTTACAGTCTACATGAATGATTTTGATGAGAAGAGAGCAAGTAACATATCTAACTTTGGTGCTGATTTAAAGGTCAGTGGGAATATAAGTAAGTTATGAGTGAACAAGTTTGGGGTGGCACAGTGGTTATCAGTGCTGCGTCATAATGCCAGGGACCCAGGTTCAATTCCACCCTTGGGTGACTATCTGTTTGGAGATTGCACATTCTCCCCATGTCTACGTGGGTTTCCTCTGGTTTCCTCCCGCACTGCAAACATGTGCAGGTTAAGTGGGCTGACCATGTTAAGTTGCCCATAGTTTCCAGGGATGTATAGGTTTGGTGGATTAGCCCCATAGGGTTACGGGGATGGGTCTGGGTGGGATGCTTTTTGCAGAGTTGGTGTGGACACAATGAGCCAAATGGCCTGCTTCCACACTGTACGGATTCTATGCCTAATGAAAGATTGCAAAGAAAAGTATGAGCCAGCTGGCATCAAGATAACAGCAGAGTATAAAGTTGGTAGGTGTGAGGTTATTCACTTTGGTTGCAAGAATAGAAAACCAATTTTTGATTTAAAAGACAAAATGTTGAGGTTCAGAATGACTTGGATGGGTTTATCCAAGAAAAACAGGTACTTTGCAGGTATAGCAAGCATTTTGTTTTATATTCTTACTTGGGATGTGGATGATATTGGCAACGTTAGTATCTGTAGTCCATCCCTAATTGCTGTTGAACTGATTGGCTTTCTCGGCCATTTCAAACGCCAGTTAAGAGTCAATCACATTTCTCTGGATCTGGAAGCACATATAAGCCAGTCTAGGTAATGGCAGATTTCCTTGCCTAAAGGGCATAAGTGAACCTGACTGATTTTTACGACATGGTCACCATTAGGCCAGGCTTTTTAATTCTAGATTTTTTTATTGAATTCAAACTTCACCTTCTACTGTTGTGGGATTTGAACCTGTCCCCAGAGCATTAGACTCAGCTTTGGGTTACCAGTCCAGTGGTATTATCCATGTAATGGCGTTTTGATCTTTACTATAGTGGGAGCTGGGTACAAGAATGTGTAAGTTTTTGTATAAGGCTCTGGTGAGACAATGGTTTGGTCTTCATTTCCAAGAAAAATTTGGTTGCATTAGATGTAGAAGAGTGAAGGGTGACTAGTTTGGTTCCTGAGATGGATGTATTTTCCTTTGAGAGACTAAGTTACATCCCCACTCTTTAGAAAAATGAGACGTGATCTTGCTGAAACATACATGATGCTGAAGGGACTTGATAGGCTATAAACGAGATTGTTTCCACCACCTGAGGAATCTTAAACTGGGGACACATTATCAGATTATGGTTTGATCATTTCGGGCTAAGATGAGGAGATATTTCTTGACTTGAGCGTTGTGAAACTGTAGAATTATCTACCTTGGAAGATAGTATGTTCACAGTGAATATAGACAGGTATTTAGTGATAGGGAGATCAAGAGAAATGGGGATGGAGCAGAAAAGTGGAGTCCAGACAGATCAGCCATGATTGGCTTGAATGGTAGAGTGGAGGAGGTATTTGGTTTAGAATCCCTACAGTGTGGAAAGAGGCCATTTGGCCCATTGAGTCTGTACCAACCCTCCAAAGAGTATCCTAGTCGCCTACCCTATCCCCGTAAACCCGCATTTACCAGGGCTCATCAGCCTAGCCTACACATTCCAGGGCACTACAGACAATTGAGCATGGCTAATCCACTTAACCTATACATCTTTGGACTGTGGGAGGAAGCCAGAGCACCCAGCGGAAATCCATGCAGACACGAGAATGTGCAAACTCTAGACATCACTCGAGGCTGGAATCGAACCTGGGTCCTTGGCACTGAGACAACAGTGCTAACCACTGAGTCACCATGCTATCCAGGTTTATACTTAGATCCCACTTCATATATTATTTCCCTCAAAAATTTCTTCCCATTAATATAAGTACCTTCATGTTTAGCTATGTGGGGGTAACTTTTAAAATGTGATCCCAAGAAGGTTCCTCCATTTTATCTGCCATGACATATAGAAAAGTATTTGTATAACTGTGTGGGAAAACAATGAAAAAAAAACTTTTAAAGAAAATGTAAACTTTTACTTTTATTGTACAAAGAGCAACCAACACCTTCAGTTACACTTCATACTGCTGTATTTAAAGCAATGTGTGAAGGTATTATACAAAATGCAACTCAAAAACAACCGAATTTTCCAGCTCTGCTCTATTTTACACAATCTAACTTAAAAACAGGAAACAATGTTTAAACTGCTCATATCACAGCACAGTGCATCTTGGCACTGCAACTTGTAGGGGCATGTAGTTTCAATAATCTCACATGAAATATCAAGGAACTTCACTTTTATGTATAGTCTTTTTGAAGTACAAACATTGTAGCTAGTTTAAACACTGTTAGCATTTTTATATCAAGCACTTGTACCAATGTTAGCAATAGTTAAATTAAATGGCTATTTAACAGTCACATTAACAATTTATTCACATTTTTACAGCATCTAAATTTAAATTGCATTGAATTATATGCACATTAATGTATGTACATATATACAAATGCACTGCTGAAAAATGACACAATGCAAACAAAAAAGACACTTTACATTAGATACTGATATGTAACAAAACTTTTCACTTTACAGCATACAAATTGAACCAAAATAAACTTGGGCATATAAAACTTAATTAGACAAAGCATTATTAATTGTAAAGGCTTGGAATAATCAAGCCAAAAGCTCAATCACCACCACCACCCACTTTTTCCACTAAGTTCTTTCATGTTCTACGTAATAAAGTGCTATCTCAGTGGTGTCTGTCATCACATTAATAAACATTTCTGTATATAATTATATACAACAAATAAATGATGGAATACTGGACTCAGGTCAGAATTTTTAAGAGGATACTGCTTTTCATTTGGTCAGAAACACTGGAGGATGATTTTAAGGAATCTGAGAAAATTTATTACAATAAAGATCTAGTTGAATGGCTGACTATTATTAAAGGTTTCATACATAGCTAAACACTAATATTAAAAACTACTAAATAGAAATTTAACTTTGATACGTGTGCTGATTCTTTGTTTTCAAGTAACTGAAGAAGTAAAATATGATGTTATTAAATGGCATTGCAGAATTTTAGAAGTGTTTTGGAAATCAAATGTAATTTTCTCCATTTATAATTAGACCTATTTATATGACAACTGATCCAAATTTCATTTTTAATTGCCTAAATTGCTAGAAATACCAGAACTTTTATTGGAGTATATGCTGCAATAAAAAACCTTAATATCAGTGGCTTTCTTGGCGATGTAATTGTCTCAAGTATGTTAATATAAATAACTAACAAATAGACTAGGAATGACTCTTTTGAAAATTTGAGCTTAGTCAAACCTCCCATAAAATTCAGCTGGTCCAAAGCTCTGTTCTCCATGTTCTGACTCTCACTAAGTCCTATTCATCCATCAGCCCTGTACTCACTGTGCTGTATCAGCTCATATCCAGGTGCAGTCAAATTATAATTCTCATCTTTATATTCAACTCTCACTGTGGCTTTGTAGGCACTACCTTTGTAACCTCCTCAAATATCATAAATTTTCAACAACTCCATGTTTCGCTACTGTTTACCTTTCATGAAGCCTCAATTTCCTTCATCTCTCCACTGGCTACATTGAGTTGTCTAGGCCCTAAGCTCTGGAATTCCCTCCATAAACCTATCTTTCTGGTCTCCATCAAAATGCTCCTTAAAATGGATCACTTCCCAAGATCCTGTTTCTTTGTGTCAAGTCTTGTCTGAGACTGATGGTGTGAAATAATTTGGCTCAGTTCATTATGTTAAAAAGAGCTATAGAATACCAGTTATTGTTTGACTGATCTCAGCCGGAATTATTCTAGGGATTCTAAAATTCGTCTATCTGCAGTTTTCTTTTCTCTAAAATCTGTCAGATAATCTTACTTTAATTGTTATAAAAGCACCCTGCCTTTGAACAATGAACTAGGATTCATCCGGATCAGCTACAACAATCTTATAATTAATGAAAGCTATCTAGGTTCATATGTTGCTATAACCATTGGGGTGAGGTATCAAGAGGACTTTGGAAGTTTGGACAAGGTAGATTAGTATTTTAGGAACAGCTTGGATAAGCCCATGTGCTGCTATATATTTCCTGTTTGTTAAAATACCTCACCCTGAAAAAAGGTACGAACTGAATTTTCAAACTAAATAGAATTGCTTTCGTATTTTAAACTGCTAAGTGTAAGGAGTGTGGAAGTTAAAGTAAGGTAAATCACTGCCTGTTTGCATACTTGCTTTATTACCAACCCAAAGTTAGCAAGAAACTTAAATTGACAACCAGAGCACACAGTTCAGTGAAGTAATGCTTGCGTCAGAAACTGCCTTCTCACAACACATTAGCAATGAAATAATTAACCTGTTAAAATCATTTTGGTGATTGACTGAAAGATGCACTATGGTTCACGAGCTTGAAGAACTCCCTATGCAATTAATGCCATTTGATATTTGTTCTCAGGGAATGGAGAAACATCTAACATCTTATCCACAGGTCTGCATCTTCAACAATTAAACATACCTGCAATACTGAGATACATAAATTATGCATTCAACTCCTGGCATTTGTTTAATCTACAACATTCCGACCAAGAGTTGAGATAGTACACTGAGGCAAAGTGACACATATTTGCAATCACCTTGTAAAGTCAGTGTCTCTACTTATAAAGAGTCCAATATTCCATCATTAAAACTGCATATCTAAAATGAATTTGATTCATCTATTGTGTAAATACATTATAACATATACAGTTACTTGACATGACTTGATTAAAAACATGCTGTACAGATTATCTTCTGACTTGATGTGTATTCTGGAACCCTGAAAAATGACAACATTTTTGTACCATAGATGTATTTATTTGTTAGGCACCGCTGGTTATTAATTTAGAATTTAATCTAAAATTAAGGCTAAAACTTATGCTTATTTAAATTCTGTACCAATAGCCAGTAATGCAGATCAGAAAAAAATGAACTTACTGAACATAAAACAAACGACCCTTCTTTCTCACTGTCCACTATAACCCACCTTTTGTCATCAATTTAGAATCAATAAAGGAGAATTCAGCAGACAGTATAACTTTAAATTTACATAATCTCCACTTCCAAAGTGACATGAGAAAGATGATTGTTTTGGTAAACAGGACACAGCTATTTTGTGCTAAATGCTAACCAAATATACTGAAAACAAGTAATCATAAACAAAAAACCTTGTTAAATTCGATCAGTTTTCAACCTTGAAGGCACAAAAGGTGTGTAACTTTTATTTGTTTTGGTGACAAGCATATTTAATGGAGTCAGTTAAAGAACAACCTATAATTTACAATCAACAATGCACCATTCCCGTACAGCAATTGGTGGGGTCTGTGACAGACAGACACTGTAAAAATAATGTTGACTAATTGAGCTCTCATTGAAACTTTCTTAGTACAGTCTCTTGTGTTTGTGTCACAATGGAGATTCATTTGCTTTTTCGTCTCTTCACTTTTGCAAATGTTGATAATTCACTTTGTACTTCCTTCCTTTGTAAGCAACGAGATAATTTCTGCTGGACCTCAATGCAAGGTCTCTGTACTCCCAGAACACAAGCAGCCACAAACTTCAGGTATACACAAGTGAAGTGCCTTGCATTTATTTTACTCCAGAAGCTGACCTTAATCCAACAACAGATTAGTGCATTCATATTTTTGTGGAATTTGTGACGTCACTAGTTACCAGGGCAGATTATTTACATTACTGAATTAGCCTCAGAGGGAGAATTGTATATCTACAGTGTTTTCCAACATAATGTTCAAAAAAAAGTGCTTCAAGTTTCCAAAATCTAACTGTAAAGGAGAGTGTTTGCAGGTTATACATTGAACTCAGTTTAGAATATGTATTTTGCATGAAATATTGACATAAAAACAATCTAATTTGCTACTTAAAATTCTACAGTTTTAATCTAACTATATCCAAAAAGACATCACTATATCTAATAGCTACAGTATATGTTAGAGGGAAAAGTTCCTGAAATAAATTTCAAGCAAAACTCAACCTGTAAAATCTACAAAAATGTTTGAAAATCAAGGGGTAAAATTTAATTGTGGTTCTCCAGCATATCTGCCCTAATTTTGGCAGAGAAGCTGCACAAGTCCCAGAAAACAAGATAGTTACATTTTATACCATGTTCCCAGGATTTCTGCAACGTTCTTCAGTCAAAGTTATTGTTTTAAGTGGAAGCCCGTCTATGCAAATCCAACTTTCAACAGCATGAAAGATACAGACTGTTAGGAGTTGCAAGCAAAGTAAAATAGCATTAGTAGTAACAAAGGACATTTAGTGCTGCAAGTAAAAACCTGGAATTAGAATGCTGAGAGAGAGAATTAAGCGCCAACATGTTTATGAAGGTGGCTATTATTCAAGGTCAAGCAAATTCTGGTGTGTGAGAAATGCACAACACAAGAAAATTCTGATCCAAAGTCTAGCTTAACCCTTAAAGCATGTGAAATGCCCAGAGATTAATAAACAGATTGAGCTGATGTACATGGGCAAAAGGGGGATTTGCCTATATGAATGCTCTAAGGCTCATGCACTGATCACACTTACTGAAAGTGACTGAAAAGTGGAACGTATCAAGAAATCATAAAACTCAATAAATAATCCTTCCGTAACAAATCAAAGAGTTTAGTTCATTAAAATAACAAAATTGTTTAACTGTATAAGTATGATACTAAGATTTCGATTTCATCACTACTAAATGTGTTGACTTTATATTGATTCAATAAATTAAGATTATTATTGGACAATTCTGTTGAGTTCATGCCTTTGCAGTGAAATAAAAGGATGAGGATTGTCCTAACATAGGCCACAACATGAATGGTTTTGCGGTTGTCAGGTCATCCACTGACACTGGCCACTTGCAAAATAAAGACCACTACTAAACATAGATATAGTAATTATAGCTAGACAGATTTTAGCTATTTTGGAAATGCAAAACCATACCAAAATATTTTACATTTTTGTGTCATTGATGCAGAAATGTTTCTCTGATCCTTAGAATTGGCATAGAGACATTTCTGAAGATTTTAAGGGACGACTGCTTAGTTTGACATACTTGAAGCAGATAAATTTGACTTTACAATGGTGAGCTGTTAACTGTTGAATAATGAAATGTGAATGCTTACCAGATCTAGTGGCTATGTTCAATATATTTGACAAATAATTTATTTATTCCTTGATAGGCCTTTTGTAGTTCATGTCAAAATATAGAACCTTTAAATGGGTCAGTATTTTCAATGCAGAAAGAACGTATACAAAAATGCATTCAAATAATATAATCTATACAGCTAAATTCTATTTCAGTGTACTGTAGAATATCAAAAAATATATTGGGGCAGTAATTGAAGATGACATCTTTTCTGTTACCTCTGCAGTAATGTTTTTTTTCTCACTAGTGGCTGATACTTATCAAGATCAGCACTTGACATACTAGTATTAGCCATGGTTCACTCAGATCACTGAAATCTTCATGGAGATAAGAAGTGATGCTACTGCAGAATTTATACTGTAGGAGATATATTAAATTGTGCTGCACCAATATACCTTGAAGTGGTCTAATCCTAGGTCATAACTACATCAGAAGACTGTGAAAAAAAGCATTTTAAAGTATCCGCAAAAGGGAACAAAAAGTGAGGCAAGTAAATCATTCCCTCTTATTACATATTTAATATTCTCAATATGAAGCAACATTAGTCCAATAAGTATTGAAACTGAATACCAGCTCTTAATTAAGTGCTGTAATGTTAATTCTGCTTATGTTGACCCCGAGCAAAATGACAAGCAAAGTCATATTTGTCTCTACATTTACATCCACATATGTTACATTGGAATGGGTTCTTGTAACCATGGCACCCCATGTGAATAGTATAAAGGATATTGTCTGCAAAATACATGTCACAGTGTTGGCAATGATGCAGAAGTTGGGGATCCTGGACTTGAAGTGCAGGAGCAGGGGTGCTAGGCTGGCTGTTCGTCACGCTGGGTGTACTTGTATGAGCACTATGCTCACTACTGGGGCCAGCCACAGGACTGAAGTTCCGCTGATTTTGCGTGTGACATGCATCTGGACTGATAGGGGATGAGCTTTGGGCCACACTGGAAGCTACCGTGGAAACGACTGGAGCTGTAGACTGTGAGATCACATATGGTTTTTCATCCCTGCAGGTAACCACCTCAGGAGATGCTGGAGCTTGGTTTTCAGGTGGAAGGCTGGACAATTGGCCTGCTAAGGTAGAAAGCTGGTTTAATGGATTATCCACCATAATATCTTGCGTGTCCCTCGAAATCCCACCAGACTGTACTTTTTGCAAACCCTCATAGGAGTTAGCTGACATATCATGAGAAAAGTCACTGAGGTAATCTGGCTTCTGTACCATCATGGAAGAAGGACTTAGATTAATCAGAAGTCTTGTCCCATAACTCAGGGAGTTGTTAGTTTTTTTCTGCAAAATGCCCAACATTTTCTTATTGGTCAGGCAGGTCCTAGCACCTTTCAAGGGAAGAAGTTTGTGCCTACGTCTACGGTGATGGGACAGGTTACTTCGATCACTGCAGCAGAAAGAGCAAAGCTCACATTTGTATGGTTTTTCACCCGTGTGTGAGCGCATGTGTGCTTCGAGGTGCCGCTCATACGCTGAAGCAAACGGGCACAGGTGACATCTGTGGGGCTTCTCACCTGTATCAGAAAGAATAGATCAGCAAACCTTGCCATTTTCTCTCCCTTTTTGCATTTTTCTCATTTTTCCTCCGCCAAGTAGCTTGTCCTTTAGCTAGGAGTGCGATAGAGCGGTGGAACTCTAAGATCACTGTCAACAATCCCATCTGGTTGTCAACATGGTTGCCATGTAAGAAGTCTGGATAGTTTTATTTTTCTTTCCTCGTGGTGAGGCAGTTCAGATTTATGGATTATTTTCTGTAGTGGGTCAGTTACAAACTGATGAAACTCTACCCACATAGCTGATGGATATGTGTCGATTGGATTTTTGCACCCTACTCACTATCACATTAAAGGCCTGGAATTTTAGCTAACATGAAATATGATGAGGTAACTTGAAATTATCTCAACTACTGAGCTACTTGGTTATCTGCCATCTGCTTTTGAATGAGATCTCATTAAAAATGTTGAGGATGAAATATGTTTCCAATTGAAAAATCAACACAAAATAACTTGCCTCTTACAGGATGCATTTTGAAAATCAGAGGTGACAGCAGTTCCTGTATTTCCACATCATAACATAATGTATATTATGGCTGCCATTCTCTAATTACAAAAAAACTTCCAAACATTAATATAAGAAAAAACTGTAGCTGTTATGTGCTGATTTTACAGCATTATATATCCTACTTAGAGGAGCAGTACTGTACTATGCTATAGTTGGCTTAACCAGATGGTACTGAATACTTTAATCCTTACCTGCTTTTTCGTTAGTCGTGGCCCTTTTCACTTTAAACAGGGGAGACTCACCATCGGTACTCCTTTTAAAAAAAATCAAACTGTTACAAAGAATTGTGATCAAATTTAACATCCTTCAGTTTATTTGTTGTGAGAAAATTGGTACTTAAAAAGGGAGAACAATAGTTTCTGGGGAAATCCCTGAAAGAAGTCGATGTTCCTGAGTGACAGAACCTAACAGTGTGGAGAAACTGAATCAACACTGATACCATAAAAACAACAGAAGAATCATTGATCTAAACTGAGTTAATGAATGTATCACAATGTCAATCTAAGTGCCTTACAATGCCAAACAGCAAATGATCATAAACTACTTCCAACAATGAAGTTAGCAACACAACTTTAACCAAAGGAATCCAATACCGACATGGCAGAAAAGAAAAATTAACTGTATTTTAAGGGGGCTGTGATGGTGAGACTCCATTTAAGTCAATTTATGTTAAGGAATAGTTTTACACATCACACTCAATGAATACCACAAACTTAACATCAACCTGGATGCTAAATGCTATCTAAATGCCCCAGTCTGGTCTCAGTTAAAATTTAATAATTTTGTATAAATTATTCTCTCCATTAAAACAACATTTATCAAGATGCAAGCTTGCCCTGTCTCATACAACCTACCATCTCTGTACCAACCTCATCATCAAAATGAGTCAAAAGGTTGATTATCTCATTTTTAATAGACATTCCAGAAATTTGGATTTGATACTACTGAGCATGTTTATTAAATTAGTATGTTTGCACCTTATTGTTCAGTACTGCTCCTTTAAGTAGTTAGAATAGAAACAAACATATCTTCTAATAACTTCTATTTTAGATCATATAGAAGTCAATGTACAGTCATTACCTGTGTGCATTCTGATATGCTCCATCAGGCGTGCGGTCCCTTTACTAGCATAGTTGCAGTATCGGCATTTTAGTTTTCCATCATATGTTCTTTCAAACCCATCAGCCATGAGCCCAGAGCCATCATCCAATGAAACTTCGACTGAAGCATGATGCATTCCATTTTGATCATTTTCCGATCCTGCAGTAATAAATCCCAGAAGGTGGGAAGAATTAAAAATACAATTCTCTGCAATTTGAAATAAAGGCAGCTCCTTTTAGAAGAGAATATCATTTTAAAATGCAGATGACACTAATGGAAATGTATTGTCATTCACAAATTATGTAAACTTTTCTACATTGATAGTAAGTATTAAAAGCAAAACTGCTGCATGAAAGACACTTGAAAATTTGTTTTCTATTTCTACAAAAATTCATTGATTTCCTGTGGCAATTCTCATTGACAGTAAATATGCTTGTGTAAATCATTGATTTACACAAACTAAAGTCAAATTTCACTTCTATTGAATGGTTTTCTGACTAAACATTACATTCTCAGACATCACAATATGCATTCAGCTAACACAAACAGATAAAAGCTCTAATGAGTAAAATGCCATCACAGCCCAGGAACCATAGATGAAAAAATGTGAAGAGATTTTCTTTCTATAATTGATTTCCCATTAAGAAGGAGCTTGAATTTATATAGTAACTTCCTTGGCCTCCTAGAATAATTAAGCTAATTAAATACTCAAAGTATGGTAATTGTTATAATGTAGAGAAGGTCCAAACAGAAATTAATTCATCTTAGTGACCTTTTTCTGAGGAATAAAATGATGGCCAGTTTACCTAGAGAACTGCTCTGCTCTTAAAATAGTGTGTTAGAACGTTTATGGCAACCTGAGCGAACAGATGGACCTTTAGTTTAATATTGCATCAGAAACATGGCACCAAAGACACAGCAGCACTTCCACCGGACTGGATTAACATGCTTGATTCTGGAGCCAGGTTCAAGCAATTCAGGGGAACCAGTATAACCATTGAGATAAGGCTAACAATATAAAATTTGTTTACACAGCAGCTTTCAACAAAACATATCACCTATGTATCAAATCCCCTATGGTGGTGCATATGATAAAGTAGAATCAATTCTCTAACAGTATCTGTTTTATTTTCATTGTTGGTTGTCTCCTTGTCTCTTTTTCTGCTTGTTTCTCTCTCCTTAACTCTTTCTTTCTCACTTTAATTTCCTTTGTTCCTTTCAGATGGTGGGTGGCATGGAGTGCTATAGTAGGGTAATAAGTCATCAAAGACCTTTAAATAAGAATTACAGCAAAAATGAGGCTCTTATAACTTTCCTTCCCAACCCTTCCCTTTCTCCCCTTGCCCCACAATCACCCATGCTCGCATTTTCACATCCAAATTGTTCCCGGTACCTTTATGTTTCCATACCCTCAGCAGCTTAACCACCACTTATTCTACGATCATTCACTTCATCCATAACACTTTGATCTATTGTTGCCCTCTTACTGCATCCCAGGCTGGTTTACATTGCCCTCAAATCCGTTTTATCTATATCTTTTTCAAAGCGGCATCTTTTTATATTTTGAAAAAGCAGATTCAAACAGAGAAACTCTTGTTTGCTTAACCTAAGAGAAGAATCATCTTTTTGAACTGTTAACAGCAAACAGTGAAATAATGATTTGGCTTCAGAATTCACCTGGAGTTGTTTTTGTTGAAAGCTCAACTATTAATATGAGGAAGAATGAAAACAACAGCCACAACAGGTGGGCACTAAGTACATAATACGACTGTAGTTGAATAAAGCTTTTGAAATTTGTCCTCTAGAATTTCTTCAATTAATTAGAAAAACAACTGCAAGAAGCTGAAGAAAAATGCAAAATAGAAGAATGAATTGGCCAGAGTTTGGGAAACAAGTGCATGGAGTGTCAAAAGGTGAAAGAGAGGACAAGCACCACATTAAGGTACCCAACTTTCCAGCTGGGGAACAAAATACTGGGGAAGAGTGCTGCAAAAGATCAATGACAGCCCTTCCTATGCATTTACCCCTCCAATGCCTTTTAAATGTTGCAATTGTAACTGCCTCCACCACTTCCTCTGGCAGCTCATACCATGCACATACCACCCTCTGCCATTAAAACACAACCATTAACATTGTTGTTAATGAATGAATTTATTGAAAAATAACAGACTAACGGCACAAATTTTCAATTACTTTTTGCCTGGTTTTACAAAAAGCTTTCAGATAACCTGATACATTTTTAATTGTACAATCTATAATCTACTGTACACTGTTGGCTGGTTTGCTGCATTTTTCTTCAGAAAACATTTAGTTTATTGAAAAGAAAACATTTTTGGCCAATGTTAACTCTCCTAGCTTAGGCCCTTAAAGAGAGACGTTTAATTCAGTTGAGTGGAGATTTTAATTTGACAGTCCTGATTCAGGATTTCCTTTTTCTATGACTAAGTAACCGTACTGGACAAGTCAGTCTGAGAGCGACATGCCAGTACTCACCATGCGCAAAACATAATTTTTGCACATAAACATGGCCTTACCAGTTTGAAGAGATTCTGGGTCCTTCTCCACACCAACTGAGCCAGATATCATATTCACATGTTGAGTCTGTTGAGTGAGGTACTCCTGGAAATCCTTGACAAAGTCTACAGAAGCAGCTCTCTTCTCATCCATGATCTCTCAATGGTTCAAGAAATTGCTTTACTTCCTTGAATAAAGAAAATACAACTTTTGAGGAGTACATTGTGAAGAATAACACAGAAATTAAATAAAATGTGAATGTTATAGCAACAGCATTTTTTGACAAATGCCTGATATCTATCTATATTTCAATTGAGGTGATCAAATGATTACATTTAAGTAACAAAGCAGTACAACAAAGTTGCTCTGATGGAAAAGTGAGGAGTTTTAATTGCTCAGTAGAAAAACCTAACACTACATAGCAGTATGTACTTAATTTAGAGAACTGCTTCCTAAAACAAGCATGGGGCTGGATGAACACAGCAGGTCAAGCAGCATCATAGGAGCAGGAAAACTTGACGTTTCGGGCCTAAACCCTTCATCAGAAAAAGACGTCAGCCTTCCTGCTCCTCGGATGCTGCTTGGCCTGCTGTGTTCATCCAGCTCTGCACCTTGTTATCTCAGGTATGGAATGTTGCGTTCCATTATGAAAGCTGTATGAACTTTTGTTCTGCTTTTCATGTCTTCTGTGGCACAATGTATATTACAATATACTGAAAAGATCCATCTCATACATGTAGATGTTGCAATACTTGATTATAACTGCACAATTTGAAATGTTGTGGGAGCTTCTGGCTTTCAATTCACAACTGGTTCGATTATCTGTAAATATCCCTGACCGAAACACAGTGAGCTTGAGCCCCTTTCTTTCTTAAGGAGATATATGGTTTTAAACGGGCATAGCTTTACTTCAGCAGAAGAAGTTGTAAATTCTTGGATTAATAGTTTTATTCAAGTGACTATAACCAAAGCCAATGACGTCAGATGAGTATAATACACTGTGGTTCACAGATTAGTTATATTAGCAGATTCCTTTTAACATTGTTGGAAGCACAGCATTTTTGAAAAGGGTGGTAACTATGTCATGTATGATATAAAAGTAGAAATACTCATTTAAGGTAATCGAATGAATCATCGCACTGCTTGGTATTTGTGACTAGTACTCTGAGGACTAATTGCCATGATAGTTTTATTTATTCCCTTATACTGTATATTTTGTTTTTATCCATTACAATTTTTAAAGCTGAGGGTGTTTGTTTATAGTGCCACAGGGCAAGGACTGTCTACAAAATCAAAGACTTATTGTAAGGTGGAGTCTATTTGGCCCTTTATGGCTACATTCTTTGTTAGTGCAATCCAAAATTAATCTTTTGCTGTACCTTTTCTTTGCATCACTGCATCTCCATCTGTCTCATATGATGATGTATTGCTTTCAGAAAATATATGAAAATCTCTGCCCTAACTACACCTGCAGTAGTGGACTATTAACATTTTCCGGCAGCAATATCCTCTAAGATATCAATTTTCGATTTTTGAGCAGCATCAATCACTGCTGATTGTGCAGTTCATCAGTTGTCAAGGGTCTAAGCACCCCGATTCCCTTTCGAAACCTCTCTTTCCAGTTTTCTTCAGCTTTTTTTTAAAACTTCCGTCTTTGACCAAGCTTTTAGTCATCTTCCCGAATATTTTTGTTAAGGGACAAATTTTGTTGTCGATCATTGCCGCATTGAGCATAGAGAGAAATATATTAAAAGGTGTTTTATAAATATACCCCGTTGGTGCGCCTCTTAGAATCAGACTCAGTCTTTTTCAAAACAAAACTACCTGGTTAGAAACAAGTTGGATAGATTGTGTTCTCCTTGTTCCTCACCACATAACTGATGGAAAGGGTTATTCCTTCATTATGATGTGGACCATGTAGTGGCCTACGACAGATCTTGACACACATTCTACCAAATACTGCACCGGAGCAGTTCAGGCAATTTTCATTCAGTATTTCATTTCGCCAATGCTCTGTTCTATCTACAGTTCAAGTGGCAGTGTGGCTGCCAAAGTTACCCGTGTATGGTCATCAGAAGGATCTGATTGTCCAGTGGCCATGCTTTGGTTTGCTGTCATGTTCAAATATAATTGACTAGGAGAATGCCACATGAGGAATTCACCATGACTGCTGCCAGTAAATCTGGCACTGATCCTGATGGTTTGCTGTGTAGCATCACACACCAGTTGGACGTTCTGATCCAAGATTCACATGTGTTGCTTGAACAGGCTGATGTATAGTCTATGGAATCCAGACTGAATTTTTGTGCTTCTGGCTTCCGCTATCATCATTGCCATCTTTACAACCACTGGCAATGTGATCCTTGTTATGTTCAAAGATCGCAGTTGTGGCCTTAACATGTGATAGATTTCAGTGAAGATGTTCTTACTGAAGCGTTCCACAGATACTTTTCTCACTAAGGTCCAGGTAAGAGAAATGCTCCCCAATCATCCTGAATGCATAAAGCCTCTTGCTGAAAGTTCTTCTTCCATCTTGTCCTGCTCTGTATGGCCTTAGTTATTCTCCAAGTCATGCTGTATTCGAGGGCAATTCTGCCTTGTGCATTTTTGGAGGCAACTAATTTATTCAGAAGCTTTGAAGTCAGTGAAAACTCACTCAGCTGATACCACATCACTCCCTGTAGATTTTTATGACTTGAGGGAATTGTACAAAGCATCGAACACTTGTAGAGTCTAAGCAACAGCACACAATTTGTAAGAAACTGGTGTTCCCTTTAAATAGCACTGATGGAATGGGTGTTCCTTCAAGCTGCTGGATGGATGTTCAGTTTGAGAGGTTAAGAGAGGATATTTGCTGCAATGTAGAGACCCAAAACAACATGTATGGTGTTAAACTAGTTTGGCATGCTGAATACAGTCTTTAAAAAAAGTCCAAAGTCTGTCTGCTCTGTATACGTCTCGTGGTTGTCCACTGTGTGCACATTAATGTCCTCATATCTGTAGTACCTGGTATAATATGACTGAAATGTTTACAAGCATCAGGTGCCAATTTGAAGCTCTAAGGTCCCCTGTAGATAATACAGCACTTGCAATGCTTACTGAACTGCATGTTCACTTTAAAACTGATACACAGCTAAGAAAACATGCATCTAAAAGGGCATAGAATTAAGAAGTGTAGATGCTGGAAATCTGAAAAATGGGTTACTTTCAGCACAGCCAACTAATTTTCAGCCACTCATAGTCCCCATCAACACCTATGTAGATTTTCTTCTTCCATGGCTTACTACCAATAATCCTTCCTTTCTTTCTCTCGCTGGGCTCTGTCTCCACCTATCAGCGCACTCCATTTCCTTCCCCCTCCCTTTGTCATCAAGATAAATGCCAACCTTTTTTCCCACATGCTGTCAGTTCTGAAGTATGTCCCTGGACTTAAATGTTAACTGTTTTCCCTCCACAGATGCTACCATACCTGAGTTTCTCTAAAAGGGAACTTGTACAGAAGTGGTTATTCACTGTGTAGCACATTCCCAATTTCTATGCTGTCAAGCTGTTGCTTGCAAAGAGAAGATATTACTTGCAACATCCCAAATCAGATGCAACCAGTTTTAATTATTAGCTCAGAAACAAGAGTGAATAGGCTCAGTTTAAAAAAAAATCACCAGATAGTCTCTATCTGTTTCACCAGCAATCTGCACAGTGAACCAGTGATACAAGGAAATAGCCCAAATCGTTTAAAAACTTTCTGTCAACAATGACAATTACACCGTATGATAAAGCCATTGCTATTTTATACTGATTCTTAAACAATGTATGGGTTGTACATCACATGTCATTCAACATTGTGGCATTAGTCCTGTACAACTGAGGTTATAGTTAATAGTAATGATAATAGAAACATTCTAGATATTTATCAATCTCAATTTATTATGTAAATAGGTACTAGGCACCTTTATCCAAAGATTAGTTTGGACGTCACACATTCTGGAGTATCTCAATTAAGTATTCCCCCGCAAGAATTTAAATTAGAGTATATATTCTAGGACATTTTTATTTCAGACCAAACCACGAACATTCATTGTATTTTGCTTTTACTCTTCTGAGTACATTGTTTTCCTGTTGAGTATCGTCTACAGTTTGGGTCTCTAAGGAGGGATATACATGTCATTGAAGGAGTGCAACACAGGGTCAACAAATTAATCCCTGGGACAGCAGGACTGTTTTATGAAGAGATACAATATATATTCCCGAAAATTTCAAAGAATGAGGCATGAAACTCAAAACATTCTTAAGGGGTATGATAGAGTGATGCAGATGTTTGCCCTGGCTGGTGAATCTAAAACCAGAGAACAAAGGAAAGTGATGGTCTAGTGGTAATATCACTAGACAAATACAGAAACTCAGCTAATGTTCTGGAGACCAGCGTTCCAATCCCACTGTGGCAGATAGTGGAATTTGAATTCAATTAAAAAAAATCTGGAATTAAGAATCTACTGAAGACAATGAAACCATTGTCAATTGTCAAAAAAAACCATCTGATCAGGGAAGGAAATCTGCCATCATCACCTGGTCTGCCTAAATTTGACTCCAGACCAACAGCAATGTGGTTGACTCCCAACTGCCCTCCAATATGGTGTAGCAAGCCACTCAGTTAAATCATTTTGTACAAAATCTCAAGAAAGAGATGAAACCAGACGAACCACCCACCACTGATCTAAGCACCGGAATAGACAATAGCACAAACAGCTATGTCAATCTTGCAAAGTCATCCTTCAAACTTCAAACGGATCTCACAACTCAAGACTGGGCATCCATGTGGTGCTGTGTGCCATCAACTGCAGCAGTATTGTACTCGAACACAATCTGCAACCTCATGGTCCAGCATATTCCCTACTCAACCATTACCATCAATGGTTCAATGGAGAGTGCAGGACAGCATGCCAGGAGCAGCAACAGGCATACCTGAAAATGAGAGGTCAATCAGGTGTAGCTATCAAACAGGACTATTTGCATGCTAAACAGCATAAGCAGCAAGTGATAGGTGGAGCTAAGCAATCCTACAACCAATCGATCAGGTCTAAGCTCTACAGTTCTGCCACATCCAGTCACGAATGGTGGTGGTTAATTAAACAACTCACTGGAGGACAAGGCTCCACAAACATCCCCAACGTCAATGACAGAAGAGCAAAAGCTTAAGAGCAAACGGAAGGCCAAAGCATTTGCAGCAATCTTTGAACAGAAGTGCCAAGTGGATGATCCATCTTGGACTCTTCCAGTGGTCCACAGCATTACAGATGCCAGTCTTCACCCAATTCGATTCACTCCACGTGATATCAAAGAACGGTTGGAGGCACTGGATACTGCAAAGGCTATGGGTCCTGACAATATTCTAGCAATAGTACAGAACTTACTGCTTCCCTAACCAAGCTGTTCCAGTATAGATATAAGACTGGCAGCTACCCAATAATGTGGAAAATTACCCAGGTACATCCCGTACACAAAAAGCAAGACAAATCCAACCTGGTCAATTATCGCCCCCATAGGTCTACTCTCAATCATGAGTGAAGTAATGGAAAATGTCATCAACAGTACTTTTAAGCAGTGCCTGCTCATTGGTGCCCAGTTTGGGTACGGCCAGGGCCACTGCGCTGAGTAATGACCTCATTACAGCCTTAGTTCAAACATGGACAAAGCAGCTTAATTCCGGAGGTGATTTGAGAGTGACAGCACTTGACATCAAGGCTGTATTCGTCCATGGGGAGCTAGCAAATTGGATACAAAATTGGTTTGAAGATGGGAGACAGAGGGTGGTAGTAGAAGGTTGTATTTCAGACTGGAGGTCTGTGACCAGTGATGTGCCACAGGGATCGGTGCTGCATCCACTGCTTTTCATCATTTATATAAATGATTTGAATGTGATTATAGGAGGTATAGTTAGTAAGTTTACAGATGTTAGCAAAATTGTTGGTGTAGTGGACAGTGAATCTCAGAGTACAACAGGACCTTGACCAGGTGGGAAATGAACTAAGGAGTGGCAGATGGAGTTTAATGTAGATAAATGTGACGTGCTGCATTTGGTAAGGCAAATCAGGGCAGGGCTCATACAATTAATGGTAGAGCCCGGGGAATGTTGCTCAACAAAGAGACCTAGGGGTCCAGGTGCACAGTTCCTTGAAAATGGAGTCGCAGGTAGACAGAGTATTGTAGATGGCGTTTGGTATGCTTGATCAGTGCATTCAGTGTAGGATCGGTTAGGAAAGCAGCAAGTTCTGTACCATTACTGGAACATTGTCAGGGTCCATAGCCTTTGCAGTTGCACCTGTAAAGACCATAAGACCATAAGACATAGGAGTGGAAGTAAGGCCATTTGGCCCATCGAGTTCACTCCGCCATTTAATCATGGCTGATGGGCATTTCAACTCCACTTACCCGCACTCTCCCCGTAGCCCTTGATTCCTTGCGAGATCAAGAATTTATCAATCTCTGCCTTGAAGACAGTCAACGTCCCGGCCTCCACTGCGCTCCATGGCAATGAATTCCACAGGCCCACCACTCTCTGGCTGAAGAAATGTCTCCTCATTTCCGTTCTAAATTGACCCCCTCTAATTCTAAGGCTGTGCCCACGGGTCCTAGTATCCCCACCTAACGGAAACAACTTCCCAGCGTCCACCCTTTCTAAGCCATGCATTATCTTGTAAGTTTCTATTAGATCTCCCCATAACCTTCTAAACTCTAATGAATACAATCCCAGGATCCTCAGCCGTTCATCGTATGTTAGGCCTACCATTCCAGGGATCATCCGTGTGAATCTCCGCTGGACACGCTCCAGTGCCAGTATGTCCTTCCTGAGGTGTGGGGCCCAAAATTGGACACAGTATTCTAAATGGGGCCTAACTAGAGCTTTATAAAGTCTCAGAAGCACATCGCTGCTTTTATATTCCAACCCTCTTGAGATAAATGACAACATTCCATTTGCTTTCTTAATCACAGACTCAACCTGCAAGTTAACCTTTAGAGAATCCTGTACTAGCACTCCCAGATCCCTTTGTACTTCGGCTTTATGAATTTTCTCACCGTTCAGAAAATAGTCCATGCCTGTATTCTTTTTTCCAAGGTGCAAGACCTCGCATTTGCTCACGTTGCATTTCATCAGCCATTTCCTGGACTACTCTCCTAAACTGTCTAAATCATTCTGCAGCCTCCCCACCTCCTCCGTACTACCTGCCTGTCCACCCAACTTCGTATCATCGGCAAACTTTGCCAGAATGCCCCCAGTCCCTTCATCCAGATCATTAATATATAAAGTGAACAGCTGCAGCCCCAACACTGAACCCTGCGGGACACCACTTGTCACCGGTTGCCATTCCGAAAAAGAGCCTTTTATCCCAACTCTCTGCCTTCTGTCAGACAGCCAATCCTCAATCCATGCCAGAAACTCACTTCGAACACCATGGGCCCTCACCTTACTCAGCAGCCTCCCGTGAGGCACCTTATCAAAGGTCTTTTGGAAGTCTAGATAGATAACATCCACTGGGTTTCCCTGGTCTAACCTACTTGTTACCTCTTCAAAGAATTCTAACAGGTTTGTCAGACACGACCTCCCCTTACTAAGTCCATGCTGACTTGTTCTAATCCGACCCTGCACTTCCAAGAATTTAGAAATCTCATCCTTAATGATAGATTCTAGAATTTTAAAGGACATTGGTGAGGCCACTTTTAGAATACTGCATTCAGTTCTGGTCTTCCAGCTGTAGGAAAGATGTTGTTAAATTGGAGTGTGTTCAGAAAAGAGTTTCAAGGATGTGCTGGGATTGGAGGGTTTGAGCTATAAGGAGAGGCTGAATAGGCTGAGGCTGAATAAGCAGAGGCATTTTTCCCTGGAGCGTCAGAGACTGAGGAATAACCTTACAGAGCTTTATAAAACCATGAGGGGCATGAATAGGGTGAATAGTCAAGGTCTTTTTCCCAGGGTGCGGGAGTCCAAACCTAGAGGGCATAGGTTGAAGGTGAGAAGGGAAAGATTTGAAAAGGACCTGAGGGGGCGACTTCTTCATGCAGAGGGTGGTGCATGTATGGAATGAGCTGCAAGAGGAGGTGGTGGAGGTGCATACAACTGCAATATTTAAAAATGGATCTGGATGGGTACATGAATGGGAAGGATTTAGAGGGATATGGCCCAAATGATGGCAAATGGGACTAGATCAGTTTAGGATATCGGGTCTGCGTGGATGAGTTGGACTGAAGGCTCTGTTTCTGTGCTGTTTAACTATGACTTTTTGACCGAGTGAAGCATCGTGGATCCCTAGCAAAACTGGAATCATTGGGTATGAGGGGGTAAAGTCTCCGCTGGTTGGAGTCATACCTGGCACATAGGAAGGTGGTTGTGGTTATTGGAGTTCAGTCAGTTCCTGGACATCTCTGCAGGTGTTCCGCAAAGTAGCGTCCTAGGTCTAACCATCTTCATCAATGACCTTCCCTCCATCATAAGGTTAGAAATGGGGTTGTTCGCCGATAATTACACAATGTTCAGCACTATTCGTGATTCCTCAGGTATTCAAGCAGTCCATGTTCAAATGGAACAAGGTCTGGACAATATCCAGGCTTGGGCTGACAACTGGCAAGTAACATTTGCACCACACAAATGTCAGGCAATGACCATCTCCAATAAGAGACAATTTAATCACTGCCCCTCGACATTCAATGATGTCACTAACACTAATATCCCCACTATCAAAACACTTGGGGTTACCATGGACCAGAAACTCAACTGACCTGTCACATAAACATAGTGGCTACAACAGTAACTCAGAGGATAGGTATACTATGGCGAGTGACTCATCTCCTGACTCCCCAAAGCCTTTTGACCATCTACAAGGGCCGAGTCAGGATGAATATTCCCCACTTGCTTGGATGAGTGCAGCTCCAAGAACACTCAAGAAGCTTGACACCGTCCAGGACAAAGCAGCCAGCTTGCTTGGCACCACAGCCACTCCCTCAAACACCGATCCACAGTAGCAGCTATGTGTACTATCTACAAGATGCACTGCAGAAATTCACCAAAGATCCTTGGATAGCAAATTCCAAACCAACAACCATTTCAATATAGAAGGACAAGGGCAGCAGATACTTGGGAACACCACAACGTGCAAGTTCCCCTGCAAGCCACTCACCATCCTGACTTGAAAATATATTGCCATTCTTCACTGTTGCTGGGTCAAAATCCTGGAATTCCCTCCCTACAGGCATTGTGGGTTAAACTACAGCATACAGTCTGCAGCAGATTAAGAAGGCAGTTTACCACCACCTTCTCAAGGGCAATAAAATGCTGGACAGCCAGCGATGTCCACATCACACGAGTGAATTTAAAAAAAAAAGGAGACAGTTCAGGAAAGTGGCATGGAGGTAGGTGATCAGCCGTGATCCAGTTAAATGATGGAAAGACTTGACAGGTGAATGGCCTTCTCTTGTTCCTATGACACAGACCTTACCTGAGGGCTAACATTTCATCTAAGATGTAGAGTCACTCCAAGGGTCTGCACGTGCCAATTGGTGAGCTGATGCCATTTCCAGCAATAACTTCCAGATTTGGAAGTTGCTGCTGCATATGGATGCCAGAGGTTCTTGCAGAAGAAACTAAAATGAGGGATTGTAGTTGGGGACGGTCCCTGGAAAACAGTGGTATAGGATGCTTTTTCAGAACATCACTATTGCTAGGTCTTCAGCAACATCATTTTTATCCAAATGGCAGTAGTGTGAAAATGAAATTAAATGGCGATTGCCAAATGGGAAGGCAAAGCTTTCATAACTACCTGTCTTCAACTGGGACAACAGTGGAATATAAATCTTGGGAGAAATAACATAGGGCAGTAATTATTGGTGCAAGTCACTTCTACCATAATTTCCCCTATTTTACACTGTTCAAAAATTCTCATGTAACAGATGTGTGTAGAAGAATATCTGTTGATATATAGCAGCGAACAAATATTATGTGTTGCTCCTCAACACATAGATGGTAGATGTTAAGGACAGAATCTGTATGTATTAAGTTTATTTTACACAGTGTGCATATACACAAATAACATTTTTAACATATATTGTAATGTTTCATATTCTGTATTAACGTTGCTAAGATGTTTCTTCCCAGCCGCAGTGCAACTGAACACAGGATATAAAAACATAAGAAATGGTAGAGATGGATCATTTGGCCCCTTGAACCTGCCCTGCCATTCAACAGGATCATGGCTCATCTTCTACCTCAATCCCACCTTCGTCTGTGAGCTTGACATCCCATAATTCCCACAATATCCATAAATCTATTGATTACTCTTGAATATACATATTGACTCAGCGCAGTTCATTGGTGTAGGAATTTCCAAAAATCCAAGATTCAGTGAAGTGCCTCATCATCTCAAAGCTAAATGGCCAATCCCTTATTCTGAGAGTGCACCCCAAAAGAAGAAAATAAGCCCATCAGCTACAACCCTGCCATGTGTCTTAAGAATTTTGCATGTGGAATTGAGAACGCCTCACCTCTAAACTCGAGTCTACTCAATTATTTCTCATAAAGCAATCCCTTCAAACCATGAACCTAGTGAACCTCTATCGTACTCAAAGACTGGTATGTGATTCTAAACTATTCATTAAGGCAATTGCGAATGACGTTGTCTTATAAAAGTTGTAAAATTATAAGAAACTAATCTTTAACTTAAGGAGTTCATCAGTGGTAGTTGAGCCTTTTAACGACGAACTTCTTGTTTCCAAGAGGTTCCACGATTTCCATACCATTCCATCTTTAATTGGTTTTATTTGGAGGGAGAGCGACTGAATGCTGGATTGCCCGTTCTGTGGGCGACAGACACCCACCCGACTTCATTCCCAGTGAATTGGACCCCATTCACTTCTCAGCGGACCCTGTTTGGGGTTGGGGTTGGGGTTGGGGGCGGCGGAACCGACGCCGGGCCTGCTCGAGACAATTGGTCAGTCAGGTCGGCCGCCGATTCCTATTGGACCAACTCAATGTCAATCACGGACAGTTAAAACAGCAGGTTAGGCTGCGCCGTTAAGGCCGTGTTGTGGATTTGAAAATTGAGGGGGAGGGGATCAAAACCGACTCCCGAAAGGAATGGGGTGGGGGGGTTAGGACAGGCAGAGGCCGGCCGGGTTATTCGAACCCCACGGAGCTGGAGACGGACATGTCCGGGGATCGTCAGACCGTCGCGTCAAGCGATCCACCCGGACTCCCCAAATATACATAATATACACCTCATCCTCCTCAAAAAGAACACTAACGCTGCATCTCATCTCGTTGCTGTGTCGGACCTGCCTACGAGCATTTATTTTTAATCTTATTTCTTCACTTACCCTCTAATTAACGTCTGCCCTGGAAACGTCGTTTAACCAGAGTAACATCCCAGTCGGGCTGGCGGGGGTGAGATGACCTTTTGAACGCAACCAACGGCATTGTCATCGACAGCGGTGGAGAGCTAATTTAACGGATTTCTAATTTAAATTTCTTTTCCGCCGAATCCTCGCTGGAAGATTGAAGCGAGCAACCGAACAAAAGCCAGATGGGGTCAGAGTTCGGGAGGGAGGAATCAGTGCGACAGCTTAACGAGTCCCCACGGAAACTGTCACCCTGGAAACCACAGCACCAACAGGGGCGAGTCATCATGGCAATGACTGACATCTTGTCAAACAGCAGAGAGAGAACCTTTAGGTCAGTCGAGGATCTTGCCTGAGCTCAGGAAGGGTGAAATATTCAACGAAGGACGTGCTGCCTGTACAATCGGTTATATTTTCAGTACAGTACTGTGTTGGGTCTGGTGAGACAAAACCAGGCCTATGATTTGCACTCACTCAATTAGTGGTGCTAAAGAAGGGCAAAAGATTTGTTGAGAGTGAAGACAACTTTACAGCTATAGCGGAAATATTTAGGTGGTCTGTTGCCTCATTAGGGCTAGTGTAAAACATTTTGGAAAATGAGTGTGTAGGATTTGAACAAATCTTAAAAAAGAAATTGACCTAAATTTAAAAAAGTAATTGACCTAAGAAATAAAGTTAACTTTCTCAAAGGGCATTTCAGCAATAGAAGACAACGTGGAGTAAGGTCTTGAAGGTGGCATTCTAAGAATTATTCTCAAAGTCGAGTACCATAGTCAAAGTAGGAAACGCTTAGCATATGACACCTTCCCTTTAGGTAAGGTGTTGGAAACTAGCTATCTGGGGTACTTTCTAAATCAATCTGCTCAGAGCTGATATTACACATCTCTGGAGCAGTTGGGACTTGAACCCAGGACTCTTGGTTCAGAGATAGGAATACTACCCCCGGGGGGAGAGATAATGAAATGGGTGAGGGAAACAAATGAGATAGAAACTAGAATAGACTTGCATGATGAGTTAGACTGTTCAATGTAGAAACAGCCTACTTTAAACATATAGGTAAATGCGTAAGTAAAAGGGAAGTGGCTGAATACAAGAGAAACCTTAAAATTGACAGCTCGGAATCTGTTGGAAGAGTTGTTCCAAAGAGCCATCCAGTGGTTTTAACATGCAATTGCACTGTGATATCAACATCAGAAAACCGAATAGGAAATATGGACATTGGAATTTATAATGGAAATTCCAACAAGTAGACCCGACAAAAACAGTGCATGTTCATCCTAAGACACTCATTCTTAGTCAAAACCATAACAATTCATACACTTATACTAATCTGTCCAAAATTTGTTTAATTTGCCTCCTGTTGATTCAAAGAAGTGATCATTTATTTGTCAACACCATTATGATTGTTTCTAAAAGAAATATGCAGTTGAGGAAAGTTATGTCTGTACGATGGATGGAAGTAATACTTCCTAATGTATTTACAAACTGGCTAGCTTTTTCTGTATTAAATCATGGGAAGTTAGAAATGTGGAAAATGGCTTCCTGCATTCTGGATTTTGAAAACATTACACAATAGATTCTACTACTTATGCATATCAGGAAAAGCCAATAATAAAATATCTACAGTGGCTATCCATTCAACTCCCTTTCTTGGAAATAAAGTTTATCAACATTTCAAAATCCTCGTTCAATATAAAATTAGAGGATTTGCTATGGAATTGTGAATGAAAGTGGCCCATCCAATGGCATAAAACAATTCCATACCATTATGAGTCACTTCTTTTTCCACCAAAATATTGTCTAGGTTTAAGTTACTTGAAATACTATAGGTAATATAGACTAACAAAACATATTCTTTCAAAAAATCAATTTGTTCAGATGTACTAATGACACGGGGCTCGAGCAGGTGGGACTTGAACCCAGGTCTTCTGGCCCAGAGATGTGGATGTTACTAATATACCACAAGAGGCCTCTCATCTAATAGAACATTAATGGCTGGCTTAAGACTTCCTTTTCACACAGAAAGCATGTGGATGTTTGTACTCAATTCTGCTGTAATAGCATTAGGTATTACTCTTCAATTTATTGCTGGCATAACTAATTTCAGTGGTTCAACTCCTATTAAGGTGTCCATGTCTCAGGGTTGCTACTGCTGATACCTGGCTAGATGTAGATAGGTTTCTTTTCCCAACTCTAACAGGTCATAGCAAAGTAATGGAATTCAAGTCAAACATTAAAAAAAGTGTTTCATTTTTGTCTTTTCTCACTCGATTTGGTTTTTCTTTTGGCTGACCAAACTGCAGGATATCTTGAAGAACAAAGTTCAACTTTAAAATTCAGTCAAGTTCACAATGAATACAGGAGTGGGAAACTAATTCATTTTGCAATTTATCTGGTATTTAAGTGCATCTTGCAAACATTAAAATTTCACATTACTGTACCACTAATTTGTCAGCAAAATTGTGGTATATGCCAGCTGGGTTTAGGGAACTCACTCCTGGCAGCAAAGACAGAACCACAGAATGTTAGGCAGAGCCATACGCTCTTCATTGACAAGATTTTCTGATGCAATATATTAAATACGTTTTTAATATCCTCCTGCTTTTAAGATTTTCATCAACTTTGAATCCAATCATTCACCGCAATAATCTTAACAGCGGAACCACTTAATTATCATGTGGTTTCGTATATAATGAAGAGGCACTTATATAAAATCTTACCATTTCAGTTACAGTATTGAGGCTTTTGTGAGGATATATGGTAATAAATAATGCCACAGGGTAGATAAAGCAGCAGACTTTTCCAGTAGTTATGTATCAATTGTGAGGCCAAAAATAAAAAAAATTGCAAGTGATTGGAACTGAAAGCAGGAGAAACCTCTTCAATTCTTAGTTCTGGAAGCGAATTCAATGATTGAGGCAAAACTGTCAACATTCAAGATTACACTGGACAGATTGTCGAAGAGCCGGTTTCCATGTTGTAACTTTCTGTATTTTTTTAAATTTGTTTACCTTGAAGCCATTAACTAGGATTTTGCATACTTTAACCTTCTATTCCACTGTTGAAACCATATTAAACTTCACAGGCATAAATTCTCAAAACTCCGTGACCCTAGTTTTATCCTTGCATATTTACAGAATCATTTCTTCCAGCTCACAATTAAGCATACAGAATTTTCAGGTTTTTATGAAAATGGTTCAAAATTTTGAAAAAAATAAATTACTTTAATGGCGGGTGTTCCTCAAGAAGAAAAACCTAATAATTTTGTTAATAGTATTTTACAGGTTTGCTACTTTAGAGCTGGTGAGCAAATTTGTCTCACGCTGACTTGAGATTTACAAGACCTGCTTCACAAGACTCATATTTCTCCTTTTATGTAGTACATGACTTGTGCTCATCACCCACTATCTCTTTTCTCACACTACATCCCAGCCCTAAAACAGCAGTAAGATCATTTTATCATTCAGCACACTTCACTGAGTTTTAGAACATCATAGAATCCCTACAGTGTGGAAACAGGCCCTTTGGCCTAACAAGTCCATACCGACCCTGACAGCATCCCACCCAGACCCATCCCCCTATAACCCATCTAATCTACACATCCCTGAACACTACAGGCAACTTAGCATGGCCAATCCACCTAGCCTGCACATCTTTGGACTGTGGGAGGAAACTGGAGCACCTGAAAGAAACCCATACAGACACGGGGAGAATGTGCAAACTCACACAGTCACCAGAGGACGGAATTGAACCCAGGTCCCTGGCACTGTGAGGCAGCAGTGCTAACCACTGAAACACTGTGCTGCCCCTTTTAATAAATATACATACTATACAGTGGGGCTTTCCCACCTCTTAACCGACTAATTCTTCTCTTTCCACTCCCCAGTCACCACATTTCAAATTAACACCCCTCCTTGATGCTCACGCTATCAATGGACTTGATTGCTCAGCAGCCTAGAATTATCTTATTTGCAAACCCTTCTTTATAGTTTCCAAAGCATTTAATACTGTAGTTGACTACAACATTGACGTCCAATGCCTCCCATCATCCAGTTTGATGAAATTGCCTTGTACAGATTTTATTCCCATTTTCTGAATGCACTCTGTACATATTGAACAATTGCATCTCTCCCTTCTCTATTTCTTGAACCCTAGCCCCATTTGATTTCAGCAACATTATTCATTATGTATCTGAACTCCTAAGCGGCCTCTGGCAGCATGTTCTGAATGAAGCATAGCCTATTTTAGTCCAAGTCAAGGACAACTGTTTAAGAATCTGCCACAAACTTCAGTCTCTTGACGCCATCTGCATCCATGTCTGCTATTCTCAGTCTAAATCCTCTATTCGTAACCAGTGTCTCATTTAACCCAGAATTATGCTTGAGAAACATCATCCATCCATCACTAACAGTTTTTCTTTTCATCTCCATATATAATCACCAGTAACTCAAATGCACTTTTCCCACCATATTTAAACACTATTCATGCTCTTCTTCCATTATTCATCTTTAATCAACATTTCCAAAACTATCACATGGCCTAGTCTGCTAATACATTCTCTCATCCATAACTTGCATTGGCTCATCACCTCCAAAATAAACAATGTTCATTACATTCATGGTTGGCCTCAGTCAATCTCATTTATGCTGTCTCCTCTAATTTTGTAACCTCTCCTGACTGTCCTGTTGCTTGGAGTCTTATGTTCTGTGGATGTCAGTGGGTCTGGCAGCATCAATGAAAGGAGAAGTAGATTTTAGGTAGAGTCCAATGATATTTTTCATAACTCAATCAATGCTGCCAGAACTGCTGAGTCTCTCCAGCATTATCTATTTTCATTATTGCACTATTTGGTGTTTTACTTTTGTGCATTTATCTTTAACTAGGAGCAGCAGAACTTTACTTCAGGCCAAGATTTCTTTCAAACCTTCTTGACTTGAAGTTCATTTACTTACACACCTATTTTGAAACATCCTGGGATATTTCCCCATCATAAAGGGCACAAAATGCAAATTGTTGTTTGGTACTTGCACGGAAAGGACTAACAGGTGATTTCAGTTCAAGCCTTAGCTAAGCTACAAAATGATTCTTTTGGATTATTAAATTTCAAAGTACTCTAAGGTTACAGGGAATATAAAACTGCACTACAACCTCTAAAGTGTTGCCAAATTACGCTCAGAGAAAAGGTGTTATAGCTTATGATCAGAAGGTACCTATAATTTCAAGTTCTGACAACTTTTAAAATTTTAAACAGCTTATATTTGAAAATGTAACTTACGTTGGGGGGGAACATACGTAATGAGAAAATATGTCAGTAGTTGCACTGTATAACTATAGGTACAGTTTCAGTTCGAACTACATTAACATAAACAACAACAGTACTGATTTTGCTGAGATCAGTTTGCCACCAATGGCAAGTTCAACTGATAAATAATGTTATGCTTACAAACAATACTAGCAGAGATAACAAGCCATTTGACCCAAGACGTTCATATGAACGTTATGTTCCACACCCCTCCTCATTTAATACAATTAACATATCCTTGAACTCCTTTCTTTGCATGCACTTATCCAGCTCCTACTTGATCATATCTATGCAATTACATTAACCCTGTGCAAGTTCCACAACCTGACCACCTTCTACATAAATAAGCCTCTTTTGAATTCCCCTTTAATAAATCCAATGACTAATTTGTATTTGTGATCGTTAAATCTCATTTTGCAGTTGGAAATATCCTCTTTGCCTACTCTATTCAATGAAGTTCACAATAAGACCGCTAGTAGACCACTACACAAGTCTTCTCTTTCCAAGAAATGAAAAGGCCTGGCCGATTTCAATTTTTCCTGATTGATGTAACCTCAGTTCTGGTATCATTGGAGCAAGTACTTTTTTGCACTTTCTGCAGTATCTCTATTTCCTTTTTGTATTAAGACCAAAACTATTTACAACACTTAAAGTTCTGTACAAGTTTAAACAAACGATGTTTTTCAATCCTACCCCACTAGAAATGAACTTTGATTTAACAAACAAAGCCATAAAAATTAATTTGTACATCTGCATCACTAGATTCCTCTGCTCATCTGGTTTTATTCCTATTAAAATATATTACCTTGCACTCATCTCTATTAAAGCACATTTGTCAATAACATGCCTATTATGAAAGCTTATACATATCTTTCTAGATTTTCATTTCTCCACCGTATTAATGGGAAGTGTCAACATCTCACCCACAATTTTTGAAAATGTACTTCTGATACAAGTCAAAATTATTTAAACTGAATGGACTCAACACTGATGCTTGTTAGAAAATTACTACTGTATACGGTACTGCTAGTCGAAAGTACTAAAAAGCTATATCTTACATAGACTTGAGCAATATGTGCACACTTGATATTAATATGCATCCTCCCCTTTCCAAGAGTGTTAGTATAATTACACCTGCTGTACTGCTGTGTAGAATAACCCAGACAAAGAACAGGCAAGCAGCGTAGAATAAACAGACGATTAACAAGGATTTAGTTTATTCAGTATGGAAAGGAAAACAAAATTAAATCAAGCAGACCTAGGATGAAGTCATTATGTTAGATGATCGGGTACAACAAGATTCTCTTCAATTCTTTACATGAGATCCTGTTCTTCACCAGGAACAGTGGAAAAAGATCAGATATTTCCTAAGGAACAAATGCAATTTTCACTTTTCTATTGAAACCCGGTTGCCAGGTGATAACATTGGCAAACCAAGGAAATAGCCCTCAGTAAAGATATGGTAGAAACTCAAATTCTCAATACCAGCAAGAAAAAATAACTTTACAGGGAGAAAGAAGTACTTTGTACTGCTTTCATATTTAAAGCATAACTATTGAATGTCATGGATCTTTCCATAATGTTCAGCAGATTTATTCAAATGCTCCAGCCAAGAATGCTTCAAAATAATTCTTTTAGAAAAGTCACTGATTTCTGAAGAGAACTTTGTATCAGAACTGCAAAATCAACTATATTATTAAAACCTAAAATATATCCTTTTAAAATCAATTTCCTACTTCCAAAGAGTAGCAATAGAATGCTGTAACTGGACTCTCCATCCTAGGCTAGAAATTTAAGTGGGTTTGGAGAAAGATAAATTTCCATTCAAGTAAGAGATGATTGAAAACATGTGATGTGGATTGGATCCAACATGGTTGCAACGATAAATAACCACACAAGCCAAGTTGAACTTCAGTCACTTGAAGTAGGAACAAGGGACTGGAGACAATCATTTAGCTACTCAAGCTCATTATATCATTTTGTGACCTAACTCCACCTACCTAACTTTATCCAAAAAAGAAAATCCCTCAGTATCTGTGATTTCTGGTTCCCAATTGATTTTGGTTTTAAAACTTACAATAAATCTAGCATCAATTTCTGAAGTAAAAAGACAGTTCCAAACTTTTATACTGTTTGTTTGTAAAGGATTCATAACTTCATTTCTGAAAGGTCTGCCTGCAGTTTAAGATATTGTATCATAGTTTTAGATACTTCAACTAGGCATTTTAAAAAAAAAAATTGCCCTTACTGCTTCCCTAATACCTTAAAGATCTTCTAGGATGATTTGATATAAACCATGTAAATTCCAGAGAATGCAACCCTAGTTGATTAATCCCACCTTACTTTAACTCTGGAAATCCAGGTTACCATTCTAATAAATATAAGATACATTCTTCCAAGGCTAATATATGATCCTTGTTAGGGCAACACTAAACCATGCATCAGCAATTTTAAGGAGAAATAAAATGCAGTAAATTATTTTCTTACTTGATTGACCTTTCCCATCAACACCTTTCTTCAACTTTAAAATATGTTTAATGGCCTGTTCATGTTTTTAAATACATAAATGATAGACAAGCAGTGGAGAAGTAATTAGGTCATTGGCAGTCTGGAAAATACCTTCAGTTTCCTTTTAAACAAATTATTAATCTAGTTTTTATTATAGCTTTACAAAGGATTGAAATAAAGTTACCATTTAATGAAACAAGATTAATTTTGATTAATTTTTTAATAACTTTATTAATACAAATAACATTAAGTTTGCTTATGTTGACCCCTGGCAAAATGACAAGCAAAATCATATTGGTTTTTACATTTACATCCACATATGTTACACTGAAATGGATTCTCATAACCATGGCACCCCATGTGAATAGTGTAAAGTATATTGTCTGCAAAGTACATGTCACAGTGTTGGCAGTGATGCAGAAGCTGTGGATCCTGGACTTGAATTGGAGGAGCAGGGGTGCTAGGTTGGCTGTTTGTCATGCAGGGCGAACTCATGTGAGCGCTGCGCTCACTGTTGGGGCCTGGCACTGGACTGAATGTTCTTTGATTATGCACAGGATGTCTATCAGGACTAGCACTGGATGAGCTTTGAGCCACACTAGAAACTACAGTGGTAACTATTGGCGCTACAGACTGTGGTATCAGATATGGCTTTTCATCCCTGCATGTCACATCAGAAGATGCTGGAGTTTGGTCATCTTGTGAAAGGCTGGAAAGCTGGCCAGCTAAGGCAGAAAGCTGGTTTAATGGATTATCCACCATCATTTCCTGTACATCCCTTGAGATTCCACTAGTCTGTGCTTTTGTCAGACCCTCATAAGATTCAGCCGAGATGTTATGAGAATACTCATCAAGGTAATCTGTTGTCTTCTGTGTCAACATGGAAGGTCCAAAATTATTTAGAGGTCTTCTTCCATAGTTCAGGGAGTAGCTGGATTTTTTCTGCAAAATTCCCATCATTCTCTTATTGGTCAGTGACGTCCTGCGTCCTTTCAGAGGAAGTAGTTTATGCCTGCGCCTACGATGGTGGGATAAATTACTTTGATCACTGCAGCGAAAGGAGCATAGCTCACATTTATATGGTTTTTCACCTCTATGTGAGCGCATATGTGCTTCAAGGTGACGCTCATAAGCTGAAGCAAATGGACATAGATGGCATCTGTGGGGCTTCTCACCTACATGACAAAGAACAAATCAGCCAAGTTATTATATTTTTCCTCCTAAACAATTGATATCTTTAAGCCAAATGTGAGAAGATATTTCTCCTTCCAACTGCAATTTTATATAATTATTACTCAAATCCCCAGATGATTCAGTGAAACTGATACTGATTGAAGCAGCAGAAAGCTTCAAGATTGGTCTTGTGTTAGCGCTGAGTTAGCTGATCTCAGTTCATAAAATACTTTAAAAGCCTGTATTTTCAGGGATGGAGTGAGGGTCCAGAATTACTCTTCAATATAATTCAGAGACTCATGTTGGGAAATTAATGTAAATAGAAGGCCAGTCAGCATGACCTGACATCTGAAAAAATTACAAATTATAAATATTCCATATTCCAGTTTCAATTCCATAGTCCCAAATATTAAATGGGACATTCATGGTCAGAACTGGTTCTATAAAAAGACTATAAAAACAGACTTAAATGAACAGTGACCACTTGATCCACAGGTCAGTTGTTTAAATGAAACCAACATAGATTATAACAAGAAACATCTTACACTAAAATTAATAATTTCCTTAAAGGCAATAAACCAGCAGCAAGCCCCATGGGGAAGTGTGGAAAGGCCATTATCTATTTTATATGACACCTTTATGAGAATCTTCACATGTTGGAGATGGAACTTCACCCAAAAAATAGTTATCTATGTTTTTAGGTTTCCTAAGTGTGGAGCTGGAGGAACATAGCAGGCTAGTCAGCATTAGAGGAACAGAAAAGCTGATGTTTTTCTTCAGAAAAATGGGTCCTGACCTGAAACGTCAGCTTTCTTGTTCCTCTGATGCTGCCTGGCCTGCTGTGTTCCTCCAGCTCCACATTTAGTTATCTCTGACTCTAGTATCTGCAGTTCTTGCTATCTCAGCCTAAAAACGTATTTTTGTTGGCATGGAATCAACAAACAAGCTTGTATTTCAAGAAGCTAGATTTGTCAGGAGATGAAACTAAATATGCATCACTCATCTGAGGCTTAGGACGGTCTCCCAGGAAGAACAAACAACCAGTGGCAAAACTAAATAAAAAAAATGTGTGCCACTCTTAGTATTTGTCCATGTGATTTTACAGCGGCCCTATGCTCAATGTTGCATTTGTTATTTCTCTTAAGAATTAACTAAGTCCAACAACAGCAATAGAATAAATGTACAACTGCCGATCTAGAAAGTCTATTTCTCCTCCCACTTCTCTAGAGGTTTTCTTAACTTCCTATTCAAGTGAAAGAGTTCTGTGAACTTTGCACCAACATTAGGAAGCCAGACATACCGAAGTGATACCATTTCAGTTTAGAGTACCTGCACAGATGCTCTCTGTTTCTGAAGGGAGACATACAGTAGCAATTTAATAAACATTAGAAGTAATTGCATAATGGCCAAGAGTTTGCTAACTCTGTTTTTGTGATCTAAATTGGAAAGTAAATTTCCAGTGATTAGGCATGTGCATTTAAACAAGAAATCCAAGAGATTTCTTGTTTAAATGCACATGCATAATCACTATCCCCTCCTCCCACCTCAAGCCCCACCCCCATCTCCTATCTACTAACATCATCCCGCCCCCTCGACCTGTCCGTCCTCCCTGGACTGACCTATCTCCTCCCTACCCCCCACCTACACTCACCTTTACTGGCTCCATCCCCGCCTCTTCGACTTGTCTGCCTCCTCTCCACCTATCCTCTCCTCTATCCACTTCCCCCCTCTCCCTATTTATTTCAGAACCCTCTTCCCCTCCCCCATTTCTGATGAAGGGTCTAGGCCCGAAACGTCAAGTTTTCCTGCTCCTATGATGCTGCTTGGCCTGCTGTGTTCATCCAGCCCCATGCCTAGTTATCCAAGAGATTCCGTCAGGACTACTTGACTCCTCCACTGCAACTACTTTGTGAAGAGACTTGGCATCACCAATGGTGCCAAGTTGTAGAAGTCACCCAATAAACATGCCAGAAAAAGCTAAAAATCAGTACATTAGGATCAAATGAGTCTAATGAGAATCAAATAATAACACAACAAGCAGTGATCACTACCAAACCTGAAATTCAAATCCCATTTTTGGAACCTCTGCTGTAAATACCAAAGATGGTGGGTAGAAAGATGCAGGTCAGCATTGAGGATAATGAATGCTGAGGGAGAGAGGTTGTTTTTATTTTTAATCACTGTAACTGGCATGAAGTCTCAGAGGACCAAGGTGGGCTTTAACTGCCTGCCTCAGCACCCAGGTGAAATTGCAGTTGCATCAGAATTTTTTCTAGGGTCAGCAGGCTCAACTTCCGTCAGCACCTAGAATGAAAATCTAAAAATTTAGTTTCTTCTGAGTCAGATTCCCACAGCGAGGAATTTTCCTGACTTTGGGCTCCAACTTGGGAGTGAAAAATCAGTCATTGATCAGTTAGGATTCTTCAATCTGATTTGGAAAGGGTTGCTATTTAGACATCCAGAAGCCCTGGACAGAATGCCACACTAGAAATTATCTAATTGTGCAACTTGCCTCAAAAACTTGCCAAAGGTTTGTGGTCAGCTGATAGGATAATGCATGGTAAGCACCATTCTTGTCAACTGACTAAAAATCCAAATCAATATACTGAGAAAAATGTACCCCATATGGTTTCAATTTTTTTGGAATCTGGCATCTATTCTTTCATCAACAATGATTCAACAGCCACCTTTGGAAAAAAAAAAAAAGAGTATATACATCATTATCACTCTCTAGTAACCCAAAATTATAACACTGTTCTGGACAAAAGGTTACATTTCAGTATAGAGTTGAGCTTCAAAGCAAACAAAGTTAGGAAGCGTAAACCCAGGAAACAACAGATTGTGCAAAGGCAAGTGTGCCATAGCTCTTTTAACAAAAAGAAATGGTAACACCAACAAGAACTGCGTAATGCTGTAGATTGTCTTTCCAAACCTCAGAGTGCATTAGAGCCAGATTGAGTAAGCTATCCGAAATGCTGAGGTGAAGAGAAATTTTAGAGTCACTGAAGGGATTTTCTTTTAAATCCTTCATCGGTCAAGAATATCACTGGCAAGTTATCTAGCTGAATTTGCCCACTAAGCTGTGGTGGCAAGTTTCCTTTATTATCCAGTGCAGTCCATCTGGTGTAGGTGCACTCAATACAGTTAAAAAGTGAGTTCCAGACGTTTTGAACCAGGGACAGTGAAGCAACAGTGATATACATTCAACTCAGGATGTATGTAACTTGCAGGAGATCTTAAAGGCAGCGTTGACCCCCTGCACCTGCTGTCCTTGTCCTTTAAGTAGTAAAGGTTGCTAGTTTGGAAAATGCTTTAGAAGTAATCCTGTCAAGTTGCTGTAGAGCATCTTTTTATGTTGCACATGTGGCTATTATGTGTAGCTGTGCTGGAAAGAATGAATATTTAACATGGCAGAAGGGGTGCCAATCAAGTATTTGGTTAGTCCTGATTGACACTGAGCTTTGAATGTTGTTAGGGATGCACTTATCCAGGCAGAGTATTCTATCATAACTCTGACTTATGCTTTCTTTTCCAGGTGAAATGGGGGAAGAAGAACTCTTTGAGGAGTCCACCCTCTAACCTGACTTTGTAGCCACAGAAATGATATGGCTCCTTCAGGTCAATATTGCTGCCTAGGATACAGGTAGTGGGGAAAATTCAAAAATAATAGTGACATTGAACGACTTGGGAAAATGGTTAGATTCTCTTATTGAAAATGGTCATTGTGTATCACAAATGTTCCTTGCCACTTAACATCCTAGGCCTGAATGTAGTTCAGATCTGACTGAACACAAAAAATCCTTCATGGAGGAGTTATTAAAAATACTAAATACTGTGTAGTAAAACACCTGCATTTCTGATCTTATGATGAAGATGGTCATTGACAAAGCAGCTAACGATTAATACCGGGCCATTATCCAGGGAAACTTATTTCAAAGAGATAGTGTCCCTACATTTGAGCCAGGAGACCTGGTTCAAGTCCCACCTGCTCCAGAAGTGTGCAATAACATTGCAAAACAGTTTGATTAGAAAATGTGTATCCAGTGAACTTTAGGGCTGTTGTGATTTAGTGGTAGTGGCCCTACCTTTGTGCTTGGGGAGCTGGTTCAAGTCCCACCTGTTCCAGGAGGCATGTCACATGTCTGAACTGGTTGATTAAAATAACTAATGAGAAACTTCGGAGCTGTTGTAGTACAATGGTAGTATCCCTACGTCTGGGCCAAAGGTCCCAGGTTCAAGTTCCAACTTGTCCAGAGGGAAGGCATCAGATATCTGAACTCATATCTGCCCTGAGGAGCTTCTGCGTCAATGTCCTCAGGCTGAAACTATTCCGTCTTTAACCAGCTTCATTTGTGTCAGGTATGACTTTACTCCCCCAGTTCCCATTAATTTCAGTTTTGCCAGGACACCTTAATGCCACAGGTAAATGGCCCCTTGATGTCAAAGCAGTCATTCTCACCTCCAGCACTCAAATCAGAGTTTGTGACCAAAAGAAGTGAAACATGAATAAAATTTAGTAACATTAAAAATTGAGTCAACATAGAAAGGTGGTATTAACAAAACTTTAATTTCCACAATAAAACATTTAATAAAAGGAATTGAGCTGGGAAGGAATTCTAAAAATCAATAATATTTAGAAACTGAGATCGGTTCATAACATTTTATCAATAGTAGCAAGGGCTGGTTAGGTCAGTTAGCTAGCATGTAATTCAGAACACCACCAACATGGATTTGATTCCAATTCTACTTGAGGTACATCTGGAACCTTCTCACACTACTCATGAGTGAGAGGAGCAATAGCAAACCAGTGACCAAACAAAAAAGGCTCAGGAGGAGGCAACAAATGAGCCAAGAACCAGTCTATGTGCAGGACACAAATGAAGCAATGGCTTGTGTATAGACTCAATTTCATCTAACCAGTTCTCTGATAAATTCAGACGCAGCTACTTGATAGTTGTTGCTTAAAATAAGATAATCTGCTTGAAGTTGTTACCTGTGTGCATTCTGGTATGCTCCATCAGTCGTGCTATCCCTTTGCTGGCATAGTTACAATACTGACACTTTAGTTTTCCATCAACTGTCCTTTCTGGTCCTTCTCCTATCAATCCAGAGCCATCATCAAGAGAAACTTCAACTGAAGCATGGTGGATTCCATTTTGATGATTTTCTGTCCCAGCTACCAATTAAATTGGAAGCATTGATTAAGACAACTTCACAAATTTAAAAAAAGTTGTCCAAAAATATGAATACAAATTAAATACTAAATTCACTTCACAGAAATAGTTCATACTATACATAAAAATACAATACAATAAATAGATCAAGGTCAGTGGCAAGGTTCTTCTGAAAATTAATTGTTGAAATTACAGGAAACAAATTGTGTTCCAAGCTAAGAGCATCATTAGATGTAGGTAAAAGTGAAATGTGAACCCAAAGAAGTTATACAAGACTGAATGCATGTGAAACAGGGAAAGCCAGCATGCTATACCCTATAGCTAGGTGATCCCACAAACAACAGATTAAAGCTTTTCAGTCCTATCACATTCAGTTATAAAAGGTATTGGACAACTGAATAACTAATGAGTATGCGGGTGCCACGAATATCCTCAATTTCAATGATGAGGAATTCCAGAAGGCAAAAATAAACAGTCTTGGTAGTGGGGTGAATGTATTTGAAATTCACTGCAGGGTTAAGCACAACACCAATGTTGCAAGTATTCTAGTTCAGCTTCAGAGAGCTAACAGGGAAGGATGGAGTCAGCAACAAGGGAACGAGATTTATAGAGGGACTGAAGACAATATTTAACGGGAAGAAGCTTCAGTTCATGTTATCCTGAATTTTAAAACACAAGCAACATGACAAATTAGCGTTAGAGTCAGCAGAACAGATAAGAGAGGTGGTGATGAGAAAGAAATACGTGTGAACAGCTTACATGTTGAACCAGAAGTGTTTTGAATAAAGTTGATTATAGCACATATGTGAAAAATAGAAAAGCTAGCCAAGAATCAATTATATGGGCAAGAACAGCAAGAGAACCAATTTCAGCTGATTTCCTGGATTTGACTAGATAGTTAAGAAACTAAGGAATAAAGTGAGTGTAGTAAGAAAACGGAGAAAACGTAATACAGAACGATGGTATGGTCAACCATTACATGGGCTGAGATAAGTGAAATAGGATAGTTTACCAGTCAGTTAGGTGAAAGTTTGACTTAGCTAGAGGCTGATTTGGAACTATGGCTGATTCAAACATGAGATTCCAGGAATGATGTGCCAAGGAGGCAACAGTATGTTTAGGGACATGAAAAGGGAAGGGTGGAGATAGGGTGGTACTTTCACTGAAGTTTCAAAACAGAAATATTTTTAATATTATCCTCCCACATTGAAGTAGAAACAATGTGCTTAGTGCTTTTGATTTGTTTTAATTATACACTAATAACAGAGTGGGTAAAGACAACAAACAAAATGCAATTTGGATGAGCTAGGCGTTAGTTTCATTTAATCTAGTAGTGGGATGCAATGACTAGATCACACTGAATTTCTGATCAGTGTTTATTAATCTTTGTAGGAATCTGCATAGCAATATTGTATAAGGACATCTTGGAATTTAGCAACAATTGAACAGCAGAGCTCATATCCAGATTCAGTGTAGAAAGTAGTCGCAGATTAAGTACTGAAAAACTGCTGGAACTCAGAATTAAAAGACATTACACCTACAGCAAGAGAAACTTGGAAAAAATGCACAAATCCAATACACCTTCATATCACACAAGACACTTTAAAATGTACTTCAGAGAAATACAAGATCAACCACACATGAAAATCTTAGATTTCTTCACAAAAAATGTTTCTATCTGCAGATATATTGATTATGTACAAACAATTTAAAAAAATTAATGAGCAATGTAAATTGATTAACTGCCAATCTTTCTGAACTGTGGAAACTCAAGAACAGGCTGTAATATCGTATCAATGGTAGCCCATCAAGCAAGGTAGAATTGCATCAACTAGGAACGTTGGCTTTTTAGGTCAGAAAAACTCTTGTCAGAGTGATATGATAGGCATTTTTTAAAAACAGTTTTTTTTCAAACATTACTTCCAAGGATTACGAAATTTGACTTTGCATTTCATTTTTGTCTACACACTGCACATTTGCTTAAAAATGACAAAAATATAAACATATTGATTTTTTAAAATTATCATCCATAGAATACTTTTCACAGTTTGCCACAAGGTACACAGAAACCAAAAATCAAGGTTTCCTTAGTTTTGGTGACTATAAAACCTTCGTATTTTGCTCAATGGTTGCCACATTGTCAAGAATTATATTACTTCCAGAAATGTTTTTGTTGTTTTCAAGCAGATACTTCAAATATGACATTTCAGACTACCATTTATAGTCGAAACAATCTTTCAGGCAATATATTAGACAATTGTTTTAATAGTTAAAAAATACTAACCAATAAGGAAATTTAAGTTAGTACAATGAACATTTTCTTTCCTTACCAGGCTGAAGTAATTCTGGTTCCTTATCATTACACACTGAACCGGAAATCATGTTTACATGCTGTGTTTGCTGAGTGAGATACTCTTGAAAATCCTTGACAAAGTCTACAGAATCATTTCTCTTTTCTCGCATATTCTTACCCTTGTTTGAAGCTTCTTTAATTCCTTAAGAAAAAAAAAATTAACTATTTCATACCTGCAATGTTACTGCACAACAAAACACATTAAACAATTCAGCATGTGCATGTATGATTCATACTTGAACATATTTTCAAGAGTGTTCTGTTTTATTCAACGAGCCGAGTCTGGAGCAAATTTCTCCTTCATTCAGTCATTTTCTAGTTCTACTGCAAATATTTATTCCTCTCCCTCCATATCCCCACCTCAGACATTCCTCGGGATTTGATTAAATTCTGATCTTGATAGTATAGAATTTCACAATCCAAGTAAAGCTTTTTAAAAAAAATTTGCAGCTGTTACATTGACTTACATGCAGCAGTACAGGAAGTCCTGATTTATGAATGTCTGACCTACAAATGATCATATTTATTAACATGATGTCATGCAGGGGTGTATTAATATTAATTTTACAGATCTGACATGCAAATATGTTTCCTCATACTTAAACAGTTGTTTTATATAGTCATGTACTGTGTTCCAATTCGTGTATATATTGACTTATGAACGGACTGAACAATGGAACCTGTTCGCAACCCAGATATTGCCTGTACCAGAAATTACATCAAACAGATAATGCTGGCATTACTCAGATCAGACCCACTGAGTACTTCCAGGATTTCCTGATTTCATTTCAAATTTCCAGTGTCTATCTTATTTTGCTCTCTGAAGTTCACTGTCTCTTTACAAATTATAGTCTATTTTACTCCTTTGTACATTTCAATGCTCTTAGAAGTTAGAACATCACCATTAATAAATTATTTTTTAAGAAAGGCACTGAATTCAAAGTGCCCAAATGGTTGAGTGGACTTTCTCCCTGCAGGAAGTTTTATTTACAACCAAGTTTACAGAAATTTGAAGCTATACGTAAGTGACATCAAACCAAAATAGGTTTTGATTGTTGTATCACTACACAGCAGAAATTATCACACTTTAATGAGACAATATAACTATACTTGTTAACCAAAATACCTTTGAAAACTTATTGCACAATATTTATGTAAATATTTTACTCCTATGTAGAATGTAAACTGAATCGTAAATATATAATAAATGAAGAACACTGTTTAGTCCTATGAAATCATGTTACAGAAAACTAAAGTATACTACTGCTTCCAGTTACATTAATTTTAATTAAGAAGTATTTTTATTCCTTAGCAATGATCCAGCCTTCAAAGAATAACTTCGACATAAAAACAAAGTATATTCAGTTAGCTGCACTTGGATGCTTTCCTAAGAGAATCTTTGAAATAGTTCAAGTCTCATCATGCTACAGAAAGCCAGGAGATATTTAATCTGATTCGTCACAGTTCTTAGCAGAAACACCCGTAACATCTCTTCCACTGCCACTTTCACCTCAATTAACAATGCATCAGCAAGAAGTACCAACCTCTCATTGGATTGCCTCACTCCTCTTTAATCACATACTAAAAATAGATTAATTATGACCATCTTTCTTTCCATGATATCCGGAAAGACACAAGTAAAATCCAGTGAATATACTGTGGTCCAAAATGTGTTTGATATCCTCTGGATAATCTCTGATTTACTCATGTTCAAATTGAATCATGAATCAAGCTTGGGAGTCCTTGTGTCTCCAAAATTTAAACACACTTTTATTCCAATTCAATTAATTGTTGATACATACATGTAATCAACTTAACTCTAATGGTAATCACAAAGAAAATATGCTTCAAGTCACTCCATAACCAGCTCTTAAAAGATTAATCACAATGAGCTAGAACACTTAGATAGAACTTTGTTAAGGATGTGTTTTTTTTCTCTTGCTTGAAACTTCACAGCTTCACTAACCACTCCAACTCCAGCTTTGGTCAAACTTAACTAAGCGTTGCACCATTTAGTCCTAGTCCAATACTAAAAATCACTTGCAAATTCTATTTGCATCCAACAACTGTTTGTTTCCACATCCATATCTGCCCCCTTACAGGAGGAGATAGCGCATAGTGGTAATGTTATTCAACTCGTAATCCAAAGCCTAGGCTAATTCTCTGGCTACACAGTTTCAAATCCCACCTTGACAAATTGTAGAATTTAAATTCAATAAACCTGGAATTCAGCGCTAATCTCAGTAATAGTGACAACAAAATCGGTCCTAAAAGAGCCATCTAGTTCACTAATGTCCTTTAGAAAAGGAGCTCTGCTGTCTTTACATGTGATCCAGGTACACAGCAATTGCCCTATGAAATGGCCTAGTAAGCCACTCAGTTCAAGTGCATTTTGAGACAGGCAACCAATGCTGGCTTTGACAGTGACACCCACATTCCATGAAAAAAAACAACACTCTAACTGCAAGTAACTTTAATACTTGAGTTACTAATTTCTCCAAAAATCCTCTTCAACCCATTGCAAGCATCAGTTCTTCTGCCTGTTGTTTGCTCGAGCCCACAGTGAATACACTCAATCGTTCAGTGAGGTGTTCAACATGGATCCGCATGGTAGACTGGTTAGCAAGGTTAGATCACATGGAATACAGGAAGAACTAGTTATTTGGATACAGAACTGGCTCGAAGGTAGGAGACAAAGGGTGCTGGTGGAGGGTTGCTTTTCAAACTGGAGGCCAGTGACCAGAGGTGTGCCACAAGGATTGGTGCTGGGTCCACTGCCTTTTGTCATCTATACAAATGATTTGGATTTGAACGTAGGAGGTATGGTTAGTAAGTTTGCGGATGACACCAAAATTGGTGATGTAGGGGAAAGCCAAGAAGGTTACCTCAGAGTACAATGTTTCCCTGATCAGATGGGCCAATGGGCCGAGGAGTGGCAGATGCTTTTAATTTAGATAAATATGAGGTGCTGCATTTTGGACAGGCAAATAAGGGCAGGACTTACACACTTGATGGTAAGGTCCTGGGGGTGTTGCTGAACACACAAATCTTGGAGCATAGGTTCACAGATCCTTGAAAGTGGATTTGCAGGTATACAGGATAGTGAAGAAGGCGTTTGATATGTTTGCCTTTATTGGTCAGTGCATTGAGTATAGGAGTTGGGAGGTCATGTTGCAGCTGTACAGGAGATTGATTAGGCCACTTTTGGAATACTGCGTTCAGTTTTGGTCTCCCTTCTATAGGAAAGATGCTGTGAAACTTGAAAGGATTCAGAAAAGATTTATACGGATGTTACCAGGGTTGGAGGGTTTGAGCTATACAAATAGCCTGAACAGGCTGCAGCTATTTTCCCTACAGATTCAGAGGCTGAGGGGTGACTTCATAGAAGTTTATAAAATCATGGAGGGGCATGGATAGGGTCAATAGCCAAGGTGTTTTCCTAAGGGTAGCGGAGTCCAAAATTAGAGGGCACAGGTGTAAGGTGAGAGGGGAAAGATATAGAAAGGAAACTGTGGGGCAACTTTTTCACACAGGTGATCCGTGTATGGGGTGAGCTGCCAGAGGAAATAGTGGAGGCTGGTATAAATTATAACATTTAAAAGGCATGTGAATGGGAATATGGATAGGAAGGGTTTAAAGGGATATGGGCCAAATGCTGAATAATGGGACTAGATTAGTTTAGGATATCTGGTCAGCATGGACAAGTTGGACAAAGGGGTCTGTTTCCATGCTGTACATCTCTAAGACTCCATTTGTCATATCCTAGCGCAACCTCACTCGATTGTACTCCTTCAGCTCCCTCAGTGACATGTCCTACACTGTAGCTATGGGCTTTTCAGCGCCTCTTCCCTCCATATTCGCAGCGCAGCCTACCCAATCTTACTGTCTGGACTTTCTACTCTAAACACCATCTGTTTGCCACTTCTAAAACTTGTTATCTACCTTCAAAAGCATCAGTAATTTTTACGTCATTGACAAACTGCAACATTTACAATTTTACAGGTGCACTCAATAGCGCTACTATTGCTGGAACATGCACTAAAATACTGAAGATCACCAGATGCTTAAATGGACTAACAAATTCTACACTGAAACTACAACAGTATGTCAGACTTTGGGAATTCTGCAATAATTGTATCACCTCTCCACTTCCCAAAGCCTTTCCACCATCAACAAGGCACAAGTCAAGAATGTGATGAAATATTTGCCACTTGTTGAGTACAGCAGACAAGAAATTCAACATGATCAAGAGGAAAGCAGCCTATTGGATCAGCAACCCATCTACCACCACAAACATTTACTCTATTTACAAGTATACTATGGCTACAGTGCACATCTACAAGCTGCATGGCAACAACTTGCCAAAACCCCACTGACAACACTTTCAAATCCATGACCTCTATCATCCAAAACCAGCATGTGCAAGGGAACACCACCGCCTGCAGGCTCCTCTCCAAGACACAAACCAACCCGATCAGGATCTATATCACTGACCCAGTGTCAGTAAAAGGAACAGAGTCATGGAACTCCCTTTCCAATAACACTGTGGGTGCACCCTCACAAACTGCAACAGTTCAAGATGACAGCTCACCAAATTCAAAGGCAGTGAGGAATGGGCTTCGCCAGCAACACTCCTATTCTAAGAAAGAAAATAAAAGCTACTGTAGTAAACAAGCACCATAAAGCTTTGGCAATTACTTTAAAGAATACATTGGCCTTTTTGGGTTTTTATTTGAGCTAGCTTTTGATAGGAGGATTTTCACATCAGCATTTCTTTGTTCCCTTCAAACCACTAAATGTAAGGTGGCTAGATGCACACAGGCAATCAACACAGTGATCAGTGAGCAATTTTCCATTTGTACTGAACAACTATTTGAAAGCATTTGGGAGAAAGAGACTTATCCATCCTTTATTAAACTATATTGCTCTTCGTAATCATTTTATATTTTATCCCTGACAGTGGATTCAACTAATTCCTCGGCTATCAATACTGTTAGGTACTTGCTTTGTGGTCACTTTTTCAAAACAGAACGTTTGCCTACGTTAGGTTCTCTCTTTCATTAGGCTGAGTGGGATAATGCTAAGTCTTGTCCATACACAGAGGTGCTAACTGCTGCACTTTTGCCTTCTCCATGGTAGTGTCTTGTACCAGTCACTCCTTAAACCCTCTGAAACTAACACGAAGAATCATCCTTGACCTCAGAATCTTCGTCTAACCACTTAAAAAGTACATTTTTTAAAAAAAAGTATATAAAATACGACGAGATCAAAATAAATGTAGTTCACGATCAACTATGTAAAGGTTAATTTGTCACTACAGCCGCCCCTCCTGCCGGACTGGGAGCGCCCGGCTACAGTTTACAAATGGCTGTTGCGGCCGACTCCACTGAAGAGCCCACCCTCCCTCACGCCCATTGGTGCAAAGACGTGAGACGTCCAAGAGCGCCGCCCCCACCCATTGGTCGATTGGACCATCACTTACAACGGACCAGGCTCAAAGTTAAGATTGGAGCGGGCCACGTTATTTTGAACATCGACAGAGACAAAAACACTCACAACAAATTACAGAAACCCAACATCAATGTTTAAAAGAAACACAGGATCAGGTACGGGTGGAATAGGTGGGAGAGGGTCAGAAACAGTCTATCCGCAACAGCCCAACGTTTCTTACAAGTTTTACATTCGGTCAAAAGCAAGGAAGGCTCGAGCCGTTTCGGTTATTTTTCAAACGTTCCATCCGGGAGCTGCCGGATTGTTAAAGCGGATCAGACTACTGGCCCTCTTCCTCCACCCTCCCCCGCTCGAAGCGGGGGGGGGAGGGTTGGAATGATCGCCGCCCCCCAAATACCTTTAGCTTAATTCCACACAGTGGGCAGCGGCTTCGAAGCAGCAAAACATAACAGCGCTCCCACCAAGGAGAGAAAAGACGACCAGCCGGCTCTTCTGACGCTCGTTTGATGACCGTCCCGGGAATAGGTGGTGGTAGCGGCGGCGATGCCGGTGCTGGAGAGGGGGTTTGGGGAACAGGGAAGAGAGAAGGAAGCCGCTTCTTCAGCTTGTTTCCTGAGCCGCAATCCCCGAAGGCGAAAGGAACAAAAGGCCGGCGTCGATGTCACAGTTGAGCCGGGATACACAAACAGACAGGCGGCCAGATGGAAGTGACATCAGCGGGGAGGGGCTATAGCTCTTCCCCAATGACCGGCTCGGGACCATCCGGAAGCGGCGCACAACCCCTCAGCCCAAAGCCAATCGTTGTTGCTCTCTGTGGCAACGGTTGAATTTTGCTCTTCCGTTTTCACACGCTTGTCAGACTACAAAAAAAAAGCCCTAGCGGAAGTTTTGATCTGCTCGGAATAGGCATGACGTCTTGTAGTAGGTTGAGCAATTGATTTCAAGTCTCTGAACTTTAGCGATGTGTAATCTGCAATAGCTCCGCTCTCCAAGCAGCAAAATCAAATACCACTAATTCATTCAAGTTATTCTTGTGGTGGGTTAGACGTTGCAAAGGACAAAATGGCGACTTGGTCATTGCTTTCTAGGGTGAGTACCAATTCTGAATTGGTTCTGTTCTTATATACTCGAGGGGTACTTCGTAATTGGATGTTTATCGTTTGGTTAACTATAAATGTTTGTGTGTGCTCCAATAACATTTTGCATTTACGTGGTGCTGTTGATGTAATAAAACTCCCTAAGGCTTTAACTTGGATCATTGCCGAATGAAATTTGACACCAAATCACACAAGGACAGATTACCTAAGGCTTGATGAAAGGTGAGATCCAAGGACACACTTAATAGAGATGCCTGGAGGTGATGAAATATGTTCCAAGTGTTCTGCTCTTCAATATTTTATCGGGACTCTAGCATTTTCCCTACTACCGATGTCAGGCTAACCAGTTTATAACTCCGTTTTCGCTCCAACTCCTCTTGTTTTAAATGGTAGGGTTCCTTTAGCTACCCTTCAATCCATAGGAAGTGTTCCCGAATCTATAGAACGATTAAAGAAATGATTTTAAGACGAAAGTATTTTATATTGAGTTTGAGAGATTTAATTAAGTACAAAGCTAGAGTCTGGAACCTGAGCAAATCAAATTATGTTGATAAAGGTAGATTACAAAACTAATACAAAAGTAGCAAAATATATCTCTGTAGATAAACAATGACAAACTCATTATTTGGAGTAAATACATATTCCCGTAAGTTTAAAAACATCCTCTGACAAAAGTGATCCAACTCTGGCTAGTGTGAAGCTTATTATACAATAGACTAAAGGAAAATATATTATGATGTTGCCTGAGGATTGGCAAGAGTTTAACATTTACTGCAGGATGACAAAGAAAACAGTTTGCTCTAAAAGCAGTTATGTAACAAGAATGGCATCTCTAGTGTTCTTTAAACATGCAACATCCTGTTCTATTACAACAGTTCAGTTCATCCAAATAATATTGATTTCTTGTAGCAATGTGATTTCAAAGCTTAAAACAGTATGTACGAGCATTAAACATCTGATTTGTGGAAAATCACCTTGTTATTGACATCCTTTGATCTACATATGATGCACCATATCCATTTGGGATAGCATAGCTTTGTATTGTGCACTTCTGATAATTGAAGGGACCGAATGCCAGACATGAAGTGTTTTAGATGTTGTTTGGTAATTTTGGTATTGATACCTCTCAACTTGTGGATACAGAGTGTCATGGGGGCACTTGTCAACCAATTTCCCCTGTCATTGGTAGGGAAAGTGTCTAGTTTCTCCCAGGTGTGAGAATCAACGTTTTAGAGCCTTTGTGCCACTCTTGCAATCATCATTGAAGTGGAGCTTTGGGCATTCCCACTGTTGTCTTGTCATGCAGAAAATTATTGGGTTCATCTTCCATCTCAATAGTGTACCTGAGCCATGTACATTTGGCACTCATCATTCAGAGGCAACATACTTGGGAGTTTTGCTTTTGAGAGGACTACTACATTTATAGTTTTGATGTTCCACAAGATGTCCAGAATGTGTTACAATGAGCAAGAATGAGAGGGGCTGAGCTTTTTTTTTGATAGCTGCAAGTCTTGCATGTTTCTTTGCCGTACAACAAGGTGCTGAGAACAGGCCCGTAAACAAGCAACGTTGTGCGGATGGTCATCTTAATATTATTCTATTTGTGTTTTGTGAATTAGCCAAAGTTCATAGCTGCTTTTCTGAGATGTGTATTGAGTTCTGTGTTAAGAGGCAATTGTCTGTCACCGTGGATCCAAGGTAGCAGAATTTACTAATAATTTCCAGCAAGGTGTTACTTAGTGTGGTCAAGGAGAGGCACCTTGAATCCTTGGATTCTGAAATACTCCTCAATTTCTGGCTACAAAGATTAGCCTAATTCTGTGGGCATGCTAGCTTTTGCTGTGTCTTTATCAATAAGTTTCTTGGTACACTAACTCCATTGTTTTCGCCATTCCAAGGTCAAGAAATGTAATCTTATTTTAATGCTGTGCAAATATACACGTCTCCGTTTCTTAGACTTTATAAAAATTGCCATTGAAAAAGTGACTCCCTCTGGTCTCCATTACTAACGTCCTTGATCTTCAATAGTTCCTTTCTTAAGTGGCATAAAGGCAAAGGTATCCTTCAAACAACATACATCAGAATTAGCTGACTATGTGCATGTGATAGAGCAGGGTTTCCATAATGGTTGGGATCTGTGAGCTGAAATTTTGAGCTATGATGGAGTTCTGACCAATGTATAGCAGCTGTACTCTCTCAAATAGGCCCCTGCGCTCTCAGTCCCAATATCCTGCTTTCTCTCCATTCTCGCTGAGGAGACGCAACAACTTTCAAGCCTTGAAATGGGGACACCATGGGAAACAATTTATAAGGCACTGTCATATAGAATGTTTAACATGTGGATGTCAAGGACCATCACTTTAAAATTGATGGAAAACATTTGGACTCACTTTTTATAGCAATTATCCGGAGGCTGCCCTTATTTTAGCAGTATTGCATTTTAACAGAAATCATCACTTAATTTTTTGTAATAGGTTATCCATTTTTCTTCAATCATAATCTGGACTATGACAGATGATCAGTTTTTGAGGTGTGCAGTTTCAATGTACTGAAAATGTTGGGGCATAAGAGGCAAATTCCAGCCATCATTATTTAGCATTGAGAGTAATATCAAAAACATCTTGTGCTTCTTACCTAAGTGAGACCACTTTTGAAAAACTCTATTTCGCTCTAAGATTTATATGTCAATCAGAACATTTTTACCTAAATGTGTCAGTTTATTCCTTGCAGTTTGTCTTTGTCTTTTTCAAGCAATCATGCTGTAAAATGCTCAGTTATTACATTTCTCTGCCCCTGTGATGTTTGTTGCTTTGCATCAAATTCTGTGATACGTATGATCTTGAATCGATAAATACATTTGCTTATGTAGTGCACATAAATATCAATATTGATACAGAATCACAAAATCCCTACAGTGCAGAAGCAGGCCATTCGGCCCATTAAGTCCACACCAAATCTCTGAAGAGTATTCAAGCCTGACCCATTTCCCCCTACCATATTCCTGTAACCCTTCAATTCCCATGGCTAATCCACTTAGCTTGCACATCCCTGGATGCTATGGGCAATTTAGCATGGCCAGTCTACCCAACCTGCATATTTTTTGGACTGTGGGAGGAACCTGGAGCACCTGGAGGAAACTCATGCAGACACGAGGAGAATGTGTAAACTCTACACAGTTACCCGAGGGTTCGATTCCACCCAGGTCCCTGGCGCTGGTGAGGCAGGAGTGCTAACCACTCAGCCATTGTGCCACCCCCCTGTTGATTCATGCAAATCAATTACAAACCAGTATTGTTCTGTTTTGACTCTTTGTGAGTGTTGCTCTTAATTTCAATGATCAGCACAAAGATTACTTTCTTTCCGATGGTAACAGTTATACTGAGCTTATGAATGAATTTTTATATAAACAAGGTTTTATTTATTACAAATTATTTGTTTAAGCTAGTTTAGAACAAATAGAAGGTATTGGATAAGATCCAGAATGTCACCCTCCTTCCTGATTTTCCTACCAATCTTCTTGATTTTCCACTTTCATACGTTTTTATTTGCACATCATAAACCCAAATGTTGAAATATTCTGTGACAAATGACTTTTTTTGGTGGTTATGTTTCAATGATAGATATTGGCTTTGAGATTAAGAGAAGTTCCAATCTGTTCTGATAATGACCTAAGTTTTTTTTACATCCAGTTGAGAGGTAGTGGGATAGGTTTTAAAAATATTCAGAAGATATCTGTTCTTTTTAAACCAGGCATACAATTATCTAGGACTAATAACAACAGAATTGTTATGGTACAGAAAGAGGCTATTTGGCCCATCGTACGCACACCATCCCTTCAAACAAGCATTGTTACCTAGTGCCAGTCTCCTCCTCTGTCCCCATATCCTTGCACAGTATTTGTATTCAAATAATCATCCAATGCCCTTTTAAATGCCTCAGTTAAACCCCACTTCCAAGACATTTCCAGGGAGATCAAATATTGGTTGTCTTATCCCTTTCTGTTGTTTAGCCAATCCCTATTGGATCTGCAATAACAGAATACAAGGTTATAATGTAAATGCATATTTTGAGAAGAGGAGATCCTTTTTGCATTCTAACCCTATTCAAATTGTATGGCATTTTATAAATTACATGATGGAATATTTGAAAACAAGTATTTCCCATCACAATTTACTCCATTGGAAGTAGTAGACTTCCTTGTAATGTTTTATAGCTTGATGTAGTACAAACTGATACTCTTGCTGGTACTGTTTCTCTGAAAAAAAAAATTATTCGCATCACTCACAGAAACAGGGACTTCTAGGTAACTTTTGGACAATTCATTATGAAGGAAATCCCTTCTAGACACTTTAGTGACTTAGAGTTTTTTTTACAATTGACTTTCTTGTGTTCCTTCATTGGTATATTTGGTCTTGAGATGAGCTATTAACACCAATTTCTTTTTTCATAACATCTTTGACCTACCTCAAACCTTTTACTGTTGAAGCTGTCACCCAGGTCTTGTTGACAACTGCAGTACTTCCCAGGCTGGTCTCCATAAACATCCTATCCTCCATGACTTGCACTCATCCAAAACTCTGCTATTCGTGTCTCAACTTGCACCAAATGCCATTCCTCCATCACTCCTGAGTCAACTGAACTACCCTGACACTCTGTTAAACCGTGTCTCAATTTAAAAATTCTCAGCCTTGTTTTCAACTTCTTCCAGAACCAGGCCATTCCTCATCTCTACAATTGCCTCTTGTGCTTCAGTCTTCTGAGATAACTGCAAGGTTCCAAGTCCCATTCTTTGAGCATCCCGATTTTTGATTTTTTTTTTTTTTTTTTTTTACTCCTTCTAGTGCCTGAGTCAATAACTGCCAAAGCTTATCCTTTGGCATTCTTTCCCTAAACCTCCAAATCTCACCTCTTCTTCTTTTAGAACACTTCTTATAGTCTGTCTCATTGGCTAAAATCATTTCATTTCTATGCAGCTCTCGATTCCGTACTCTTTCCTTGTGAAACTAAATGGTGCCAATTCACAAGAAGAATGTAGGTGCGGTAATCTGGTGGCAGCAGCTCTGTTTCATCACAACAATGTCCCTGAATACTGCCTGGAGATGGTCCTCTTCCACCCTCCATCCGACATGGGTGTCACCATCAGTACAGCTCCTGTCCCACCAGAGGCCCAAACACACTTGAATATGCTAGACAACTCTCAAAGACGCCAACCACTTCACCCAGTGCCTGCATTTTGGTAATTCAGACCATTCTGCTCCTTCTCCGAGCTTACAAGCAGAATCTGAAGCGTAAGGATCCAGTACAGAAAGTTATACAATGCTGGTCTGAGGTAACAGATGAGCTCCTATGTGACTACTTGGAGGCAGTGGACTGGTCCATATTCATGAACTCAGCAGCCGACCTAAATGAATATGCCACTACTGTCACAGACTTCATCAGTGAGTGTGTAGGGGACTGTGTGCCAAAGAAGTTAATCTGAGTGTTCCCCAACTGGAAACCATGATGAACCTAGAGATCCACTCCCCGATGTCCAGGTCTGAGGTGTTCAATCAGGTGACTCTGACCTATACAGGTAATCTAGGTACAATATTTGTGAAGTCATCAGGGACACCAAGAGACCAATATCAGACTAAACGCAAGTCCCAGACTAACCACATGAACACAGATTGACAGTAGCAAGGCTTAAACAGTATAACGAGTTACAAAGTCGAGTAGAACAGCTGACAACAATGTATCCCTTCCCGTTGAGCTCACTGCATTCTATGCTTGTTTTGAACTGAAGGTCAGAGAAATGATGTTACCTGCCCTGACAGCATCAGGTATATCTGTACCCATAGTCAGCACCGCAGATATCAGATTGGCCTTCTTGAGAGGGAACCCATGGAAAGTGACTGGCCCAGATGGAGTCCCCAACTATACACTCAGATCCTGAGTGGACCTGCTGGCAGGAGTACTTGCTGACATCTTAACCTCTCCTTACCCCGATGTGAGGTTCCTACCTTCCTCAAGAAGACAACTATCATCCTGGTGCCAAAGAAAATTCAGGCAATGTGCCTTAATAACTCCTGCCCTATGGCTCTGACATCCATCATTATGAAGTGCTTTGGGAGGTTAGTAATGGAACACATCAGCTCCAGCCTCCCAGATTGCTTTCATCCACTTCAGTTTGTCTACTGTCACAGTATGTCCATGGCAGGTGCCATCTCCCTCGCCTACACTTGTCCCTGTTATCAAAATGTTTCAGGGATCCTGCTGGGGAGAGATGTCAAAGAGGAGATGCGAGTTCTGTGATCACTGTACATTCAGTCTTTATTCGAACTCTCTTACCATACGTGCGGGAGAGGCCAGTGACCGCTCTGAATCTGGCTTTCACATGGGGTCCAGTCACTCTTTTAAACAGCTCAGACCTGAAGAGAGGTCAATGACACTTTAGTTTCCCCATCTGAATGCAGCATTTTTATACATTTCGAGTTACAATAAATACGTGCCATATTAATGTCATTGTTCCTTCTCCTCCCAGCCTATACATCCAATCCTGTGAAACTCCTGATCAATGATGGACATCCCTATGAACAGTCCTAGGTTCCCCATGATCTCATAATGCTTACCAGACATTATTATCATCAGGCCTTGGCATCATACGATGTACAGCATTAATCTACATTCCTATATTAGTGGTTATACTCTTACTCAAACAGACAGTTCCCAGACTTGCTTATCTCTAAGGATTGTTTGAATTCTCTTATTTATTGCTATCCCTATCAAATTCTGTTACTCATCTTATATTTCTTACTGTCCTAATCACAGGAGATACAAAAGGATGTTAATTCCTACTAATTGTTGTGAGATTTGTAATATTAGTTCTAATATAATGGTAGTTATATATAAAGTTGTATGGTTACACCTACTGTTAGAATTCTTTAGGTAACGAGTTATGAGCAATTTCTTTCTCCCTGTGTCATACTTGTCTGTCACTTAATGACGTTTTTAAAATCAGTTATACAGTTTACAAACTTCATTACTGAACATACAAAAAAATATTAATTTTTACTAATTGTTATAAAATTTCTAATATCAATTCCAAAAAAGAATATATGGTTAGACCTAATGTTAGAATTCTTTAGCCACCGGGTTGTGAGCAGCTTCTGTCCTTCCAAAGTCAGGTAAACACTGCGCCTCTATCTTGCAGCTGCACTATAATTCATTCTAGTCACACGTTGTCTTCTAAGATGAAATTTACTGACCCCACTATAAATATTTCTACATTAACTCTTTTGCCTAATAAGATAACATCTATTTCATTTAAAAGACTAAAACTCAATCGCTTTCACGGATCAAGGAGCTTATCTGACATAATGTTGTCTTTAAAGTTTGTCTTTATTTTTGTGGGATCATACTTTTCTTTTTAATGCTTCCCACAAACTTCAGGCTGCCTTTCCCAGACATCTCTTATCACGCTGTCTCTTACAGACATCAGCTGTTGTTTTTACAGAACTCCCGGTATATTAATTTGTAAGATTCTTTGTTCAGAATCAACCCTGTTGGTTTGGGTTACCTCCTTCTGGAAGCTACCATTGTGCTAACTTATGACCTCACTTTTTAATACTGGATCGGGCAAGCTAATTCTGTTATTGCAGCCATATTTATGCCCATGGGTGGCCATGTTGTGCCAATCTATGACCGTGGGCTGCCCCAACAGCCACCTACATCAGATTTCTATTTATTGACCTTAGCTTCACCTTCAACATCATAATTCCAACCAAACCCGTCTCCAAAATTTGAGACTAGGACTCTGCTGCTCACTTTGCAACTGGAAGCTCGACTTCCTGACCCGCAGACTGCAATCAGTAAGGATAGGTGACAACATCTTCTCCACAATAATCCTCAACATCAGTGCCCCACAAGGCTGCATACTCAGCCCCTTACTATACTCTTCATACTTTCATGATTCTGTGTCCAAATTCAGCTTTAACTCCATTTACAAATGTATTGATGACACCACTGTGTCTCAAACAATGACAAGACAGAATACTGGAAAGAGGTAGAGGCCTTAGTGGCATTGTTTAGAGACACCAATCTCTCCCTCAAAGTCAACATAATGCAAGAACTGGCCATGGACTTTTTTTTTAAATTCATGAACGGGATGTGGGCATCGTTGGCTAGGCAGCATTTATTGCCCATCCCTAATTGCTCAGAGGGTAGTTCACAGTCAACCACATTGCTGGGGGTCTGGAGTCACATGTAGGCCAGGCCAGGTAAGGATGGCAGTTTCCTTCCCTAAAGGACGTTAGTGAACCAGATGGGTTTTTCCACCAATCGACAATGGATTCATGGTCATCATTAGATTCTTAATTCCAAATATTTTATTGAATTCAAATTCCACCATCTGCCGTGGTGGGATTTGACCCCAGGTCCCCAGAACATTATCTGAGTCTCTGGATAGTCCAGCGATAATACCACTAGGCCATCGCCTCCCCACTTGAGGAAGTGGAGTGGAGGACTTGCCCCTGTCTGTATCAGTGGTGCTGAGGTGGAGGTGGTCGAGAACTTAAAGTTCCTAGGAGTAAATATTACTGACAATCTGTCCTGGTTTATCCACATAGCAGCTACAGTCAAGCAAGCACGCTAACACCACTATTTCTTGAATGTATAGGAGGAATGGTTTGTAAGTTTGCAGAAAATTGGTGATGGAATGGACAATGAAGAAGCTTATCTCCGAGTATGGCAGGACTTTGATCAGATGGGCCAAGGAGTGGCAGATGGAATTAAATTTAGATAAATGCCAGATGTTGCATTTTGATAAGGCAAATCAGGGTGGGAAATGTACACTTAATGGTAGGGTCTTGGGGAGTGTTGCTGAACAAAGAGACCTTGGGTGCAGGTTCATTGTTCCCTGAAGGTGGGGTCGCAGGTAGACAGGGTAGTGAAGAAAGTGTTTGGTACGCTTGCCTTTATTGGTCAGTGCATTGCATATAGAAGTTGGGATATTATGTTGCAGCTGTGTAGGATATTGGTTAGGCCAGTTTTGGAATACTGTGTTCAGTTCTAGTCTCCCTGCTATAGGAATGATTCAGAAAAGATTAACAAGGGTGTTGTCAGGGTTGAAGGGTTTGAGCTGTTGAGACCATAAGACCCAGGAGCAGAAATTAGGCCATTCAGCCCATTGAGTCTCCTCTGCCATTCAGTCATGCCTGATAAGTTTCTCAACCTCATTCTCCCACTTTCTCCTTGTAACCCTTGACGATCAAGAACCTAATTATCTCTGTCTTAAATATACTCAATGACCTGGCCTCTACAGCCTTCTGTGGCAGTGAATTCCATAGATTCACCATTCTCTGGCTGAAGACGTTCCTCCTTATCTCCTTTCTAAAAGGTCTTCCTTTTACTCTAAGGCTGTGCCCTCGGGTCCTAGCCTCTCCTACCAATGGAAACTTGTTCCCAGCATCCACTCTATCTAGGCCATTCAATATTCTGTAAGTTTCAATTAGATCCCCCCTCATCCTTCTAAACTCCATCGAGTATAGCCCTAGAGTCCTCAAATGTTCCTCATATGTTAAGCTTTTCAATGCTGGGACCATTCTCGTGAACCTCTGAACTTGCTCCAGGGCCAACATCCTTCCTGAGATATGGGGCCAAAAACTGCGCACAATACTCCGAATTTTCTCCTCATTTAGAAAATAATCCATACCTCTATTCTTACCAAAGTGCGTGACCTCTCAATTTCCCATTGTTGTACTCCATCTGCCGCTACTTTGCCCACTCTCCTAACCTGTCCAAATCTTTCTGCAGCCTCCCCGCCTCCTCACTACTCCCTGTTCTTCTACTTATCTTTGTATTCTCTGCAAATTTAGCTAGAATGCCCTCGGTTCCTTCATCTAGATCATTAATATATAAACTGAACAGTTGTGGTCCCAGCACTGACCCTTGTGGAACACCACTTGTCACCAGCTGCCATCCTGAGAGAGACCCTTTTAACCCCGCTCTCTGCTTTCTGCCAGACGGCCAATCTTTTATCCATGCTAGTACCTTGCCTCTAACACCATGGGCCCTCATCTTACTCAGCAGCCTCCTGTGCGGCACCTTGTCAAAGGCCTTCTTGAAATCCAGGTAGATAACATCCATTGGCTCTCCCTGGTCTAACCTGCTTGTTACGTCCTCAAAGAAATCTAACAGATTTGTCAGGCATGACCTCCCTTTGATCATGCCTGCTGACTTTGCCCTATTTTACCATATATTTGCAAGTAATCAGAAATCTCATCCTTCACAATGGACTCTAAAATCTAACCAAAACTGAAGTTAGTCTAATCGGCTTGTAATTTTCTGTCTTTTGCCTTACTCCCTTTTTAAAAAGGGGTGTCACATTAGCAAAATTCCAGTCCTCTGGGACCCTCCCTGACTCTAGCAATTCATGAAAGGTCACCACTAACACCTGCACTAATTCTTCAGCTATCTCCTTAAGAACTCTGGGGTGTAGTCCACCTGGTCCTGGTGATTTATCCACCTTCAGGCCATTCAGTTTTTCTAGCACTTTCTCCTTGCTGATGCCCACCATACTCAGCTCTGCCCTTGACTCTCAAACTTTGAGACATTACTAGCGTCTTCCACTATGAAGACTGACGCAAAGTAATAATTCAGTTCCTCAGCCATTTCCTTCTTCCCCACTACTATCCCTCCAGTGTCATTTTCCAGAGGTCGAACGTCCTCTTTTGCCCTTTTATATATCTAAAGAAATTCTTAGTCCTCCTTTATATTACTGGCTAGCTTACCCTCATATTTAATCTTCTCCCTCCTCATTTCATTTCTTTTTTGGTTGCCCTCTGTAGGTCTTTGTAAGTTTCCCAATCCTCTGATTTCCTACTGCCCTTCACCACATTATGTTTTCTCTTTTGCTTTTACACTATCCCTGACTTCCCTAGTTGGCCATAGTTGCCTCATTGTCCCTGTACCATGCGTCTTTTTCTTAGGGATGAATTTTTACTGTGCCTCCTGAATTACTCCTAGAAACTCCTGTCATTGCTGTTCCACTATCTCTCCTGCTCGGTTCCTCTCCCAGTCAATTTTGCCCAGCTCCGTCCTCATGCCTCTGTAGTTGCCTTTATTCAGCTGTAATACCATTACCTCTGATTCTATCTTCTCCGTCTCAAATTGCACAGAAAATTCCATCATATTATAATCACTACCTCCTAAGGGTTCCTTCATCTTAAGTTCCCCTATCAAGTTTGCCTCATTGCACAACACTAAATCCAGTATTGCCTGTTTCCTAGTGGGCTGCACCACAAGCTGCTCCAAAAAGCCATCACGCAGACGTTCCACAAATTCCTTTTCTTGCAATACACTACCAACTTGATCTTTCCCAGTCCACCTGCATATTGACATCCCCCATGATCACCTTTTCTATCTTCTGGCGTATCTTGCGCCCCAGCTTCTGACTACTGTTTGGAGGCCCCTACATAATTTCAACTATGGTTTTTTTAACCTCTGTGATTCCTCAACTCTACTCACACAGATTCTACACCAACTGACCCTACTTCATTTCTTACAATTAATTTAATTTCATTTCTTACTAATAAGGCAGCCCCGGCCTCTCTGCCCACCTGCCTATCTTTTCGATAAGATGTATATCCTTGGATATTTGGCTCCCAATCCTAATACTCTTGGAGCCATGTCTCCGTGATGCCCACCATGTCATATCTGCCAATTTCGATCTGCGCTACAAGCTCATTTACCTTCTTTCTTAAACTGCATGCATTTAGATATAACACCTGCAGTCCTGTATTAACCGTCCCTCTTCTCATTGTACTCATTTATCCAGTGTGCTTGCAGTTTGATTTCTAACCCTTTCCAAACACTGTCCTATTTGTGCCTGTGCTGGAGACTTTAATAATCTCTCCTGAATTCTCCTATCCCTTCCTTTTATTTTAATATTTTTCCACACTACAGTGGAATCTAGCCCTACAGAGGGAGAGTTGAGAGAGGCTGAATAGGCTAGGGCTATTTTCTCTGGACCATTCGAGGCTGAGGGGTGACCTTTCAGAGGTTTATTAAAATCGTGAACGCCATAGGTAGGGTGAATCATGAAGGTCTTTTTCCCAGGATAGTGGAGCTCAAAACTGGAGAGTATAGGTTGAAGGTGAGAGGGGTAAGATTTAAAAAGGACTTGAGGGGCAATGTTTTCACGCGGAAGGAGGTGCATGGATGAAATAAGCTGCTAGAGGATGTGGTGGAAGCTGGTACAACTACAACATTTAAAAGGCATCTGGATGGGCATATGAATAGGAAGAGTTTAGAGGGATATGGGCCAAATGCTGGAAAATAGGACTAATTAATTTAGGATTTTCTGGTTGGCATGGACCGGTTGGACCAAAGGGTCTGTTTTCTTAAAGTCATAGCCTCTATGACTCTCCGGTTAAGGAAATTTAACATGTCCACAATGACTCTTACCAATTTTTATACATCTGTCATAGGAAACATCTTATCTGGATGCATCACAGCTTGGTAAGACAACTGCTGTGCTCAAGGCCGCAAGAAATTAGTGTTGTGAACGCAGCCCAGTCTAACACGCAGACCCGCCTTCTTTCCATTAAGTCTGTCTACTTTGGGAAAGTAGCCAACATAATCGAAGACTCCTCCCACCCCATTTGTACTTTCTTTCACTGTGTCCCATTTGGCAGAAGATACAAAAGTTTTTGAACCATGTTATAACAGATTCAAGAATGGCTTCTTCCCTGATGTTGTCAGACTTATGAATGGACCACTAATGTATTAGAGTTGATCTTTTTCTGTACCTTCTCAATAGCTGTAACACTATATTCTGCATTCTGTTGTTTACTTAGATGTACTTATGTAAGTAATTTGGATGGATAGCATGCAAAATAATGCTTCTTACCATTTCTTGATACGTATGACAATATTAATCAAGCCATCAGCCTCACCAAATCATTTAATGGCTGCTTTCAGACCAACATGTGGACCACTTTAGCACTTCACTATCATGCTTGGGGACTTTGCATTCTTCTGGCAGGTCACTTTGCACCCAGGATACAACTAATGGCCCTCTACTTACTTTCTTAGTATTTGGTTGGAGGCTGTTGACCTTGCATTGTTTTTTAGCACATAAAGAATGGTAGCGCTTGTCATGGTTTAGTAACTGAACTGTCACAGAGGTAGACATGTTCCTGTCAGGCACTCTGCAATGTCAGGGTCACTCCTGCAGTGTGTGTCAGCAGCTTATATGACAAATGCACTGCATGTACATCAACCAAATGGCCACTTGTGATAGTCAAAGAGGAGCAGCTCTTAATGGAGATAAGGGGAATGTGGTCAGTCAGCGGATTTAGTCAGAGGCCTCATCTGATTCCAGTAGAGCATGTGTGCCATAGACAAATAGTCCATGCATTACAGGTACAGTTCGGGTGCTGTGCAGACGTCAGGCACAGGAGATAGGCAGATTTTTGTTCTCTCTGCAATGAGATAAAGGAAAGGGGTGAGTCCAATAGAAGTCGATTAGAGAGCAAATAGTGGTGATGCAGAAGAGGTGGTGAGTAAATAGGAAGGGTTAGTGGTTTGAGAGGATGTGCTGGCTGACAGGCATTGAGTGGATATGCTGCATTAGTGAGTATTGTAGTAGTCCATGACCCTAGATGAGAGGCATGTGCAGCAGAATTTAGAGTGGGTGGTGGCACAGTGAGTAAAAGGAAGTGAAGAGAAAATGGTGATACTTACCCTTGCAGGGAGTAAATGATCATTAACCTGCTTGCATTGTGTTTCACTTTGGACACTGCACTGACCCAGGACACTATCTTGGTCCTAGCCAGCTTACACTGTTCATGTGGTTTTCTTTGCCAGCCAGCAAAAAGAAGCAGGGACTTCCTTTCTGCCACCCTTCCATCAGCGCTGCCAGGTCCCTGTCCATGAACAAAGGAGCTGACTTCTCTTCCTGACATGTTTCTTTGGGGATAACAGTGCAATACCAGATTCCGAAGGGCATGTTCTGGTTTGCAGTTTCAGAAGTGGTGCACAGCTGGGGTCTAAGGAAGGCGCCTATAGTGTGAACATAGTAAAAGCTCAGCAGTAGTGAGCATGCCAGTTTTCCTTGCCACATGATGCCATGAAATAGGCATCATTAATGAGACCAAGAGTGGAAGATTGCATCAGCAAAGTGAATATGAGCCATGGCAGATCGGTTGTTGTGGATCTTACTTGAAAAATCACTTCACTGAGCAATAGGAAAATTTTTAAGCCCAGTAAATACAAGTTCTTGGTCTCAGTTCTGGTATTAGCCTAATAAATCTGTTTTACAGCTTCTCAAGTTTATCTAAACTTTTTTTTTTGTAATAAATGTTTAAACTAGACTTATTCATGATATCTTAGTTGTGACCTCACCAAGTTCTATCCAAATTCAATGTATTCTCTAGTTTTCCATCTTTCTTTCTTTCTAGAATTCCTGGTGCTTTCTTTAAGGAAAGCTTTCAGGGATTCTTTGAAATACTTCCTTTAGTTCCTTTCATTTATATGCATCTTGCAATTCTCATCACCTCTCCCGGAAATCTAGACAGCATCAATTCCTGAATTGAAAAACTGAGTGGATTACCTGAAACTATTTGCTGCTTGTTTTTCTGGACCTCTCTTTTCACATCACTTCATGAACAGGTCCTTGAATGTTCCACAGACAGCTTCTTTGTCCAGACTTTGTCCACCAAAGCCTGCATTGGTAAGCCACCAGCCTCCTCATACTGTCATGAAGATCTTGGACCAAATCAGAATCGACTTCTAGACTTCATTTTGAGCCCAGGGAAACCTTTGACTCGCATGCTCCTGCCTGGTTGCTTTGTGCACAGGGATACATAGCCATCTTGTGCATCTGCACAAGTTGCATTTTACAGTACTTAACTTCATTTCTTAAAAACTTCATTTTTTATTTTCTCTTTTCTAGTGTCATCTCTACCATGTTAAATCTCTCAGAATGAGACTAACTTTGGGTACAAAGGGAGCAATGTTTAAATGTTTTGCTGGAGTGAATAGGCAAGATTATTTTGTCTGCTGGGGCACTCTGAGCTGAGGAGTCATACCTTTCTAGTTTTAAAGATTATGAAGTGGAGGAAAGTGAGGTAATGGAAATATCCTTTATAGGTTTGTAGTATGGAATGCAGTGAGCAGTTCAAACAAACTATTGCAAGATAAAATAAATGAATTGGTTATGAAGAGCAAAATAGATACTTTTATGATAACTTAATACACAACACTCAACAAATGATCAGGGAAAGCCCTGCCTTTCCAACTTTTTTGACATTTTTGAGGAAATGACACTTAAAGTGGACTGAAAGAAACATTTTATGATGCGTTATGCCTGTTCTTCTAAAGAATGTTTAATCAAGCCCAATACAAAAGCTGAGCTAACAAGGTGTAGAGCTGGATGAACACAGCAGGTCAAGCAGCATCAGAGGAGCCGGAA
>JAHRHZ010000140.1:25407881-25428645 GCA_024137785.1 Ginglymostoma cirratum
GCTCCTCTGATGCTGCTTGGCCTGCTGTGTTCATCCAGCTCTACACCTTGTTAGCTCAGTATCTCCATCATCTGCAGTTCCTACTATCTCTGAAACAAAAGCTGAGCTGAGAGGAGTAAAGATTTGCAAAATAAATATGGATGAATATATAATGGACTGAAAGATAGAAAAGAGTGGTTTTTAGGTAGATGTCACAGCTATCATCACCATTAGCAGAAAAAGTACTGAGCAAACTGTTGGTATTAAAAGCAGACAAGATCCCACAGCCTGATGGCCTACATCCTAGGGTCTTAAAGGAAGTAGCAGCAGAAATAGTGGATCCATTGGTTGAAATGTTCCAAACTTTCCCTGGATGTAGGGAAGATACAAATGGATTAGAAAAATGCTAATTAACACCCATATTCAAGAAGGGAGGGAGGCAGAAAGCAGGAAACTACAGACTGGTTAATTTAACATGTGTCTGTGGGAAGCTGTTAGAATCCATTATTAAGAAAGTAATAACAGGACATTGGGAAAGTCAAAGTACAATTCATCAGAGTGAGCATGGTTTTATAAGGATAAATCATGTTTAATTTGCTAGAATTCTTTGAAAATATAATAAACAATATGGATAATGTGAATCCTATAGATGTAGTATATCTGGACTTTCAGAAGGCATTTGAGAAAGTGATGTACAAAAGGTTAAGACACAAGGTAACATCACGTGGGATTAGTGGTAATTTATTAGCTTGGATAGAAGATTGACTAACTGACAGAAAGCAGATAGTTGAGATAAATGGAGCAAAAACAAAACTTGCTAGAAAAGCTCAGCAGGTCTGGCAGCATCTGTGAAGAAAAAAATTAGAGTTAACGTTTTGGGTCCAGTGACCCTTCCTCAGAATAGAGTTTGTTCCCTTCCCTTCCTTGACGTTGCTGTTTCCATTTCTGAGGATAACATTTCATTTGCTTTCGTTATTATCTGCTGTTCTTGCACACGAGCTTTCTGCGATTCATGCACGAGGAAACCCAGATCCCTCTGAACTGGAGAGAACTTCAGAGTCCTTCAGTTAGATAATAAGTTGACTTTCTATTCCTCTGATCAAAATGGATGCCCCCCACTCTTATCCATATTAAACTATATCTGCTAAATTTTGGCCCATTTATTTACTCTAGTCATATCAATTAGTCAATTTCTTATTTCTTCATTGCAACTTGCTTTTCCAACCATTTTAGCATCACCTGCAAACTTGGCTACAGCACTTTCTATCCCTGCATCAGTGTTGTTGATACAAATTATAAATAGTGCACCCCAAGGACCGAACCCTGTGGCACCCCACTGGTTACAACTTGCCATCCAGCAAAAGACCCATTATCCCAACTAAATAAAAACCGAAAGAACTGCGGATGCTATAAATCAGAAACAGAAACAGAAGTTGTTGGAAAAGCTCAGCAGGCCTGGCAGCATCTGTGAAGAAAAAAATCAGGGTTAATGTTTCAGGTCTGGTGACCCTTTCTCAGACCCTTCCTCCTGTTTCTTATGTTCTAATCTGCATTGGGATTTGTGCCCTACTAATTTATATCAGTGATGATTACTTTTGAAGCTTTTATTAAACCTGGCGAAGAGAGCATTGAATCTGTATGAACAGCCAGAGAAGCTACAAAAGTTGGGTAAAACAAAGTGGTTAGAAATTTAAATGAATATTGAAATTCGAGCATAAGTATTATAAGATGCTTTTGAGTAAGGCTCCGTCATCAAATGTTAAATTCTCTTGTGATTTATTGCATTGATGGTATTTTTTAGCTTTTCTTACTGTAAAATAGCATTGGTTTCAAATATAACAGTGAATTGGGAAAGTATTTTACTAAAGATGTTGAACTATGGTTAATTTACCTTTTACTTCTCTGTACTGCAACAAATCTATGGTTCTATAACTGTCTCTTGATTTATAAGTTTAAGTAACACACAGCTATTTTTTTTCCAATATATTGCATGAATGATGGAAAGCTGGGAAGAAATTTTGTCAGTCCCAGGTGTCGAACACTTCCAATGGTACAACCGCAGATTTCAAAATTTTCCACTGCAGAAATTGCTTTGGACAGTGGTACTGCAGTTGGCACCCATTGTGCACCACTACAGTCTTTCACCGAAGAAGAGCTGATGATGAAAGAAACAGGTAAATTAGTTCTAGTTTGTTTTTGCACTCTCTCTCTTGTCAATTAGTATTAAGACTAGCAATTTGACATGTATATTCTTGCCAAGAATTATAAGATAAATAGAAATAAATCTGAAAAACATATCCTTTAAGACCAGGCAGCATGGTGGCTCAGTGATTAGCACTCCTAGTTCACAGCACCAGGGACTGGGGTTTGATTCCACCCTGTGGCGACTGTCTGTGTGGAGTTTGGACATTGTCCCTGTGTCTGCATGGGTTCCCTCCCACAGTCCAAAGATGTGCAGGTTAGGTGGATTGGCCATGCTAAATTGTCCATTGTGTCCAGGGATGTGCAGGCTAGGTGGATTACCCAAGGGAAATGCAGGGTTACACGGATAGGGTAGGTCTGGGTGGGATGCTCGTTGGAGGGGGCGGTGTGGACGTGATGGACTGAATGACCTGCTTCCACACTGTAGGGATTCTATGATTTAAGAAGGGCTGAGTATCAGTTCCTGTATCACTCTTGCGTAGGCTCTTGCAAAGCTGACTGCTGCAAAGCAATTCGGTCAGTTCATGTTGTTAGCTCCAGCCAGCAAAGTAAATTCCTAAATGGATGTTGTTGTCCTACCTCTCCTCATAATTTTGAGGTCTCTCCAATTCAGCTGACCTTAATACATTTGTTTTGCTTTATACTTCCATGGATGTGAGCATTGCTGGCATGGCCCATTTGTTGCCCATTCCTAATTGCCTTACAACACTTGCTTTCTGGGCCATTTCACAGGGCAGTTAGGATCAACCACGTGGCAGATTTTCTTTCCTGAATGAAACATTAATAAACCGGATGGGTTCTAGTAACAATTGACAGCAGTTCTAATTGTCATCATTAGACTAAAGTTCAAATTCCATTTCTCTGCGGTGGAAATTAAACCCATGCTTCCAGAACATTAGCTTACAGTTCTGGATTATTGCTCCTTTGATATTACTATAATGCTACTGCTTCCCCGCAAGGTTTTCAACATGTCAGTGTAGTACTGGGTTCTAGTACACATTGCCATGTGAGTCCCAATGTTAGTATTGATTCCTTTTCTTTCCCCCTAATTTCTTAAAATTTAGGGAATTTCTGAATGAAATTATGGCAGTTATCATTGACTGTGACACAGGGACAAATTACACACTATCTTCAGTCATTTTAGTTTTTACCTCGCTGTTCTGTTGTATCCAAGGGATCTTTTTTGGACCGATATAATGAATGCATACAGAATCAGGAGGAACCAAATTTGAGTTTAATTTGCAATTTATGTGTAAAAATAATAGGAAAACTAGATAAGAGTGTAGATAGCTATCCTACAATTTTTTTTACATTCCTGCCAAAGTTGGAACTTTTGTCCTTCATCTGTAATATTGTGCTAATTAAGGTTTTTTTTTTCCAGTAAATTCCATCTGATATATAAAAACAGATCGACAAGTTTTTATTTTAGCGATGTCCTCATGGTAACTGGAGTGGAAAATGGAGAAATGATGTTTTTGGTAGTACCTCATTTCATGGTGTTTGAGATAAAGCATCAAGGCACTTGGGGGCAGAATGCAAAAAGTTCTATCTTCTTGGGACCACTTGCTAACTCTCTGACATGGGAGTACTTGATGCTGACAGTGATAAACTTATTTGTATCTGGCTTCTTGGATTGTGGTATGAGAATCTCCACAATGGACGTCACAAAATCTGCCCAATGTTTCAAAAACAACTGCCTTTTTTTTCAGCTGCATCGTAGAAATGCTTGATTATAAAGTTAGTGCTTTTAAATTTTTTTTGGTACACTTCCTTAGTTTCCTCTTCTATTTGACTCCATTATTCCAGTAAAAATAAGTAAATTGATAGATGGGAAGGCCATGCAGTTGACCCTTTTTCGAAACAACAACTGGCCTAAAGAATAGGACATGCAGCTCTGACCTTGTGTATATGTGTATCTCCAGCACGGAACTTGCACTGTAATTGTCCAGTCTTGGAAAAGCATATTTCAAATAGGCATGTGCCGTGCAATTGAAAGTTGATTCTATTATTGAAGTGCTGCTGGCAGGGCTTCCTAGGACTTGGGGCAACAAATCGGCAAAAGTCTGTAGCTCCAGGAGCTAATACCTTTTTATAACGAACTCTGTGGCCCAGGAAGAGCAGGAGTATCCTTCATTCCTCATTCCTGAAGGAAGCATTATATCTCCTTATTCCGACTGAAGCCTGTCATTATTTAAGGAACAGCACAGAGTTCTTATGGTGTTCCTTCATATTTAATTTTTTAAAAAATTTAATTACTTCATGGGATGTGAGTATCGTTCATTGGCCAGCATTTATTGACTCACGCCCCCCCGCCTTCCCCCCCCACCATCCACAAACTCAAACTTGCTCCATCCCTGCAGCCAGGATATGCAACCTATTCTGTTCTCCAGTTTCCATAAGATACAATAAAGGTATGTTGTCATCAAATTCCAAATTTCCAGATTTAGTGCCTGCATCTTACCTTTCCACTTTCTCCCCGGAAATAACTGCGTCAATGCCCCATTCTCGCGCCTCTTGCATTGTTTAACTTTTTTAGGAAATTTGCTCCTTACATTATGATATAAATTACATTTTAAATATATTAGTGAAGAAAAGTACTGATGTGCTTGCTGATACTCATGACTATTTATTACAAATATTGTTATTTTTGTTGTGCTGTGGTTGGTTTGCTCACTGAGCTGGTTCATTAGTTTGCAGACGTTTCATTACTCTGCTGGGTTACATCATCAGTGCAGCCTTCGATGAAGCATCGTTGTGTTTTCCTGCTTGTTGTTTAAACTCTGGGGTCTATTGGAGTTGATTATCTCATTTGCGGTTTTTCTTTGCAGTAGTATGTATGTAGGGTCTAATTCTACTTGTTTATTGATGGCCTTCTTGGTAGAGAGTCAGGCCTCTAGAAATTCCCGTGTTTGTCTCTGTTTGGCTTGTCCTAGGATCCTGACACTGCCCCAATTGAGCTGGTGGTTCTCCTTGTCCGTATGTATGGAGATGAGTGAGTATTGGTCATGTCTTTTTGTTGCTAGTTGGTGTTCATGTATTCTCGTGGCCAGTTTCCTGAACCAACGTAATATGCAAGATTCTATGCAAGAACTGCGACAAACATTACATTGGACAGACAGGAAGGAAACTGGCCGCACGAATACGTGAACACCAACTTGCAACAAAAAGACATGACCAGTATTCTTTCGTCTCCATTCACACGGATAAAGAGAACCATCAGTTCGATTGGGACAACACCAGGATCCTTGGACAGGCCAAACAGAGGCAAGCATGGGAATTTCTAGAGGCTTGGCTCTTCACCAAGAAGGCTACCAATAAACATGTAGAATTAGACCCTGTATATACACCACTGCAAAGAAAAACCGGAAATGAAGTAATCAACTCCTATGGACCCCAGAGTTTAAATAACGAGTGGGAAAAGACAACGACGCTTTTATCAGAGGCTAGACTGGTGATATTACCCAACAGGGCAATGAAATGTCTTCAAACTAACGAACCAGCTCAGCGAGTGAACCATCCACAACCCAAGCTACAAATCTACTCGAACCTTATTTTGGGTGTGTTAATTTTGTGGGTGTGGGCTATTTTGGGGGGTGGGAAATCTTAGCTCCAATCTTCTCGGTCACAATGTAATCTCTCCGTGCCTTTCTGAAAGGTTTGCAGTTAATTGTCTAACCTTGATAATTATTGGGATTACCTGGGAATGCTCTTCAATTAACAGTGGCTCCAGAAATGATTTTAAGTCAGTGCCTCTGTTGTTTATGTACTTTGCTGATTCTCCTCATGTTGTGTCTGCAATCAAGAACAACTAGATATACAGAAAAGGCAGCCTGATATTCAAGCTGGAAGAGACAAAGAGTAAATGCAACCAGATAGGAATAACAGCAAAAGAAATGAGAGAAACAAAATGGGACATGCTGTGGAATGAAGGCCATGATGTGTACTTCTTGATTTGAGTAGTGTTAAAGCGCTACAACTGGCATTACAAATTGCATCTTATAGCTACCAAAAACTTTCTTTATTTGATATCTGGTGGGAGTTTGCAATGATTGACTTTGTGTTGTCATTCCTGTGTGCTAAATAAAGTACAGTGATTTGAGGGGTTGGGAAGGAGTTTTATTTTATTCATTCATGGGATGAAAGCATTGCTGGCCAGGCAGCATTCATTGCCCAGAAGGCAGTTAAGAGTCAACCACATTCCTGTGGATCTGGAAACACATGTAGGCCAGACCAGATAAGGATGGCAGTTTCCTTCCTTGAAGAACATTAGTGAACCAGAAGGGTTTTACTGAGAATTGACAATGGGTTCATGGTCATAATTAAACTCTTTTTAATTCCAGATGTTTTTAAAAATTAAATTCAGATTCCACCATCTACTGTGGCAGGAATTGAACCCAGGTTCCCAGAACATTATCTGCATCTCTGCATTAATAGTCCAGCAATAATACCACTGGCCGTTGTTTCCCCATTAGATGCTATTTAAATTAAATGCAGACCACAAATAGCCAAAATTAATTTGTTTTACAAATTGAGATGAAACTTAGCATGAGCTACAATATAGTAAATTGGTAAATATAGTTGGTTGCTTTTACAAAGATAAGCTCATGTTAAATTTATTAATAGCTTTATCTTGCAGAACCAAAATTGCTTGGGGAACGTAAACGTCTATTTTCTAGCATATGCCAGATTAAAAACAGACAGGGAATTGAAACTGAATCTGTAGCATAGGTGGGGGAAATTGCCAATCTGTGACAATTGAGCATGGGATCACATTATTATTAATTCTTCCAGCTCCCAATGAAGGTTTATACCTGCATAAACTGTATGTGGAAAAAATACGCAATGTATTCCTTTTTTATTCTTAAACACAAAAAAAATGCACTACTGTTTCTCGTGTAGACATTCAGTCCTCTCAGAACCAGTCTTAATTCCTGAGAATATCTTGTTCTTTCACAGCTTTGTAACATTTACCCCCATAATCCTCTTGTGATACAGGGTTTTCCTGGAGGTTCTGCCTCGAATTCAACCTAAGCAAACCTTCCAGTTCCATTATAAATCCTCGCAAATTTATTCCTTTGTATCCAAGTGCAGACTGTCTTGCTTGCATTACTCCACGGTGATCCGTAGAATCTTCTTGCATCGAGCCGCTGTATTGGTCCTAGATCCTGGCAGATTAACTTGTCTGAGAATCAGTGCTACTTTAGGGAAGCCTGCAACATGATCCTTAAGTGGTTTCCGAAGGATTCTTTCCCTCAAAGCCTATCTTCATGACAGTGTGAATCACACATTCTTGTATCTGGGTATAAATGCTGATTAGACCTAGTTTAGACCACCTTCTTGGAACTAAATAGACCATTTACTGAAAAACTATTTACCACCAACATTCTCGACAACTTCCTGGGACTTCAGAGACTAGCTCCCTAACCAATAAATACAGATGCTGCTGCCTTTGTCTCCCACATGTGAACACCTCCCCTTTCCAGCAAAACAACTTGAACCTCTTATTAATCCTCAACATCCAGATCACGCAGTCCATTATCAGGCAGAGTTCAGAAAAGGCTTCATTACCCATTGTAATTTTACCATGAATTATAAACAGACCAAAAATAATAATGTCCATTGCCTTTTAAGATAAGAAATACTGAGTGGAGCCTTGGGGAAGGATAGAGAATTAAATCTTGCTAGAACTTGATTCTGTGAAGTCACCAAGTAAAATTTTCCTTCTTTGGGTAGATATACTGAAAGGATCCTTCAGATTGTATAACTTAACTTATTCCATTATTATGGCTCTATTATTTGGAGGAATTATATGAATGTGTAATATGGTAATTTTTGTTATAAATTTAAAACTTTGCTTTTATGCTTTTTATTTTAATGTAATTGTAATAAGAAATATGAAAAATTAAGCTTTAAATTTCTTTAAGGACCTCTTAGTAAGAACCTTGAGCCTTGCTGAAGGTAGAAAATGGAAATCTATCAATACTACAAAAATGGTTGGTCATCTGAGGTATTTGTTGAAGTATATTTCTCTGTACTTTATCTGATGCTTCAACTCCAGAATACCTGCCACTGATGCTGGGTGCATAGTAGAAAAATGTCATTCCTACCAGTGACATTTGTTGTTTTGATAAGGAAATAAGCACATCAAAAGAAAATGGATGATGTAAATTCCTGACTGTGGACTTTGAGAAATACTGTATACTTTGTTTCAAAATCTTTACCTTTCAGTATCATGAAGTATCATTTTTGTTTCTAACTGACAGTTTGGCTTTTTTTTAAAAGTTGCTAAGTTTGCTCAGGAACGAATAGCTCCATTGGTTCGCAAAATGGATGAAGAGTCGCACATGGATGAATCTGTTATTGCAGGATTGTTTGAACAAGGGGTTAGTAATGCTTTGTTTTTGGAATCTTGTATTGTTTTACATTATGATAATAGCTACAAAATCACGGAGGTTAACTCTTCTATCTACTGATCATATTTAGGAATATTTTTAATGTCATTGTTTTTACATATAATTTGGTAAATAGTTGCTTATTATCTTCAATTGAAGACTAGATTGAGCAATAAGTTAGAAGTCAAAATCTCTGAAAAATTGTTTCTAATCCACCAAAGACAGAAAAGATGTGCATATCTGCTCCAAAAGGTTACAACACAGACATGGAGCAGGAAAAGCTTTTATGTCAGAAAGTCAATTTTACTATTTACCTTATTGTGAACACTCGTCAAATGATTTAGTTTTCTGGTAGAGGGGCTTAACCACAAAGGAAACGTCCCGGGGAAACAAAGATGAAATTCCCAGATTGATAAAGGAAGTTTGTTTGATAATCAATAAATAATATGTACTAATTTATTAAACGTGGCTGCTTAACCATTGCCTGTAAACATATTAAAAGAAATGAGTAAAACCCCACTCAAAATCACTAATGAAATCCGTCCGTAGTACAATGCATACAGCATAATTTATGCATTGATTAATTGTAAAGTTTTGTTTGCAAAAAGTTTTGATAGGTAGGAATTGGACATGACACACAGGCTACAGGATTGGTTGTGATATGTGGTTGACTGACCTTTCTGTAGTGCAGTTAGTAGTGCATATCCCTTGTGTCTGATAAGAAATTTTTGTTTTTTTCTTTTCTGCTTGAACTACATTAACGTATTCCATATACATGACATTTTAGCGGATGAGAATGTGCAGAAACTGCCCAAATATCCAGAGAACACAAGTGATGTGGAAATATAAACCCTCTAACATTATTTGCAGTTTTCACAGTCTGTGCAATTGCTGGTCTGTGTGACCTCGTACAGTTTTCTTGAGCTAAAATTACCAAGTAGAAATTGGGGAAGTTAGGTGTTTTATTTTCAGAAACTTTTTTTTTTTAACCCCTGAAGCAGATTGTCCTACTGCAATTTCCTGCATCTGATTACAGATTATTTTAAAACCTCTGCACTACTGAGCATCATCTTTGTTTTCTTCAGAGGATTCTTTCGAGAATCTAAACTGACAAAAGATAGTTAGTTAGTTAGTCAGTTAATAGCTTAAGAAAAACATATGGAGAACATGAAAGAGCATCATAATCTTTTGAACAAAAATCAAAAGAGAAGTATGGCACAGGAACAGGCCCTTCAGCTCTCCAACCCTGTGCCAACCATCATGTCCTGACTAAACTAAAAAACATACCTTCTGCCCTTATTCAGTCCGTATCTCTCTATTCCCTCCCTACTCATGTAACCAACCAGGCGTCTCTTAAGTGTCGCCAACATGCCTGCTTCAACCACCTCCTCTGGGAGTGCATTCCAGGCTCCTTCCACTCTTTTGTGTGAAAAACCTCCCTCGCACATCTCCCTTAAACTTTTGCCCTCTCCCCTTGAACCTGTGTCCCCTTGTAATTGAAACTTCAACCCCGGGAAAAAGCCTCTGACTATCCACCCTATGCCTCTCATAATTTTGTAGACCTCTATCAGATCTCCTCTCAGCTGTCGTCTTACCAGTGAAAACAATCCTAGTCTTTTTAACCTTTCCTCCTGGGCAATATCCAGTGAACCTTCTCTGCATTCTCTTCAAAGCTTCCGTGTCCTTCCTGGCAGTGTGGCAACCAAAACTGCACACAATACTCGCAATGCGGCCTAACAAGTGTTTTATATAGCTGCAACATGGTTTGCCAACTCGCTTGTACTCCGTGCCCTGGCTGATAAAGGGAAACATGCCATACGCCTTTTTAATCAATTTGGCTACCTGTATTGCCACTTTTAGGGAACTGTGGACCTGCATACCCAGATCCATCTCTATGTTAATGTGCCTAAGGGATCGGCCATTTACAGTATAATTCACACCTAAATTTGATCCTTCAAAACGCATTGCCTTGAATTTGTCTGGATTAAACTCCATCTGCCATTTCTGTACCCAAGTTGCCAATCGATCGATATCCTGTTGTATTCTTTCACAGTCGTCGGCACTATCTGCAACTCCACCAATCTTTGTGTCATCTGCAAACTTGCTAACCAGACCACCCACATTTTCCTCCAGATCATTTATATATACTGCAAACCACAGAAGACCTAAGACTGATCCCTGTGGGACGCCACTAGTCACGGTTTTCATTCTGAAAAACACCCTTCCCCTGCTACCCTCTGTTTTCCATGACCAAGCTAATTTTGTATCCATCTAGTCAGCCAACCCCGAATTCCATGTGTTTTTAGTTTTTGTACCAATCTGCCATGTGGGGCTTTATCAAATGCCTTACTAAAGCCTATATAAATTATGTCCACAGTTCTTCCCTCAGCAATTGTCTTTGTCATTTCTTCAAAAAATCTATTAGGTGGTGAGACATTACCTTTCCTGTACAAAACCATGCTGCCTGTGGCTAACTAGTCCATTTTCTTCCAAATGTGCATATATCCTGTCCCTCGGTATCTACTCCGAAAGCTTCCGAGGATGTGAAAATATCTGTTAATGCCCCAGCTATTTCTTTCCTTGCCTCTCACAGTGACCTGGCATAGATCCCATCTGGCCCTAGGGACTTGTCTACCTTAATGCGATTTAGGATATCCAAAACTTCCTCCTTTTTTGATATATTGACATTCTCGAGAGCATTCACACACTCATCCCTGACCTCAACATCAGTCATGTCCTTCTCCTCTGTGACGACTGATACAAAGTACTTATTAAGGATCTCTCCCACTTCCTGTGGCTCCACGCATAAATTCCCTCCTTTGTTCTTGAGGGGGGCTTACTGTTTCCCTTGCTACCCTCTTTCTTCTAATATATGCATAAAAAGCCTTGGGATTCTCCTTCACCCTGTTTGCTAAAGACATTTCATGGCCCCTTTTAGCCTTCCTAATTCTACATTTAATTTCCTTCCTACTTTCTGTATAGTCTTCAATGACTTTGTCAGTTTGTAGCTGCCTAGACCTATCGTATGCTCCCTTTTTCCTTTTAATTAGGTTTACAATTTCCCTTGTCATCCATGCTGGATCCTGCCATTACTATCCTTCAGTTTTGCAGGGACATGCATGTCTTGCACTTTAATCATGTGATGCTTAAAAGCCCCTTGGGAGATCAAATGTTAAGGAAAAGTATATTGGTTGGGCCATTGAGTACAAGAGTCAGGATGTCATGTTGCAGCTTTATAAGATTTTGGTTAGGCTACATTTAAAGTATTGCGTTTATTCTGGTATCCACATTACAGGAAAGATGTGGAGGCTTTGGAGAGGGTGCAGAAGAGGTTTACTAGGACACTGGCTTGATTAGAGAGTATGAGCTATAAGGAGCGGCCAGAAAAACTCAGGTTATTTTCCCTTGAGTGGCATAGACTGAGGGAAGACTTGATAGAAGTCTATAAAATTATGAGATGCATAGATAGGGTGTACAGTCAGAATCTTTTTGCCAGAGTTGAAATGCCTAATACTAAGGAGCATGCATTTAAGGTTAGAGGGGGAAAATTCAAAGGAGATGTGAGGGGCATTTTTTTTTTTAACACAAGGTGCTAGGAGTCTGGGTTGCTAGGCTGCTAGGGGTGATGGTGGAAGCAGATACGACAGGGGATTTAAGGCACTTATAGATAAGCATATGAATGTGCAGGGATATGGACCAATGGCAGGCAGAACGGAATAGTTTCATTTGGCATCATGTTGGGCACAACATCGAGGGCTGAAGGGCCCATTCCTGTGCTGTACAGTTCTAGCTTCTAACGTATCCAAGACTGATTCTACTCTGAAGGAATGAAAGTCTACACTTTGCAAAATTTAAAACTTCAGATGTTATCTGGCAATAATTGAACAAATTGTTGCTCTACCAAACATTGATGTATTACTGAATGCGCCAACCCTAAATTTATTTTCTTCACATCTTTGTTGGGGCACTAGCGGATTAGAGTGTGGTTAATGTTGTGCCTTTTATTTAAGAAAAGCTGTAAGGAAAAGTCCGGGAACTGTGAGCCTGATGTTGGAGGTGATTCTTAAAGGATTCACACGCATTTAGAGAAGCAAGGACTGATAATCACCTTGGTTCTGTGAGAGGGAAGTTGTACCTCTCAAACTTGTTTGAGTATTTTGATGAAATAACCAAAAAGACTGAGGGGAGAGTGATTGACATTGTGTACATGGACTTTAGTAAAGCCTTTGACGAGGTTCTGCATGGATTAATTAGTAAAGTTAAATCACATGGGATTCAGGGTGAGCTTGCCAATTGGATACAAAATTGTCTTGATGGTAGGAGACAGAGGGTGGTGGTGGAGGGTTGCTATTTTTGACTGGAGGCCTGTAATCGGCGGTGTTACACAGAGATTGGTACTGAGTCCACTTTTTTGCTTGTCATTTATATAAATGATTTGGATGAGAATATAGGAGGCATCGTTAGTAAGATTGCAGATGACACCAAAATTAGTGGCAGAGTGGACAGTGAAGAAGGTTATCTAAGATTGCGAAGAGATCTTGATCAATTAGCTCAATGGGCTGAGGAGTGGCAGATGGAATTTAATTTGGATAAATGTGAGGTATTGCATTTTTGTAAAACAAACAAGGACAGGACTTATACAATTAATGGTAGGGCCCTGGGTATTGTTGTAGACCAGAGACCTAATGGTTCAGGTACATAATTCTTTGAAATTTGCTTCACAGGTAGATAGGGTGGTTAAGAAGGCTATTAGCACACTTGCCTTCATTCCTCAGACCTTTTGAGTGAGTATAGGAGTTGGGACGTCATGTTTTATAGGACGTTGGTGAGGCCTTTTCAGGAGTTCTGTGTGCGGTTCTGGTTGACCTGATATAGGAAGGATATAAATTGGAGAGGGTTCTGAAATGATTTACCAGGACGTTGCCGAGAATGGAGTGTTTGACTTATAAAAATAGGCTGCGATTTTTTTTTTTTTTTTTTTTTTTTTTCCCCTAAAGCTTAGAACGTTGAGGGGTGATCTTAGAGGTTTATCAAATTATGAGGTGCGTAGATAAGGAGATAAGGTGAATAACAAGGGCCTTTTCCCTAATGTGGGAAGGTATCAAAACTAGAGGGCATATTTTCAAGGTGAGAGGAGGAAGATTTTAAAAAGGACACAAGGTGTAACTTTTTTACACAGGGTGGTTCGTGTGTGGAATGAACTGCTAGAGGAATTGGTGGATGCAGGTACAGTCAAAACATTTAAAACATTTGGGTAAGTACACGAATAGGAAAGGTTTGGAGGGATATGGCCCAAGCACAAGCAAGTGGGACCAGTTTAGTTTGGGAACATGATCGGCATGGACTAGTTGGACCGAAGAGTCTGTTTCCATGCCATTTGACTCTAAAACTCTTAAAAACTGGTTTAGTGTATAAATCGGGCAAATCAGTTGGTGACACTCTCCCATTAGTGTAAATGAAATTGTGGTTCGAAACAGTTTGCAATACCCAGACCCTGCAATTTACATTATCCATGCAGTATCAGGCTAACACAAGTGCCTGATGAACTCCAGCATTTTTATGGTGTACATCAGGAAAGTGGACAAAATGTGTCCTGTTTCTTTAGATGAAGCTGCAAATGCTGTGGAGATGCTTTGGGATTTGGCATCTCGAGGCATCACAAGATCTCTATGTTTTCGTGTTCCCAATTCTGATGCCAGAAACGATAGCAAAATTCAGTGCCACAGGCTGGAGTGCGTTTCTGTCTTACAAACCCATCAATGCTTACAGAGATCCAGTGGCCACGTGGATTCACAGACCTCTCTGTTTCCACTGCTGGAAGATACTGTTTTCCCTAGGTCAATTGGATGGTGCTTTCCAGTTTCCAACTCTGCCCTTCAGTCCTCCATTTATCAAACTGGTTTGATCACTTCTTCATATCCACTTCTACACCCTTGTTTCCAAAATGAAACTTTCTGTCTTCCTTCTGGGTAAATCTCCCTGCAATCCAAGGGAGGGGTGGATCAGATTTCAATGTTGAGGACTTTGTGGGCTGCACCCTGAGTATTCAGCTGTCCAGTCAGTGCTGGGCATACACAAGAAAGTTGATAATTGTGTCTGTGATATTCTAACTATGATTCTGTAAGTTTTGACTGTGTTTCAGTTGAACAGTGAAATTACTAACACACCACAGTGATAATGAGATGTGTAATCAGTCATACAGATTACATCAACTGACAGAGTGAAATACCAGACACTGGTTTTATTTGACATAACACTTCAACATTTATTTTTCAAACATTTAAGTGTCTTGAGTTTTGCTCAAAAAAGACATGTTCTGTCAAAATTTTTGTCTTTCCCTCTCTACATGCTGATAGGTGAGACAACTGGTGATGAGTTTAACCTGAGTGTTACCATGCCTCTGGCAAAAGCTGATGTTGAGAAGATGGAACCTTCATGGTGACCTGAGCCGGTGTGGAAATTCACCCGTGCTGTTGGCTTCGCTTTGTATCACAAACCAGCTATCCAACCACCTGAGCTAAATGACCCCTATCACCATTGCATACATTTATATGTCCTATTGCATTTTGGAATATTCCTAATAGTGGCAAGTGAACTTTACGGCGTGTTCATTCTTCTTCTTTATTTGTGTGTGTCCCTCATATTTTTTAATTGTCTTTCATTTATAGTTAATGGGCATTGAGATTGAAGAGCAGTATGGTGGACCAGAATCAACCTTCTTTTCCTCTATCCTTGTCATAGAAGAGTTAGCCAAAGTGGACCCATCAGTCGCTGTAGTATGCGACATACAGAACACCCTCATCAACACGTTATTGAGGAAATGTGGGACTGAGGATCAAAAAAGAAAATATCTACCTCGACTAGCTATGGACATGGTGAGCTGTGAATGGAGATTTCAAATGTGCTAAATATAACAACATGTTTCTGTACTTCTGGAAAGAACATTGAAATCTTGACCCCAACATTGATTTCAATTCTTTTGTTTTACTGTAATAAGTAAGACGTCGTATAGTTTGTTGCAAAGGAATGGGTTAAATGACGTTGATAATTATGCTTACCTTGCGTTTTTTTAATGTCTTTGTTAATTTTTATTACACATTCCTCATAAGAATGTCAGAAAGGCCAAAAATATTTTAGGTTTTCAGCAAGAATCCAATGACTACCACATTATTTGAGATATGGGCAGCTATACTATGCCAGGATATGAAGTTCGTGTCGTTTGATGGATTTTTGACATTGGAATCTCTGAAATTCACCTTTTTAAGTGTGTTTTGACCTTCAGGGCTAGTACAAGGATTTTGAAAAAATTTCACAATTATGCTGCCATTGAGATTCAGAAATGTTGCCAAGCTGTGTTTGGGGAGCAGTAAGCGTAGGAGAAATAGAGTTGCTTCTCCGGTCATAGATTTCGTCTCCCCTGCTTGCTGCTCCAGCCTCTCCAATCATAGGTTCCCTCTGTTTTGTTCTTGTTGCTTCAAAAGAGAAATGATCTACTTTTAGAGGAGCAATGAGGGCCAGGGAGTGGAACTTGTGTTTGAAATTGCTGGAACAGTTGTTCCGGTTGGTCCAGTTGCCATCATGCAGGAGACTTTAAGCTGTGCCAATTGTTCAACATCTGCAGGAGAAGGAGAAGAAGAATCAGAAAATGAAAAAAGAGCGAGTGAGTCTCTACCAGTAATGAGGTTGGTACTAGGAGCCATCACTCAGCCTTGCACCAGGTCAAACCCAGCTGATGTCTGTGTCTGCAGCTTAAGCTGGGTCCTGGGGAATATGAACACACTAATTTGATTGCCCTCATTTCTAATGATACTGTGTTAAGCCATGACTAAATTATTTGCTAACAGGGTGTGGGGATGTTGAGTGCCATATTGCTCTGGGAGCAATCATTGCTCAGGACCAGATGTTCAGATATTGTGGGAGTGTGGGCTGGGCTGTAATCTGTCAGGGAGGGCTGTTTGTTTCCCATTCCTACTCCATACTTCAGCCAAATTTAAGAGATTGGGATTTTGTCTCCATCAGTCTTGACACAGCGCCTGGAGACATGCCATGTGCTCTCACTGTGCTCAGCACACAGTGATCATAGGCGACTCCCTTCCATTGCTCCCACAACTCCTGTGCTCTTCATGTTTTCTCCCTGTTGTTTCTCACCCATCCCCCAACTCCAGGATCACTGATACTTGAGTTACAATTTTGAACGCAAATCTCAATATTCAATCGTTTAATTTGAGACTTAACCAATAAGGAAACTGGAGACAGTCTGCTGCAGTAACTCAAGAAACGTTACTTCAATAGTAGCTGTTAAAGCAGGACAGTGACTTTGTAGGCATACTGTAGATCTTGCTTTTCAATTTGTCTAGGCCATGTGCAAACACTGAGTCTCTGGTCTCACTCCAGTACTATCAGGATCTTCTGTTTTTACTTGGACAACAGGAAACCTTGACTTTACTTGCACTTATTTATTAATCTGATTTCACACTTGTGAGGAATGTAGAACTAGGAGATGCAGGTTTAAAATAAGGTGTCTCCGAGTTAAGACAAAAATGTGAATTTTGTTTTCCTTGTTGTTCGTCTTTGTTATGTTCTTCCACAGATAGCAGGGGAAATGGGTCATTGAATATATTCAAGGCTGAATTAGTAGCCAGATTTTTGATCTACAATGAACTTGAAGCTAATGTGCACCAGGCAAGGAAGTGGAGTTAAAGCTACAATCAGATCAACCATTAGCTTATTGACTGGAGGTGCACTCTCAATAGCCAAATGGCATATTCCTGCTCCTGTTACTTATAACCTCCACATTTTCCTTTCTTCCCAGTCAAATGAATGAGTTACAAAATCATGATTGCTCATGTACTGATATTCCTGCATTGTTGTAATTGAAGCAGTACTTTCCCATTGCACTTTGTACCTTTCCTTAAATAGTCAAAATCTGTGGATGCAACAAATACAGTGAAAGCAAACTTGCAAGCAAGCTAATTAAACTTTTTTTTTAAAGCCTTTGCTTTTATTGTCTGAGTTTCAGAATTGCGTGTTGCCTATAGGATATTGAGATGGTTCTGTTTACCCAAGATTCTTAATATATTTCTGTTCTTTCTCAGCATTACGGCATTACAACATTCTGTCAGCAATGCTGCTATTAGTCTTGTGTTTTTTTTTGTTTCTGTATTGTATACGTGTATGCCTAATGTTCAACCATATCATAGTATCAGGGATCTTACAACCACGTTCTGTGGTAAGATAGTGGAGTAGTTTCCACTGTGTTGCACTGGTTTTTCTGGGAGAAATTCAGCCACACCAGCTAAGGATCTTGGAATTTCAATCGCAAGAGATATTCAGCACCAAACATATATCCACAATTATTGTCTCCGTTTAAAAAGCATTGCACAGAAGGCTTGCCCTGTCTACAGAGATGGTCACAGCTCCAGTGTTCTCACTGTACCTCTCCACTCAGAACATAAATGGAAAACAAACATAGGATATGATGAGGCCAGAATGCAAGATTTAAACTGTTTAATTTCTCAATCACAAGTTGACGTTGAAAGTAAGAGTTGTCAAAACCTGTGGAAGTTAGCACAATTTGAATATATGTACTCAAATATAATATATATTTTCTCATGTCAGTGATCTTCTCTTGTTGGTTCCAAATGTTAATTTTGCCTCTTTGATGTTATTTTTGCTTCTGAGTTAGAAAGTTGAGTTCAAGACTCATTGCAGAGACTTGAGCACAAAAATCTAAACTGATACTTGATGGAAGACTGCTCTGGCATTAGTGACTTCTTTCAAAGGTAACATCAAGTCAAAGCTTCATCGGTTAACTCTAGTGGATGTAAGAAAACTCTATGGCACTCCTTTGTCCAATTATGGAGTTCGCTCCTTTGTCCTGATCAACATTTAGCCATCATCCAAAATTAATAAAACCAAATTTATCTGGTTGTTTATTCACTGTGGTTTATGCAAATTGATTACCATGTTTCTTAACTTACAGCAGTATCATTCTCAAAAAATTACTTCATTGGCTGTAACATTGAGTGGTAGTGGTCTGCCATAGCATTTGTTGATTTAAGTCTAAACATCACAGAACGTAACTCCATCAGAAATAGGAACAGGTGTAGGCCATTCAGCCTCTCGAGCCTGCTGTGCCATTCAGTATGATCATGGCTGGTCAGCGTTCCTCGTGCCCGCTTTTCTGCCCTTTCCCCATGGCCCTTGATTTCCCCCACTGATCAATAATCTATCCCTCTCAGCCTTAAATATACGCAAGGACTCTACCCTCACAGCACTGTATGGCGAGGAGTTCCAAAAACTCTCACTCAGAAGAAATTCCTCGTTATCTCAGTCTTAAATTGGTACCCATGTATTCTGAAATTATGCCCTGTGGTCCTAGACTCTCCCATGAGGGGAAACATCTTTCAACTTTACCCTGTCAAGCCCCTTAATCCTATATATTTCAATGAGATCCCCTCTCATTCTTCTAAACTCCAGAGAGTAGAGTTCCAACCTGTTTAGCCTTTGCTTATAAAACAATCCCTCCATACCAGTGATCATCCCAGTGAACAGAGTCTGAACTGCCTCCAATGAGGTAATATCTTTTTATAAATAGGGTACCAGAACTGCTCAGATGTGATCTCATTAGGACCTTATACATTGTATTAACACCTCCCTATGCTTATACTTCAACCCACTTGAAATAAGGACCAAGACTCCATCAGCCTTCCTGATTAAGTGCTGCACCTGTGCTAACTTTGCGTTTTGTTCACAAGTACCCCAAGTTCCCTTGTGTTGCAACTATCTGCAGTTTTTTTTTTTCCATTTACGTAATATTGTTCTTTCTTCTCTCTTCCAAAATGAACAGCTTCATGTTTCCCACATTGTACTGCATTTGCCAACTTTTTGCCCACTTCGATAACCTGTCAATCTTTCTCTGTGAATAGTTTGTATCCTCCTCACCATCTGCCTTTTCATCTATTTTAGTGTTGTCTGCACAATTTGCATTCACTTCCTCCCTCCAAGTCACTAATATATATATAAGGTCACCAACCTAAAAAAGAATCCCTAATCACCACTTGCTGTTAATGGCCCATGAGCCAATTCTCTACCAATGCCAATATATTACCTCGACCACCATGGGTTTTTATTTTTGACTTAACCTTTTGGGGGGGTACTTTGTTGAATGCCTTTTGGAAGTCCAAATACCACCCATCTACTAATTTCCTTCTCCACTCTGGCAGAGACTTCCTTTGAAAAATGGTCAGACATGATTTTCCTTTCATGAAGCCATGCTGACTCTGCTTGATTTAGATTATGATTTTCCGAATGCTCTATTACTTCCTTAATAATTGATTCCGCTACTTTTCCAACAATAGATGTTAGGCTCATCAGCTTAAAGTTACCTGCTTTTTACTTCTCTCCCTTTTTGAATAGGGGTATCACACTAGCAGTTTTTCAATCCTCTGGTACTTCTCCAGAATCCAGAGACTTTTGAAAAATTACAAGCAATATGTCCACAATCTCTGTAGCTGCATCTTTTATAACTTTAGGATGCAAGTCATCAGGGCCAGGGAACTTAATTTGCCTTTAGCCTCATTTATTTGCCTAATTCTCCTTTAATGATGGTGATGGTACTTAATGCCTTCCCCTTACTCTTTAGCATTAATGGAATATTCAAAGTATCCACTGTAAACACTGATGCAAAATTATCTGTTTAATGCCTCTGCCATTTCCTTGTTCATCATAACTATCTCCCTAGATTAATTTTTAAGGGGTTTATGTTCACTTTAATCTCTCTTTTCCTTTTTTTGTATATTTATAAAAGTTTTTGTTTTCAATTTTTATATTCCTCACTGGTTTGCCCTTGAAGATTTTTTCTGTCTTTATTATCTTTTTAGTTTTACTTTACTAGATTCTGAATTTATCCCAGTCTTCGAGGCTATCACTGGTTTTTGCCTTCTTATTTGCTTTCTTTCAAGTTAATACTGTCCAACATCCTTGGTTAGCCCCAGTTGGTTTATCCCTCTCTTAGAATCATTCCTCCCGATTGGGATGTATTTTTGCCGAGAGTCATGAATTATCTCCTTAAGTAACTGCCACTGCTTACTTACTGTCTTTCCTGCTAATCCATCTACCCAGAGATAGTAGGAACTGCAGATGCTGGAGAATCTGAGATAACAAGGTGTAGAGCTGGATGAACACAGCAG